>VZRI01002467.1:0-46811 GCA_013397515.1 Upupa epops | reverse complement strand
CCTCTCCTCTCCACCCCGCACCGCTAACACCCACACACCCCCTTCTCCCGGGGGGCGGGGAGCCCAGCCTGGACCCGCGGGACACGCCCCGCCCGCACGAGACCACGCCCACGTTAAGCCACGCCCACCAGCCCTTCCTTCTACCCCTGGGGAGGCGGGAAGGGGTTGGGAGAGATGGCGGGGCGGGCAGGTGAGGGGAGGGGATGCAGTGCGCGCTGGGACCCTCACTGTGGGGTTGAGGTCCTGAATCGCAGACTGAAGTCACTTCTAGTCCAACCCCCCTGCAGAGCGGGATTCCCTAGAGCGGATCCCACATGGAATGTCTCCAGAGCTGGAGGCACCTCAACCTCTCTGGGCAGCCCGTGCCAGGGCTCTGTCACCGTCGCCATGATAAAGTTCCTTCTTATGTTTTGGTGGAACCTCCTGTGTTCCAGCTTGTGCCCACTGCCCTTCTTCCTATCGCTGGGCACCGCCTGATCCCATTATCCTGATGTCTTTTAGGTACTTAGAAGCGTTTATGGGTTCTCCCCTCAGTCTCCTCTCCAGGCTGAGCAACCCCAGCAAACTCAATCTCTCTTCATCACACAGACACTCCAGACCCCTGTGTGTGTCTCTTCACTGGACTCTCTCCAGTAGCTGCCTGACCCCTCAAACTGGGCAGCCTGGAACTGGATGCCGTAATCCAGGCGCAACCTCATCAGAGTAGAGTAGAGGGGAAGGAGGACTTCCCTCGACCTAATGGCCACAATTCTTAGTGCACCCCAAGAGACCACTGGCCTGCTGGGCCACAAGGCCACAATGTGATACCATTGGCCTGCTGGGCCACAAGGCCACAGTGCTGGATCAGGGACCCCCAAGCTGCTGTGGACCTTGAAGGGCTCAGAACCCAGAGGTGGTTGTGGCCCTGAAATAGATTTGAGCCCCCACTGGGGCTTTGGGGCCACAGGTTTGGCCCCTGAAAGGGATTTGGACCCTTGAAAGGACTTGGATGCCCGCAAGGCCTTTGGGATCCTCAGTAGATTTAAACTCCCCACAGGAGTCTGTAGCTCAGCCAGCTGGCCCCTGAGCAGGGTTTGGATCCATGAGGGCCTAGCAACCAACAGATAATGCTTGGATCCCAGAACAGATCCAGACACCAGGGCGAGTTTGGGCTACGAAATGTTTTTCAGACCTGTGAGCATGGATTGATCCCATGGAGCCCCACGGAGAGTTTGGGACTCACAAGCAGGCTGGCTGCTGAAAGGGATTTGGGCCCCACAACAGCTCCAGGCCCCCTCAAGCAATGTCACCCCGAAGTGTCTGGGACCAACAAGCAAACAATCCCAAACTGGATTTTGGCTCCAGAACACAATTCCCACAGGGAATTTCCACAAGTAAAGCTTGGAACCCCAGAGATTTGAGCCCCATTGAGTGGTTGCCCCCACAGGGATTTAGGCCTTATAAGGAATTAGGCCTCATAGGAGAGACTTGGCCTCCTGAAGGGGTTGGGGTACAGAGGCAGAGCTTGTCCTACGAGGAAGAATTGTGTCTCAAAAGAGTTTTGGCCCCACAAGGTGTCTGGGATCCAAAAGCAAGGAGGGGCCTTCCTTAGGGTTTCTGAACACTGAGGGGATTTGGCACCTCCACCGCAGGCTTGGCCCCTGAAAGGGATTTAGGCCCTGTAAGTGTTTTGAGTTCCAGAAGTTAGGCTTGGACCTGCAAAGCGAGTTTTGTCTCATGAGGGGTTGGGACACTAAAGCAAGGTTTGGCCTCTTGAAGGGATTTTTGTTCACTGGAAAGGGCCTGGGGGCAAAACAGCAAGGCCAGGACCCTGAAGGGAATTTTGGACCTGCAGGGATTTGATCCCTTAAATATGTGTGGGCCCTACAGGCAAATGTTGATCCTTCAAGGAGATTTAGGCCCCATGAGCAAGGGTTGATCACTAAAATGGTTTTAAGCCCCTCAAGTGGTCTCTGAGAGGGACTTTGACCCTTTAAGTGAGGCTTGACCCCAGGAGGGTTTAAGGCCTCACAGGTAAGAGACACAATGTTTTGGGATTTTCCAGCATGACTGGGGTGGGAGGGACATGTGGGAGCCTGCGCCAGGTCACTGCAGCTTTCAGCTGAGGATCCCCACATGCTTCTCACTGACTGCCAGGAGCTTCAGAGACCCTCACTACTGGGGTTAAAGCCCTTGGAGGGATTTAGGGTTGGTGAGGTGCAGACTGACCCAGTGCTTCCCAGTCTCAGCACTTGGCTGGATTTTTGCCCCATGAGCCAAAGCTGGCCAGTGGCCAGTGATGTGGTCAGAGTCCCCAGGTAGTGAAGCCACTGTCAGAGCCATACTCCACAGGGTCTGGGTACAACCAAGCTACAGGATATCCTGTGTAG
This sequence comes from Upupa epops, assembly GCA_013397515.1. Taxonomy (NCBI): domain Eukaryota; kingdom Metazoa; phylum Chordata; class Aves; order Bucerotiformes; family Upupidae; genus Upupa; species Upupa epops. The sequence continues at coordinate 44,442 of VZRI01002467.1, read as the reverse complement.
GACCAAATGCATGAAGGTGAGAGGCCTTGTCTGAGGATGGCTGTACCAGGGTCTCCTCAACTCCATCTTCCCCCACACCTTCCCACAAGATGCTTCCCATACAATTGCTATGGGATGAGGTGCTGTCATCTCTTTCCAGGAGCATTATTTTACTCATAAATCCTTGGGATGCCTCTTTTTTGTATCATCTCACCTGGAAGGTGCCTGGTGCCACCATGCAGAGTGGAGAAAACTGGATCTTAGGAAGAAGTTCTTTCCTGAGAGAGTGGTTGGGCACTGGAACAGGCTGCCTAGGGAGGTGATGGAGTCAACATCCCTGGAGATGTTCAAAAAATGAGTAGCTAGAGCACTTGAGGCCATGGTCTAGGGATTGCCATCCTGGGAGATAACAGCCATACAGAAGCACAGGAGGGATGAGTTGAGAGTTAGATGCAGATATGGCAGAGGCAATACGTCATTCTAGATGGTGCCCTGATGACGGGTGGGTCCTGTCTTTGAGGCACGATGGCCTTCCTGAATTTGCTGGTGTACAACGCTCAATCGTCAAAGGAGTGGTTTTCCTGAGGTTTCATTTACCATGTTTGGACATGGCCATGATTAATATTTCCTAACAGGAAGGCGTCATGCGTGCAGGCTTTCCTCTTCAGCGTTTGGGTCGAGGGTGACCAAGTTCAGGTTATACACTGAACCTCCTCACTTCCTCTGCCTTGTTAGGCTACACCCCAGCCGGCTGCTGCCTCCCCGCCAGCCCGGCAGCCGCCCATCGCTGAGCCCAAAACGGGTCCTGGCGCCAGTGAGCTTTCACTGCACAGCCCCTGGGGACCTGGAGAGCTTTGGTACGATGGAACCAGGACAGCGTATCATCGTGTCTGTGAGATGTACAGGGGGGTTGTTTGTCACCATCACCGAGCTGAGTTTGGCACTAAACTCAGGGTATGGGGGAAAGGACGTATCCTGGAAAACGCACAGCAAGGCTGCCTGTAACCACCAGGTTTCACATTCTCTCTTCCGCTTTTATTAATGAAAGTGAAGCCACTGGAGATGGAGTCCCAGGCAGGGCAGAAGTTATTTAACAATTCAGTCAGGTGATGAACAACTCTGACCCCAACCTCCCATATTTGTGAGTACGAAAGAGAAAAGGGGTTTGAAACAAAACCTTGTGTCCTTCATCTGGAAGCAGCATTATTTCTAGGTTTAAACTGAGCCTAAAAGCAGTCCTGCACAAGCAGGTGAAGCTGACACAGAAGGCTAAGCAGCCCTCTACCTGTTCAAGATGCTTTCCTGTGTAGGTTGAATGGAACATTTCAGTTTGACTCAATGTTGTTGCATCTCTGAAGCCTCCTTCCTTTGACAAATGAATTCAAGAGAGAGAGATCCTGGGTTGAGGCTGGGCTGGCCATGAGATTAGTGGCAAATGCTCTCTATTAGCCCGTCTCCCTCCCCAAAAATGAAAGAGAAAGGGGGTAAGGGAGAGAAACTTATGGATTGGAGAACTACAGCTGCTTTAATGAAAAGAGTGACGATTTGAAATATACACAAAACCAATACCAAACCAACCCCCCTGCTGGCACTTATATCACCATCACCACTGGTGGAGATGTGGGGGAAGTCTGGACTCAGTGGCAGACAGGAACTGGATGCAGGAGCTGGATTCTGGAACGCAGAGACTGGGATTGAAAGCAGAACAGAAAGAGTCCCTCTTGGACACCAGCTATTAAAGATGAGGCACCATGGTCTAGGGGCCCTGGGAGGGCTGACCCTCATGGTGCCTCAGCTTTATCTCCACTATGACATACATGGGGTGGAATACTGCATTGGTCAGTTTAGGGTCAACTGCCCTGTCCCCTCAGGTGCAGCCTCTCACTTGCTGCACCTCAGTGTAAGTGTGTGAAGACATTGGTCTTTGCACGAGCAAGTCTAAGCCAGATCTTTTCTGCACACCAGTTCCTGGTAGTAGCTGTAAACCCCAAGTATTATCACTTGTAGGAGCCATCACTATCTGCACAACACACTGCTGACTGCAGGAAGTGCAGTTAGAAGAGACTGAGCTGAAAAGTAGAATCACTGAACAGAATTATTCCTTTTCTAACTCAAACTGGGGCAGATAGAATAAGATTAAAATCTGTTTAACCTGAGCCACGTTGGTTTGGTTTTGGACAGGATTTGAGGATCATCCTTGTCTCTCTGTGCAGTCAGCCCAGCTCATAGCCCTTGCACCCAGGAAAGCCCTTGTTCCTTTGGCAAGGGCTGCTGGCAGTGCTGGCCCGGAGCTGATTTCCCTGGCCAGGCGCCATGTGAGTGCTGCTCCAACGGGAGGAAATTCCCTGCTGACTGGCCGTGGCAAGGATAAGTGTCCTGGCACAGAGCAGCAGCCACAGACCAAGCACAGGGAGCAGGGAACCCAGTGGGAAAGGACCAGGGGAGGATGCTGTGTGATATGTGGGGCAGCGAGATAAGAGGTGTGGGCCAGACAAGCTCTGAATGTCAAGCTCTTTGCTGTCTGTTCTGTACTTGCTTTGCATCAGGGAGAGTTTTCCCTGGAGTAAAAAGCTTAGGGGTGGATAATTCAGGAATACGTGAGCTTGGAGGCACAATTTTTTCCCCCTGGTTTTACGTGCACATCCCGAGAGAGGTTCTGAAGGGCCTGCTGACTGTGTTGCTGGGCAGTGTAGTGGCACCTAGGTTGAGGCAATCCCATGCATAAATACAGATTGGGTGGAGAAAGGATTGAGGACAGCCCTGAGGAGAAGGACTTTGTGGTGGTGGACCAGAAGATGAACAGGAGCTGTCAGTGTGCATCTGCAGCCCAGAAAGCCAACCGTTTCCTGGGGTGCAGCAAAAGAAGCAGAGACCATTGGTTGAGGGAGGGGATTCTCCCTCTCTGCTCTGCACTGGTGAGACCCCACCTGGAGTCCTGTGTCCAGTTCTGGTGCCCCCAACATAAGTGTGTAGGGAGAGGGTGAGGGAAAGGGCTACAGACTTGAAGAGGGGAGATTGAGGTTGGACATGAGGAAAAAATTCTTTCCTGTGAGGGTGCTGAGGTGCTGGAACAGGTTGCCCAAGGAATTGTGGCTGCCCCATCCCGGGCAGTGTTCAAGACCAGGTTGGATGGGGCCCAGAGCAACCTGATCTAGTGATGGTATCCCTGCCTATGCAGGGTTGTTGGAACTGGATATCTTTAAGGTCCCATCCAACCCTGAATGTTCTGTGATTCTATGAGTTGAGAATGAAGATACAGAGACATGGGAAAAGAAACCACTACTGCACCAACCCTGCTTGAGCAATCACATACCCAGTGTCACCCCCGGCTGCCCCCGTGGCCCCAACTCGTCCTGTTTCACATTGAGATAAAATGAACACTTGGCTTTTACAATGTCTTGTGCAATCACAATGAACTGCTGTGGCTGCTCGCAGCCTGCCTGTCTGGTGCCACAGATCCTTCCCACCCAACACATGTGAAACACAAGTTAAGTTTGTTTGGGATATTTTTCCTTGAAAGATGGATCTAAAAGTGGCAAATCAAAGACTTTTCTTCATAGAATCCTTTAGGTTGCAAAACACCTTCAAGATCATCGAGTCCAATCAGTAACCCAGCTGTCTCAACCCCACCACTGAACCCTGTTCCTAAGTTCTCTATTGGTTGCACTCTGGGCTGTTTACCTACTCTAGGAACTGTGGAAGGGATGGGACAGCCTTGGGGTGAGAGTCTGGCCATGCAGATATGATGGATGGTCTCCTGAGGTTTCTTCATTGGTTTTACACCAGCACAACCTTATCAGCTTCTGAGAAGCAACTCCTCATTCAAACTGATGCTGGAAGACACGCAGATCTATAGCATTTAAGGCCCTATATTCCACTGTTCTGTACCTGCTGGGTAATGATGCATTTACTCAAATGTGCTTCTTCCATGTCACTGTGCTGCCAACCCTCCGCGGAGAGAGGGACACCATGATCCTGCACTCTCCTGCATGTACAGGTACCCCATATTCCTGAGAGAGATGGGGAATAAGACCTGTTTGCTGATAGTTACGAGATTTCCAACAAACACTCCACTAACTCACCAACCTGACTGAATAGGTGTTAATTTATAACACAGGCACGCAATGAAGATCATGAGTTTCAGCCACTCTGCAGCACTAGTTAGCAGCAAGGAACATAATTATGACAAGAAAACTGTTACCTAGAGAGCTGAATTCAAGTGGGCCATCTGTGTCCTCAATTAACCCAACTAATAGTTCACCTTAGTGTCAACAGAAACCCTCGCACCAGGATCTGGAGGTGGGAAGCGCAAGGAGAGCTGTGGTTTTCACTCCTTGACATTTTGTGAGTTGTCTGTTTTAGCGCTGAAATGTCTCGAGTGATGGGACTGTTGCAATTCCTCTTCAAGGGTATCTCTCTGACAATAATTAAATCTATGGCTTTCAAGTGTAATTGCTGATGACAGTGACTCCTTCCAAAGTTGCTCCTTACGCTCAGTAGTTCTGTCTCCTGGCAGAAAGGGTTCTTGGAAAAATAGAGAAGCCAGGGCAGCGAAGGCAGAGAAGGCAAGTGAAGCAACACAAACCCTATCCTTCCCCCCAGGAAAGGACAACGACTGCCCCTAAACACTGTCAAGCAGAACAGCATTCTGAGCAACCTATTCTAGTTGCCAATGTCCCTGCTCACTGCAGGGGGGTTGGACTAGAGCTTTAAAGGTTCCTTCCAGCCCAACACATTCTATGATTCCGTAACTCCGTGACTGTGTGATTGAGGGCCCCAAAATACACCTCAGCCCTGTATTCCTTGTGGTCCCTGAAGGAAATGGTTAGCTTACAGTGCAGCTCCAGCATTACCAGCCTCATAGCAATTTTTCAGTGCTAGGACCTGTCTCCTGCTCCAGGTTGGTAATTGGTGGTGCTGGCGGTGAGCCAGACGGCACTCGCTGCTCTGTCTTGAGAGGACAAAAACCCCCATTACTTTGTGCTCTCTAATTCTCCCAAGGTGTGCTGCTGTCTATCAATAGAGTCGCCATGAGGTAATAGAAATTACAAACCTCCCCAGACTTATTTGTCTGAAAGCGTCTCTTGTAAAAATAATTAATGTGAGGCTCCGGAGCGGTGGTACATGAGAATGGCAGAAGAGAAAGTTTGCAAATAAAAATGCAACAAAAGCCTCTTTTATCGTAAATTACCAGAGGGACTGGGCGAGAAGGTTATTTCCCTTCCCTTGGGTGGCTGGTGGCAGCTTTTAGAGAGAAAAAGCAGGTTTTGTTGTCTGTCTGTCACTTTGCTGTGAAGCTGCGCTAAACCCAGGTCTAGGTAGACTGGAAAACCAGGCACCACTCAGGGTTTGTTTCCTGTCCTGGCGAGAGGGTCTGACACTTTGCTGGCTCATAATTCTGGCCTTGCTTCACCTGGCTATAGGATGGGGATCGGGCTTTTCCTGCCAGCCTCCACCAGCCCCTGCTCTTCTTGCAAGAGGCATCCTAAAGCCTTTGTTGCACCCAGCAAAACACCATCGGGAGCCAATATATTTGCAGTGATGTGACAGACGAGTTGTGGAGGAAATACCCGAGCTGTCTGAAAATCCTTCTGATTCACGAATTAACTGTGCTAGGGACCCAGACAGTCCCACAAACGCGTCCCCAGTGTGACAGGAATGATGATGTGGGCTGTGTTGTATCTCACCCCATCTGAAGGTTATTTTCCTCAGTCATCCTGTGAAAGTGAGGAGCTGGATTTACCCTCCCCGAGGAGTTAAAACTGAAAATGTAGAAGATAATGTGTACGCACCGAAACAGATGCCGATTAACATGATGCGTATGTGCTGGTGAAACTCTCTACAAGACAACAGGGTGAATGATTGTCATCCCATTTAACATGAGGCAAATAGGGAGAAAGGGAGGTGAACAATACCCTACTGGGGCTAAAATGCCCACGAACTCATAGGAAATAAGGTTGGCTTGGCCAGGTCCAGCTTAAACACAATCATGCTGCTATTTGGATTTGGAAAGAACAATAAACCAAGGTCCTTTTTCCTTCCATTCTGGTTTTCAAGCTCCTAAACATTTACACATGCAAGATTTCCTCCTCGACTGTGGCAGCTGCAGGAATGAGTTCTCTCCTCCAAATGAGAGCCAAGATTACCATGTAATGACTAGACCCAGGAGACAGGCTTCTAAGAAAAATACCCAAGACGTGGCAGTTCCCCTTGCACTGGCAGTGTGCACACACGTGTCCAGGCATGGGATTTTGGGCAAGGCTTCAGTAAGCCAGCATTTGCTGCTACTCACAGTCTGGAGGGCAACGAAAACAGGAGATGTTTTGTTTCAAAAAAAACACCATTTATTGTACTATTTTATATCAATGTAAAGAAAAAGATGGCAAGAAGAGCACAGAAAAGGAGGCTGAGCTTAATTCAAACAGGTAGTCTTGCAGGAGGCTTGAATGAGATTATTAGGATTCCACTTCTCCCCACTTACCCATCCACTGACCTGAGGAATCCTTTCCCTGGCCAGCTCTACCCGCACTATGTTTGAGGTTTTATCATGCCTGTTGGAGAACATCACAGCTTTAATTCCAGGGGAAAACACTGCAGGGGAGAAATAGTTCTTGAAGTCAAGCATAATAATTTCTAACAGGTTTATTAAAATCTTATTAGAAGATTACTTTCTAAAGTCCGTTTTACACAGCCATTGCCCTTCTGCTGCTGTCTAATCCTAGAAAATCTCAGGGAATGAGTCATTTGCACTTACTATCTATTACACCCTCTTATTATAAGGCTCAGTGTGTTTATGTTTGCTTCAAATAGTATCAGTAGAGCCATAACAATGCCATAAAATCTCACACGCCTCCCCTTTTGGAGTCTCTGTTGCTGTTGCAACAAAGCCATCTCAGTGTGGTTTCGTGGGGTGGTTCTAGTGCCTAGGGAGACTCACGGAAGATTTTAATGGAATCATAGAATCATTCAGGTTGGAAATGACTCTCGAGGTCATCAAGTCCAACCAATGCCCTACTCTCCCAAGTTCATCACTAGACCACATCTTTAAGCACCTCATCTATCATATAACTTTATTCCACTCATCCTGATCCAGAGGATCCCTGAGATTCCTTCCAACCTGGTATTCTTTGGTGATCATTCTATGATGATCCTTATGCAGAGGTTTTTAGTGCATGTCTGTTGGTATGCCAGAAACACCAGACTGAGAGTCAGGGGTCTGCAAAGGATATTCCTGCTTCCTAGGGGCAACCTCAACCACCAATGACTCTTACCCGTGTGCTTACACATCATGACAGGACATCTGGCCGGAGTGTATCAGGGGTATCTGAGGGTCATCTTGTCTGTTTGCTTGATTTTGATATCTGAAGGCTGTTGAGTATTAAATGTGACTTCACTGCCTCGTTTGGCTTCAGGATTTGTTCCTATTTCAATAAAAAAAGAGGGTGAAGGAGAACCCAATGGAAGGACAGATATTTCTGAGCGGTGTTGGTTAGCAGGAGGTGCAGACACTGTCATACAATTAAAACACCACATTGGTAGGTGTAGAGTGTGATTTGCTCACAGCTTTTGTTCCCAGCAGAGTCCTCTCCCTCCACTGGTTGTGAGTTTCACCGATGCTTTTGTGATGCAGTTACCATGACACGTTCAAAGCCCCAGGCATGCAGCAAGCATTCCCTCAGCCCATCCTCCTCCTCTTACCCACCCGGGTGGACTGATGGGGACAGGGACATGTGAGGAAGCTGCTCTATGTCCAGATGACTTCGCCCTGATTGTAAAAGCCAAGTTCTCCTGGCCTCCCAGAATGATCCTTTCCTCTGTGACAGCTGGCCACAAGTCAAGGGAAGAGATTTGCTCTGAAAGTACCTACAGGAGGGGGGGGAAAAAGTGCACATTCAAGGTTTAAAATTGCACTTGCTGCAGGGGATGTTTCCACTGGCAGAGTCACCAGAACCCTCACAAATGACTCAAAACATTTTGTTAAATGAAATTCTCAGATGATGTCAGAGCTGAGGCTGCTCTAGCAAAACTGAAAATGAAGGAAGGTCAAAATCAAAAAGAAGGGGGAAAAAAAATTACACCATTTGACAGGGAGGGATTAGGAGCTTAAAATTATATTTATAAGCTATCCAAATATTTGAAAGCTTGGAAATTCATAGTTCCAGTGCTTTAGCTCAGCTCTAGATTCCTGCCAGCCTCTTAGTGTAAGTCACGCAACAGAGCCAGCTGGGCTGGACTCACTAAAATTGCGTAGCAAATTTTCTGTTATCCAGCCATGGCTCCCATTTCCTGAAGGCTCACAAATAAATCTCACTGCCTTGGTGTGCCTCAGTTTACCTCTCTGTCAAATGCAGACATTCCTGTTACCTGCTGTAAAGCCTCTTATGATTTGGCACCAAGAAGAGCAGGGGAGCTACATCTCATCATCACACGATGCTCAGCCCTCGTACTGTGTAGGTCCCAACCAAATAGCAGACTGCTCAACAGCAGCTCTTTGCATGACCCTTTTCTACACAACCCGTTTCTGTCCGATGCAGAAAGCTTGTGACTGAGGACAACTCTGTTGGGATGCTGCTTCCTTTCGTGCTTGTTGCAGCCGCCTGTTTCTCCAGGGCAGTAACCACGTTTCTGCCACAGCTCTCCTAGCCCTCCTCTTCTTTATTGATTAAGGGGTCATAATCCTCTTTTAGTGAAAGCATAACTGTGCCCACAGCTAGAAGATTCAGATATCACCGGCAGGAAGACTACAGCCTCTTAGTCTGAACACAGAGAGGGAGACAGGCTGTCAGAACAGGAGAACTTGTTAAAGAATAAAATCAATGCTAGGCTATTTGGGGAGGGAAAGAAAAATCCATCTACCACAAACGCATTAAACACAGGCTTCAGCGCTCCAGCTCTGTGTAAGCCCAAATTAAATGTGACCATAATCAACTGTTTACTTTCCTTGGGTTTACCCTATAGAAAGGAGATTCAAATTTGCTCTAAGACCTGTGACGGTGCAAGTGTTGGGTCTAGATTGTGGTAATATGGTCGCTGTTATTAAGGCTTTGCTAGAAAATACTTCAATACTTTCCTTTTCTTGGGAAAGTAAACCAGCAAGTAGTAAAACGTTAGTTGGGGCTGTAGTTACACCCAGTTAGTTACAGTCTTGCTTAGGAGTCTCCATGACTCATGGGGGTTTGTGATATGGGGAGACAGGGCATCCTGCTCTTTCTCTTCCCATGCCCCTGCTTCACTTCACTGAAATCCCATGACTGAAAGGACATTCATGCAAATCTCAGGCACATCCCTTAGCCAAGTGTTGTTCTGATGCCCTGGGCAGTGCTTTCCTTCTCCTCCCCTGCTATTTGTAAGCTTTCCATGTCAGGGACTGCTTGCTATTGCATGAACATCCAGCCTTGAGCATCAGGTAGCGATCAAAATCCTACGCTCGGCGGGCAGCCCTCAATGCACCGAGCACTGTGTATGGTTTTGAGATGCTACTGCTGTGAGTTTCTGAGCAAGGGCGCTTTTCAGGTGACCCTGCAGCGCTTCTCTCTCTCTGGTGCCAGGTTCACTGTAACCAGTCACTTTACCAGTCACCAGAGAGACACAGAGTTAAGAAATAATGAAACCGAGCTAGATTTCCTTTGTTAGGCAGCTCATTGAATGAGGTTTCCCACATCTGTAGAACTCACCACATCTTTTATGTGATTTGACTGTCAGCAAGATGTTATGAATCCCAGATGTAAAAATATGGATTTATTTATAACTCAGAGCTTATAATAGAGCACTCCCTGAGATTACATCCAGTCCCCCTCCTCAAAAGATCTTCTTGAAATAAAAGTCTTAGCTGTTATTACTTTTTAATTACTCTTGCCTCGTGATTTATCTTTGGCATTACCTCTTTAAATGGCCTTTAATTACTGTGGCATTAGGACTGAGTTTTGGGGAGCATTAGGCAACAGGAGCTGAGCACCAACTCAGCCATCACGAGGGTGAGTGCTGCTGCTCAGAGACCAAAGCGAGGTGGCATGGGTGGAACTCAGCCTCAGGAGTTCCTTGGCAAAACCACGAGTTGAAGGCACAGCCACCTCCATGCACCTGATAATCTTGGAATTGGGGGTGTTTTGCAGCTATTGCAGCCCTGAGGAAAAGCTCTGGTCAATAAAAATGCAGTTCCTCCTCACAGCTGGTGACCATTACTCCACACACGGCGTTGGACACACTGCAGCTGCTTTTCTGCCGGAAGATGGAAATGTTTTTGGAACCTTTTCTGGAGCATTTGTTCCATTAATATTTTCTCCCTCCCTTCTTCCTACCTCTTACTTTGCAAATTGCTTGCAAGAAGAACCTGCAAGTGAAAGAGGAGGAGGCCCTCCATCAGTAACGGCTTCCTTGAGGACTGGAGTGCAAAAATCCCTATGAATTAATACTCCAGCAACACCTCCAGATCCTGGAGAAAGCTTGCAGTGCTTGGAGCTCCAAACTTGCACACGACAAGCAAGAGATACGCTCCATCACAGCTGTCCCACACTGTGAACAAAGAGGACAGATCTGAAGGGAAGTAAACAGTCTCATTTTACTCATGAGGAACGGAAAGTCAATGAATTTACCCCAGTTCACATAAGAAGCTGGCAGCAGCCTCAGGGTCATGAGATAAGTGCCCAGAGCAGCCCTCCTTCACATCCGGCCTGCTCCCTGCCACCTCCCCTGTCACGGCAGCCTGTGCTGCCATCTTCTTCAGAGAGCTGGTTTATATGCAGCAACCCCATTCTTCACTGTCCTGCCTTTCTTTTTTCAAGCTAGACCATCCCCTGGGTCTGGTCGGGAGAAGTGGCTTCAGTACATGTCCAGAGATTATCTGGCCAAGGGCAACCAAACCACTGACCTTTTAGTTGCCATCACTGCAGCCTTTAAAGACCTGTCCACCCTGCAAAGCAGCACCTACAGCAACTAGACCATGCCCAGCCCCTTGTAGCTTGCAAGCAACAGCCTGGGGCTACGTCAGCTTCACTGAGAGGTGGTAGCTTTCTGCAGCCTTCTCTCCCAGGCTGGGAAGTTGGGCACTTTAAAGGCAAAGGAGAAAGGAAGATGCCTTGAAATCCTACTGTAAGGTGGGCCTCCAGCATCCTGAGATCTGCAGTGTTGGAAACCTGAACCATATCTGCATCACACCAGCTGAGGGAAAGCCAGGAAATTAGCTGTCAGTGCTGACACTACACAAATCTCACAGAGCTGTGAGGAGGAACAGCAAGTGGGTAATGGGGAGAACCTACCTGGGCTTGGCATTTCCAGGCTGCTGGGAGATGCTGTGGAGAGAACCAGCACTTTGGTGTAAATCTGCACATCATCCTCATTGCCTGAAGAGAAAAACCTGTGGAGGGATTTTATGGGATGCTCACCAGCTTGTAAATATTTTTCTAGCATATCAATTTGTGTGTCATGGGATTTAAAACCTTCATCACCCTAACGTTTTCCATCCCACAGCGAATTCTGATCTGCATATGATATGCACTCATGAAAATTTGCCAGCAGTGTGATGTTACAAAGCTTGTGAAATGCCTCCTTAACCACAATGTTGTGCATTTTCCAAGCCGCACACCTATCTATTACAAAGTCTTTCAGATAGAGTTATAGACGGGCTGTGGGTCATGAGATCCTGACCTTGGTGTGTTTTCACTCCCTTCTTCTCATGAATTAACTCCTGAACTATTGACTCTCTGTTGAATGGATAGCAGAGTTCAGCCACATTTTACACGCAAGCTTTTCTATCCTGTATCTCAACAACTGCAAACCCCAAGGACAAGTAAATACTTCAGCCTCGGCCATAAAATTGATGTGTTGTAAAATGAACAAAATGGGTTTAGTAACTTACAAGGGAGATACCATCAAGCCCATAATGAGCCCAAACTGAGAGTTATCCTGTCCTTCAGCGGTGCGGCTGGCAGAGCTGGGAGTAGATCACCCCTTTGCAGGTTCTCAGTTTACACCTTACATCTGCTACGCTGAAAGCAAAATCCACCTGTGGTTGTGGTGGATCTCAGCCTTATGAGCCCCCTGGGAAGGAAAAGATTGACTTAAGAATTGCGAGGCTTGCAAGGAGAATAATCAGCTTTCAAGTTCTCTCCTTGCCTTCTGGTTTTTAAGTCTGCAGGTCATAGAATCCTCATGGCTGGAAAGGACCTCCGGGATCACCAAGTCCAGCCCTCATCCCAACATCTCCCGAACCCATAAACCATGGCCTCAAGTGCTCTACTTGTGTTTTAAACACTTCCAAGGATGGGGACTCCACCACCTCCCTGGGCAGCCTGTTCCAGCGCCCAACCACTCTCTCAGGGAAGATAACTCCATGCTAGGTTAGTGTGCTCTCTTCCACAAAAACCACCAATAAAACAGGAAGTTCCCAACATCACAGGAGGCACAAAACAAGCAATGAAAGCACAGAAATCATCCGAATTGCTGGTACCTTGTTGCCTGTTCCAGCGCCACACTCTGTAGTAGGTGCTACAGCTGCTGTAGTAGGGTGCAAATGAGGATGCAGATTGAACCCCTATCTTGTCATTAAATAAAAGAAGGCCCCTAAAACAGCATACAGCACTGGCATATTAGAAGCTGTGTGAGGTATTTCTACATCCTACTGGGCAGAGTCCTTAAAAAGTTCAAATTTAAAAGCTACAAACAAAAGGTGGGGTTTCCTTTAAAGTTAGAAGTGAGTTGGAAAATGTAGTTCAAGATGTGGTTGAGAAATCCTCTTTAATGTCTGTAAGTTGTTTAACCGAGGAGTGAAATAGCTTCATATATTCTCAAGGTTGCCTGGCCAGCCTGGCTCTGAAAAGCATCTCTCCGTGCTCCTCTGACATAAAAGATGAAAAGTTTGAAGCTTTCGTGTTGATTCGGCATGTCTAACTGAAAATTAAATCACAACAGCCGTCTCCCCCCTCCAGAATACAATAGAGGCAGTGGTGGCACATTAATAAATATCCTCGCTAGGAAGTATTATGAAGAAATAGTAGGCTGAGCCTCGAAGCAGAAGATTTCAATCATCCTGGCAGGGAAAAGTCACTGATACACAACCCCAGATTAAACTGCAAAGAGGAATGGGATAAGACTGAACCCACCTGGTGCAACACAAGGGTGGTTGGGAGCTGGAGAGATGTGTAGGATGGCTTTGCCCACCTTTGCCCGTGTGATATCTGTCTGGTATAAACAGGGCAATATCACTTCCCTATCCCAGACGAGGCTTATCAGGAGAGTATGGTGATAGATGAACTCAGGTCACATTCAGGCTGCCCACACATATCGTCACCTTTGCTGCAGAGATCAAAGCTGCTGCCTGCCACCCCAAGCTGGCAGACTGGTTCCCATTTCCTTGTAGACCCTGTAGCAGGAGGTGATGGCAGCACTTGAATTAGGATTGGTAGTAGGTGGTCTGAATACTCATGTCTCCACTAGTAAACAAACCAGAAGCAGGGCATAGGATCAAACACTCTCTCTTGATCCCCAAGAATTCCCTGGCATGACTGTTGGTCCATGCAAACTAGCAGGTTCCCATCAGGACATGGTTTAGGGCATTGCATGTGCCAGGGTATGTGACCTTACAGGAAGGAGCACTCTGAGGGTTTTATGGAGAGGGTCGGGAAGGAGGTAACTGTATGGATATGAGCTGTGTCACATATAACCACCATATGGGTATGAACCATGTCCTGGTACTCAGGGCCAGCAATAAGGTTAGGGCAAGCTGGCCCTTCTTGGTTTGCTGCTGTAGCCACAGCCAGCATGGCTACCAAACCTTCTAACTGAATTCAAGGGTGACCCTTAAATATTAAAAGCCGTATTAAAAGGAAAAGGAGCAGTTAAGTGGTAACCACCGTGTTTAGCCAAGCATTTGGTGTGGGTATGGTTGGACTCGGTGGTCTAGTAGGTCCTTTCCAACCACGTTTATACAGTGATTAGTTCAGGCACAGCTCCTAAGGCCTAGATCCTCCCTTGAGCTACAGCCCATCACATCGAACTGCTTTCCCCACCTAAAGTCTTTTTCAAAACCCATGTCTTTATTCCCTATAAAAACCTCAAGACAAGGCAAAAAAGAAAAGAAGAAAGATAAATGGTGAGGGTTAATATTTCCCCACTTCTCCTTGGCCAGCTCTTATGTCTCTGAGTGAAGATCATGGATATGTGAGTTTGGGATGTGAGGCGACCTCAGCCTGCCCCACTCCCATCCATTCTGTGTGCTCAGCCCACCCATAGAACACATTTGCAGAAGTCTGATGCACACAGGGGATTCATGTGCTGCTTCCCCACCACCACCCCCTGCCTAGGAAATCCTGTGAGGATGCTACAAAGCGGGAATAATGAAATATGCATGATACATCAGTTTTCGCTGAACGCATTAGCCTTTGCTGCACTTCATCTCGCTCCTCATTCTCTCTCTGTCCTCGCTAGAAACTCTTTAGGACATGGAGTGTGCTCTCAAGCCCTTAATATTTGAAGAATTCTCTGGAAGGTGGAGTTTCTGGGTCCCAGCCATGTGGGACCTGCCATGTCTCGGTCCTCACATGGCTTCATTGGAGATAGAAAGGAGGTTTAATTGAAGCAAGATGGCAAGAAGTAGCTCCTGTACTTCAAGGCTTCATTCCGTAAGGGCAGAGGGTGCTAGGAAAAAGGGAGAAAAACCACTAATGGAAGGATCCATTAATTAGGGAGAACATAGAATGATAGAATTGTCTAGGTTGGAAAAGACCCTTGAGATCATCAGGTCCAGCCAATAACTCGACTCTGCCAAGTTCACCACTAGACCATCTTTAAGCACCACAGCTAAAAGATCTTTAAGCACATCCAGGGATGGTGCCTCAACTGCCTCCCTGGGCAGCCTGTTCCAAGGGCTGGTCCAGCCTGGATTCATCTTGTGGACACAGGCTGTTTTGACAGTTAATTTCACTGTATAAGGAACACGCACATTGGAAATGCTCTCTCGGAAGTGGGAGAGGCAAAGCTTATTGAGCTTGCAAAGCAAATCAGAACCTTCTCCAGTAGAAGAAGAACCTGAGACAGGTGGATTATAAATCTGTTATGTTACAAGAATTTGGTTTAAGTTTTATTCCATCGTTTTCCCACAGTCAGTCACTCATTTAATAAAGTTCATCTTACCAGTGAATCTAAGTATCTACGTTTTCATCCATCCAGCTGAAATCTACTACGGAAACATCTGGCTCTGCATTACAAGGGGTTTTTCCTCCTTCTTTGCATCCTGTGATGGCCTAGTGACATGGAGAATTTCTCTTTCCTTCCCAGGCAAAGCAGCTCAGTTGGACTCACTGTTGAGAATGAGAAAATAAGAGGTTTTACATGGATACAACATGTAACCCACCCAGCCTCTGCTTACCTAATCAAAACCACAGCAGCTCATATTCAAAGCTTATTTGGGCCTGCCTGAAGAGTCTGGAAAAGTCTGTGTCAACGTCCACTGTCAAATACTCCCCGTTCTTGCTCTGAGCCCAGCTGGCTGGAAAACTCCAGGGCTTTTTCAGAAAGCGCTGTCAAGCAGACATGTGCTGCGATAGAGAAATAGGTCAGAGCCATCACGTTGTGGTCTGATTTTCAGTGTGCAGCCAAAGGCGCTTTTGCGACTGACTCTTTAAATAAGTGAAAAAAGGAGTGGGGGAGGAACCTTAGAGATGCTGCAGATACCTCTGTCTGGCTCCTGTGCCTTTTGACAGCACAAAAAGGAGCAAAACGTCCCAGGACGGGCTGTGGGGAAGTGCCTAGAGCGTATTAGCCAAGGCTATTAGCCAAGGCGAAGCTCTTGGACAGGAAGGAGAGCTCTTCAGAGGCACAAAGGGAAACCTAACTCCTCTTGAATTTCATGCGTTGGAAAATCTATCTAGCCATAGTATTTCTTTTTTTTTTTGCTTGACAGGCCAACTTAGGCTCAGGTTTCTCCTTTTTACAATAAGCTTGACAAGCTAATTAATTAAAAAAATCTAGCTATCCTATTCTGAGCTCATTTGTGACACAGTAACATTAGCACCTTAGCAGATAAATCTATCTGAGCTCAGGGGGAGGTCTGTGTGTACCTAGTTTACATTAAATAGTAGGTCAACATAGTCAAGTATAAAGTTCAGCACACAAGCAAGTCTGATCAGGACGAGAGAAAACATTAATGTGATTAAGTCTGTCGTTAATTGATGATTCACGAGAGCCAGACTCTAGGACACCACAGAATGACTCCAGATTTGTTTTCTCTGTTCTTGTTAACTATTCTGTTGGGATGAGCCCAGCTGGGGATCCGGGCACACCACGGAATCGCGCTGATTCAAGCAGGACCTGAAAGGCAAAATGACAAAACACAGGCAAAACCATGACCTGGCAAATAAAGACTGACCTGCAGGAAAACTGATTCAGCAGTGAATTTTCAAGCAGTGCATTGCTTTGATCCTGGCCTTCTGCTCTGAGCTTAGGAAGCAAAGTAGGTTCCTTCATGGTCCTGTAGGTATCTTGAGAATCCTGGGCTAATACAAAGGCTAATGGACTTATGGCTTATATATATATTTATTAATTGTAAGGCACAGAGGAAATAATTCTTGGGTTTAGAATTCAAATATGTGTTTAAGAAAAAGAGAATGTATTCTGTTTTAAAAACTAAAATCATAAAATACAAACCTTAGAAAATAGGTGTGAGGGGTGGGTGGGTGTCAGGAGGATGGAGCCAGGCTCTGCTCAAGGGCATCTGGTGACAGGACAAGGGGCACTGGGTGCCAGCTGGAACAGAGGAGGGTCCCTATCAATATCAGCAGGACCTTCTTCCCAGGGAGGGTCCCGGAGCACTGGACCAGGCTGCCCAGGGGGGTTGTGGAGTCTCCTTCTCTGCAGATGTTCCAGCCCCGCCTGACTGTGTTCCTGTGCGACTTGGTCTGGGTGATCCTGCTGTGGCAGGGGGGATTGGACTGGGTGATTTTTCAAGGTCCCTTCTGATCCCTAAGGATTCTGTGATTCTATGAAACTGGTTCCTGTAGTCGATAGTTCTCATTGCTGAAAATGATGTGTCCTGTTTCTGATAAGAATTTGTCCAGCTTAAATTTTTTATGCCCATACCACATCAGATCATGAATTTATTATGCCCGTATCACACATCACATTGTTCTCTTTTGATGTCAGTTGTTTCCTTGCTTTTTCTCCACATCTGGAGGGTCTTTTTAAGCCTTTCACTTTAGGCCATATATTAAATCCTTTTGTCAGCCCTGTGACTCTCCAATTTATTAATGTTTCTTTATAGGATCCTCATGGCTGGAAAAGACCTCTAGGATCATTAAGTCCAGCCCTCACCCCAACATCTCCCTAACTCCTAGACCATGGCCTCAGTGCTCTAGCTACTCATTTTTTAAACACCTCCAGGGATGGGGACTCCAACACCTCCCTGGACAGGCTCTTTCAGTGCCCAGCTACTCTCTTAGGAAAGAGCTTCCAATCTAACCCTCCCCTGATGCAGCTTGAGGCCATTTCCCCTCATCCCATCATTAATGATTTGGAAGAAGAGACTAGCACCAACCTTACTACCTTTGAGATAGCTGTAGAGAGCTATAAGGTCTCCTCTCAGCCTCCTCTTCTCTAGATTAAATAATCCCTTTTTCTCAGACACTCTCATAGGGCCTGTTCTTCAGCCCTCTCACCAGCCTCATTGCCCTTTTTCAAAGGATAAATGGGAAATATTTTGAATACATATTGAATATATATTGAATAAAGCTTTCCTGCAACAAATGTAAGAAGCAGTTGAGGTTACCCACAGTCCCAACCTCTTCTTCCTTTGGCACTTCCCCAATTTCCCCATCATTTTCAAACTCTAGCAATGTGTTGCTGTCCATAATATTAGGAAAAAAGGTTAAAGTGTTCAGGCCAAGAACTGAGCTCTGCAAAGTCCCACTAGAGCTCAATGAACTGTCTCCTATTGCACTTTAGGGTCTGAGATCTATCAGATGTCCAGTTCTTAACATTTTACATATGCCAAGTGGATTTAATCAGCTTAAAATACCCCGTGCTACCGATACCTTTATAAAGTGCCAACTCCATTAACACCGTTGTCCCTGTCAACAGCAAAAAGGTAAGTTTACTTTGACGGGATCTCCTTTCCATGAACCCGTGCTGATTGCTATTGACTACATTAGTGTCTTTATTAATCTAGTACACTTGAACTGATGTAGTTATCAGTGATTTAGTATTGTGCTAGGATGGATATAGTCTCCAATTCTACCTCACAGGCACCCTGGAAATCATGAAATTCAATACTAATAGCCCTTGGGCAGCTTGGTGAAATCCTGGGGTTCAAGTTATCCGTTTAGCTTTAGTTGCTTGCAGCTTAATGACCACAACAAGTATTAGCAGAGCGGATGTATTTAATTTCCAACACATAATAAGACTCTATCACTGGGCTTTTGCACCAGTACCCTACAGAGTTATTTACTGAACAATTCTTCTTTCTGTCCTGTTGATTCTTTTATCAATATCCTACAGTTTCTACCTCTGTGGGGAGAGCATATTCACTCCTCTGCCTTGGCTGCTGTCTCAGCTGTGGTGTTTGAGTGCAAAACCAAGCAAAATGTGCTTCTCCAGAGGTGTCAATTAGCAGTCACATTTCTACTTAAATTCCTTCTCCTCTGGCATCAGGAAACTGCCCATTGTAATCAGCTCAGGGTCTCTCTGTGTGAGTGTGCACAGACATATGGGTTTTCTTCTCAGACTGCTGATTTCTCTGTGTGTATTAGAAAACACACGCACTCCCGGCTCAACCCCTGCTTCTGTTTGATTCGGTTAGTAAAGGAGTAGCTAGAGATGTCTTAGGGAGATAAGGGAACTGGGCTCCAGGAGCTGTAAAAGCTAAGCATCTGTTGGAAAGCACGACTCTTCCCCCACGGCAGGAGCTGATGCTGGATACCTGCCAGCTTCTCCTTCCCTCCCACATCAGGGTTTTTTCAGCTGTCCCTGCAGCAACAGCAGTAGCAACTTTAACTTGGAGAGGAGGTGAAAGGCTTAGAGGTATCTCAGAGGGGTATTTCCCCCGCTCCTATGTGTCCGTGGGAGCTGTGCTTCAGTCCTAGAAGTGAGCGTCCTGTAAATGCTCTTTTTCTTACCTGGCTAATAAAGTACTTGTCCCCTAACTCAGACAGCTTTGTACCCCGGTAGAGGAGGAGCTTCAAAAGAGGAACAGGTTTATGACAGGTACAATCTAAAGGTTCAGGATGCATTGGCATGGTTTCTCACACACGAAGGGTAAACCAAAATCCACAGCCTGTGTAAGAGAGCATACTTTGGCTTTAAAGATTGTTTAGATGTGGTGCTCAAGGATCTGATTTAGTGGTGAACTTGGTAAAGTAAGGTTATTGGTTGGACTTGACAAGCTCAAGGGTCTTTTCCAGCCTGAATGGTTCTATGGTTCTATGATTTTATGATACTAGGTTGTGTGTGTGGATGTCTTATGCAGTCCATGTGGTACCTTGGGATGAGTCTTGTGGTTCTTGGTCCCAGGCAGGTTTTGGTACATGAAGCCAGCTGTACTAGCCAGTAAACCCCCCAGGAACAGAGCTCTTCTCTGAGAAGCATGGGTGAGCCAAGGATGAGAAGCCCTGTTCTGAATGCTAACCTTCAGCTGCTGTTAAAAGCATTCTGAGGGCCATTCCTCCTTGGCTTGAGCTCTCCAGGAGCAGTCATGTATATTCTTCTCCATTACAGCAAGAGGAAGAGATCTCTGGTAAAGGCACCTGCCTGGGGCTATTCAACCCAGCTCTTGAGTAAAGAGCTTATCTGTTCAACATACCTGAAGGTAACAACCCACATTTCAACAGCATGATCCCTTTCGAGGCAGCAAAGGGAGCTCAGGCACATAGCTGACCTGCATGTAGTGTAGACATTAAGTTAAAATGAAATGTCTGAATGTACATTTGGTTGGTTGTGAGGTGAACCCGATCCCTCCATGCCTTGTTCCAAGCCACACTTTACTCTTGGAACATCATATCCATAGGCCACTGCTAAAACACACTGTTAATCTTCATAGAAGCCTTCAAAGACCTTTGCTGACTGAAGGGGTCTCACCACAGCCTTGATATCCTCTTGATTTTGGAAAAACCCTCAAAGCAGCTCCAACCTGTTCTGATTTCAGAGAGCTCTGGATACCAGCCCATCTCTACAGGACACCTAAGCTGACACCGCTTGAGTTTTACCAAATACCTTGGCACTAGAAGACTCGAAGCATCAATATCTGATGCAATATGGAGGGAAAGAGTGGTTTGTGATAACACCCAAATGAGTGTTCCAGGAGCTCGCCCAAACCATGGAGTGTCATCAGTAACAGTCAAGTAAAAGGTCAGCAAACTCTGAGCTCTGACCTTCTGGATAGGTCATGGTTTCCCAACACTCTTGGACTGTGACAACAGTGATACATTAACCTGATATCCCTGTGCAGGTTTGGCCTGAGGAGCCTCTACAGCTAGTTATCTTCTGCCTTCCTTTTCTTGTTAGTATTGGGAAGAAACTGAGTTTTCAGAGATTTCTGTTGTTGTTGTAAAAGTTAATGGACTCTGATGCTAAGCAATCCAGGCAGAGCTAGCTGTACCTCTGTTCCTTCCTCCCTGTCTGCCTGTCTGGCATCACTTTCTCTCATAAACTGGGCTCTGAAGTGGACACAGTGCATCCAAGGTAAAGATATTACCTCAAACCTCCTCTCTATAAATAGACCTGGCTGCTGCCCCGAGGTTGCTCGTTCTGCTGTCAGAATATGGCTAAATGGCCACTTAGGAATTCCAACATGTGCTTGATGTGGAGATTACAGCTGCTATCCAAAACAAAGGAGCTTTCTCTTCTCATGGCATGCTGCTCCCTTTATGAGGTAGTTTGGAAAACTCCTGTCTCATGAGAGGGCTTAATCTATGCCCTGGTGCTTCTTTAGTGTGAAGACAGCACAGCTTCCTCCAAACCTAAATGAAACCAGGACCCTTGAGCATCCACTGGAATACGTTTGGTGTCCTGAAAGTCATGGGGGAGGAAAGGTCTGATCCCAGTGGAGCCAAATGCAAAGATGCAGAGTTATGACAGCACAGCATAGGATGGCAGAGTGCAGGGATCATAGAATCATTCACGTTGGAAAAAACTCTTGGAATCATGAAGTCTAACCATTAGCTCTACTCTACCAAGTTCACCAGATCTCCAAGCACCACATCTAAATGATCCTTAAGCACCTCCAGGGGTGGTGACTCAACCACCCCTCTGGGCAACCTGCACCCCAAAGTGGTCTCAGTGCAAGAACCATAGAATCATCATAGCTGGAAAGGTCCTCCAGGATCACCAAGTCCAGCCCTCACCCCACCATCTCCCCATCCCCTAGACCATGGCCTCAAGTGCTCTAGCTACTCATTTTTTAAACCCCTCCAGGGATGGGGACTCCACCACCTCCCTGGGCAGCCTCTTCCAGTGTCCAACCACTTTTCAGCAAAGAACTTCTTCCCAAGATCCCATCTAACCCTCCCGTGAAGCAGCTTGAGGCCATTTCCCCTCATCCTATCATTGGTAATTTGGGAGAAGAGACCAGCAGCAGCCTCACTACAACCTTCTTTTAGGAGTGTGGCAGTGAGTGTGGGCTTCTACCCCCAGTAGCCTTCACCCAAAGGAATAGTGGCTGGTTTGGGCTCCTGACCCTTCTAATGTGCCAGTGGAGGTAGTGGGACTGTCTGAGTTGTGGCTAACTGAGGGTGTCTAGTGAACATTAGCTGGTTCAAAAAGCAGAGCTTATGCCAATAAAATCCTAGAATCATCAGGGATCAGAAGGGACCTCAAAAGATCATCCAGTCCAATCCCCCTGCCACAGCAGGATCACCCAGACCAAGTCACAGGACAAATGATTTGTTAAAAGCTCCTGCGCAGCTGCATTTTCTCACTGCAGTTTTAACAGGGCCAAAGAAAACTGCTTTGCTCTCGCTTTGTGTTCTCCTGCTTGAGGCATTTTGCAAAGGAGATGGGAATGGCTGCACTCACTCAAGGGAGCTGAGAGTCAAGTGAAGGGATGCTTCCTCCTGTCTGCTGGCAAATCCATGCAGGGTTGGAAGCAGCCCACCCCACCATGCATCCTCCAACAGAAGACACATTCCCTCAGCCTCAAGTACCTTAGCAACCTTAGTACTGGCATAGCAGTAAATCCTAAACACTTGGAAACACTTATCCTTGCTGATGTGGAGGGGCTGAAACATGCCTTTCCCAGAAACAACTTCTCTCTGGGTGCTGGCAATGGAATTTGGGCATCGTCTATTCCTGTGTGAGTGGCTGGCATCTCCAGCTGCCATTGTGCCTCTACTAAAAAATATCATTACCTTTCTCTGAGGCAGCCACAAGGCAGATAGTCTTCATGGGCTTGGCAACAGCAAGCCAGATGGCATGGCCAGGGTAGAGGCTGAGGGGTGGCCGTGTACC
Source organism: Upupa epops (assembly GCA_013397515.1). Classification (NCBI taxonomy): domain Eukaryota; kingdom Metazoa; phylum Chordata; class Aves; order Bucerotiformes; family Upupidae; genus Upupa; species Upupa epops. The sequence continues at coordinate 22,038 of VZRI01002467.1, read as the reverse complement.
TCCACCTACCAGCTTTGTGAGGGGAGTTGGGCATATTCAGTGGGTGGCCAGTATTTATGTTTCCTTGTAAATTATGGCCCACAAAATCCTAAATGAGTCTGGCTGCAACCTCAGAGCACAGCCTGGCTCCTGTGACCACAGGTTTGAGTCTCGCAAGCAGAGCCATGCTCACCTCCCAGCTACAAAAGAGGTCTTTGTGCATTTTCTCCTGCCCCTCTCAAGCTGTGCTCAGCTTCTCCACTATCCCAGTCCATGCCTCAGCCTCACTGCTTCTAGCTGTGCTAATGCTTGTGACTCAGCTGGACTCTCTTTCAACTACCTAGAGCTCTTAGCTATCAATCAAGACACTCACTGCTCTCCTCCTGCCATCTGCTCTCCTCCTCTCCTGACATCTCCAGAACTTTGCTCCTCACCCACTTGCCAATTTGTATGCACATGTCATGGAAAGCGTCACCCAGGCAATACTTCCCCACACACTACCAAACCTGCGTGCTCCAATAGAAGGAAAATGTGGCTCTCAGTGATGGGAATGCTGATGGTCTGCCCGTGTTTCATCACAGGCAAGTCATCAGCAGCCAACACCTCTCTCCACCTGTCACATCCTCAGGGAGGGTGCAGGTAGCGTGCACAGCCTGAGTCACTGGACAAGGACTGTCATCATCTAAGGAAGACAGGACTCATCGTTCAGGCTCTGCTGCTACTGTCCTCAGCGCTCAACCTGGCAAGCTCCCATGTCCTCGATTCCCCCTCTTGCTGTGGCTGTATCAGTCCCTCAGCCTTGCCACAGTACATGAGAGGGAAACCTCAGCTCACGCCTGTGACTGTAAGCTCGGTTTCCTTCCTGTTACGCTCGTTTCCCAGCAATGGTGACAGGCAGCTTCGATTTGCTGGCTCTAAAGGAGTTTCATTTCGACTCTTTTATGCAAACCAGAAAGTGGCTGCAGCCAGGAGCAGGGCTCTGATCCCAGGGACTGCGGCATCTCATCCCTCCCTAGCGTGGCTGTAGGTGTGGGATGGCTGTGCAGGTCGTTTGGTGTGAAGAAGCATCTGAAGGGACATGCTTAGCCTCTTGTCTCACACTAACGCAGCTCTCGTTAGCTGATGAGTTTGGATGGAGCTGTGTCTGCACTAATGGGCGATTGCCAGGCTCGAAGTAATTAAATAAAAAAAAAAAAGTTCCTTTCAGCATGTTATAATCACTCTGAATTATTAAACAGGACGGGATTTTTAAAGTCTAATTCACTTTTCCATTATTTATGCTGTCTGCTTCAGTTTTGTCCCGTCTTTTTCTGAGCTATGAATTTGCCAGGAAGTTTCATCTGCTAGTTGCGAGGCTGTCGGTGCTGGAGACTGCTAGAGACTCCAGGACTGCTGGTTTTAAAAGCCTGGCTGGGGGCTGCAACTTTCCCCCTTTTACCTCTGCACCTACAAGGGGAGGAATTTTTGGAGTTGCGGCAAAAGGCCACTAAGGATCAGAGAGAAAAGTACAGGGTAGGGAGCAGCACCTGGGCAGATCTGTCCTGCAGTAGGTATGTGATCAGATAAGCAGAGCTGCAGGCACCCAGCGCTGTCTCCCAGCCTTTGCTAATAGAGTCGGGCTCTGGCAGCAATCTCCTCTTCTTAAATGCTCTGAAACAAAAGGGTTTGAAGCCGTAATTTACTGTTTCTTTTCTCGACTCGCTCCTAAATCGGTTCAATATGGTCTCGAACCACTAAACTCAAGTGTTTGACTTGCTTCCAAATCGAAGTGTTCCTAAAAAAAAATGAAAAAGAAAAAAGCAAAGCAGGGAAGGTGGGGCGAGAAGAAAATACGAGAGAAAAAGAGAAGCGGTCTGGTAGTTTAAATCAGTCAGCCCCGCAGAGTGATTTAAAACCAGTGGAGCACTTCAAGTTTTCATAAGCACTTAGAGTTGGAATCGGTCCGAGCCCTGAACACGTGCGTTTGTGGAATCATTCACCATTATTAGAGAGTTCGAATGGTGCTTGAGCTCTCCCTCTGCCCCGATAAGCACTCAGATTGCCCGTGATTAGTAGGGTGGTTTCAAGCTTGTGCACAGTTGAGATAGTTATTTTAAAGCGTGCCATCGCCTGTTCCTATCTGCCGAGATCTGAGATCTTCCGAATTCATTAATTCCTTCGGCTCATCTCGATGGAAATTACTAACTAGACGTAGTTACCTCAGTGCGATTTTACTGCGTGTGTCACAGAGAATAATAAATGTTTGCAGCCGGGGCAGATGGAGCAATAAAGTGCATGCCGCAGAGCACTCCTGTGCTGGGTAAGACCTGTTATTAAGATAGGTGATTGTAGGGCCTCTGTGCTCCAGCCACTGACTGGGAAATTCTGGTTTTAGATTCTCCAATGCCTCCCTGAGCTGGAAAGGGCAGAAGGACACTGTTTGATAACTCCTTGTTGTGTTGCATTCAGGGGCAGTATCGCAGACTCACAGAGTGTTAGGGATGGGAAGGGACCTCAAAATATCATCCAGTGCAATCCCCCTGCCACAGCAGGATACTCTAAGTCACACAGGAACAGTGCAGGTGGGTTTAAAATATCTCCAGAGAAGAAGACTCCACAACCTCCCTGGGCAGGAGGCCCTGTTAACCTCACTGGGAAGAAGTTTCTTCTCCTCTTGATGTGTAATCTCCTCTGTTCCAGCTGACACCCAGTGTCCCTTGCCCTAGCATTGGGTGCCACTGAGCGGAGCCTGGCCCCTTCCTCCTGACACCCACCCTTTCCATATTGATCAACAGTCATGAGGTCACCCCTCAGTCTCCTCCCAACTCAAGAGACCCAGCTCCCTCAGCCTTTTTTCAGCAGGGAGATGCTCCACTCCATCATCTTCATCGCTCCACGCTGGACACCCTCCAGCAGCTCTGTGTCCTTCTGGAACTGAGGAGCCCAGAACTGCACACAATACTCCAGATGCAGTCTCACCAGAGCAGAGTAGAGGGATAGGAGAACCTCTCTGGATCTACTAACCACAGCCCTTCTATAACCCACCCCAGTACTTGCTAAACTCAAGTCCAGATTCATACTCCAGCCTGTAGGAAGTCAACAGTGTTTTCAGATGAAGCTGCGCAGAGATCTTTCAGATTTACAGGATGCACTAAGAAAGTTAAAATAATTAGCAAGGATTCATGTTGACTAAAGATGGAAATATTTTGCTTTTCCCAGATGAGTGAAAATCAGAGAGAAACAACCCCCTTGCTTTGGGTTTGTCTTTTTTTAACTCGGCTTCTTCAGCTGTTAAGGGCACACACGCAATTTTGAAACGCGATTCTGTTGCAATAAGAGAAATGGAAATGGTTTGATTGGAAATCATCTCAGCAATGTCCCCTAGGTCTTTTTGCTGAGCTGATAAAACCAGCAGAAAATGCAAATCTGGATTCCTAGTTTTCCTTGGAAATTTTTGGCTAGTAAAAAACCCTCCCACATAGTCCAGTAGGAAAGCTACATGAAATGCCCAAATTTGTGCATGAAGCAGGCTGGGTTGGTGTCGGCTGCTCTGCAGTTGCAGCTCCCTGTGACACCAGGCTTTGCAGGAGCTCAGAATCCACTTTGCTTGCTGCTGGTATGGAAGAGGATGGGAGTTTGAACTTTCGAGAGGGTCCCTAGATTTTTCCGTGTGGAAAATCAGAACAGTCTGCTGGCAAAGAGGTCAGGTTGGAGGCATAAGAAAGATAATCCCACCCCTGCCTCCTCTCAGACAGGCAGCCAGTGGTCTCCAGTGCCCTGGCCCTCTCCTAGCTCCCCCAGCCTACCTCAAGACATCACAAGTTTGTCTCTAGAAAGAAAAAAGAGGGAGCTTTCCCTGTCAGACAAATGTTGAGATTAGTGATGCCCTCCCTGTTCCTGGGACCACCACCACCTCCCCCCCACCCCTCCACACAGGGAGCTAATCTCTGCGCTATCTAAACAGGTTAATGAAGTGTTATGTGTCCTACAGCCAGCCTTGGGACCCCACTCTGCTCTGGCTCTTGGCTGGGTGTCCCACTCTTTGATAGTTAGTTCACCAAGGGAGGACCCTTCCACTCCATGGAAGACCATCCCTCTATAGATGTTTGCGACTCCAGCTTGGGTGTGTTTTTTCTATCCCATTACTTTGCAGGGACAGACACCTCCAGAGGCTGGTTCACCTCACCCTGATGCCTGTTTTCAGATGGGATTACAGTCTCCTTTGCCTGTTAAGTCTGGCTGACTCAATCGGAGACTTTTTAGCTACAGAAACCTAAAATCAGAGCAGACGACTCTTGGAATGCACTCCACAACCCCACTGTCTCACACACATGAACCCTCCTAGCAGCTCTGTTTGACAGAAGCCTGGTGACTCTGATTTTCTGTGGGTCGTGTGGGTTTGTCTGTAACAGCCAAAACAAAACCTGTGCCTTCCAAGATGTGGGTTAACATATAAAACATCTTCATCTTTCCTCCTGCACAGTGCGTGTGCTCTGTCCTCTGCTCATCTGCAGTCTTCACTTGCAGAGTTCCAGGGCATTTAATGCTGAACGCTGATGTCCATAATGCTGTCAGCTATTTCCTGGTACTTAGGAAAGCAGAGATCAACTGATTTCCTCCCATGTAATGCCGCTGTCTTTAAAAGCTTGATTTAAATTGCTGACAGGCTGTGTGTAGGTATCTAAAGAGGGGAGGCATATGGAGCTTAATTTTAACTGAGAATCATAAAAACTTAAGAATGGCTGAGGTTGGAAGGGACCTTAGAGATCATCTACTCCAACCTCCCTGCCCTGGGCCTCTCAACTAGACTAGGTTGCTCAAGGCTTCATCCCACCTGGCCTTGAACACCTCGAGGGTGGGCAGCCACAGACTCTCCAGGCAATCTATTCCAGACTCTCTCCACCCTTGCACTGAAGAACTTCTTCCTAACATCTAGTCTGAACTCCCTCTCCTTCAGTTTCAAACCATCTCCCCTTGTCCTATCACTAGATGCCCTCGTGAAAGTTCCCTTTCCAGCCTTCCTGTAGGTTCCCTTCAGGTATTGGGAGTTCCTCTGATTCCCTAGTAAAACTCAGCTGCCTGGATCACAGTATTCTATTCAAATACTTGCATGAAAATCTTCTTTCCCCCCCTCTTTTCTTTTTCAAGAACAAAATCAGGGAATATTTTTTGGAAGGAATGCCCAAGGAACATCTCAAACCCACTGATTTTCCATAACCGAGACTCCAGCACCCTGAATAGGTGTTTAGCAGAGGGTCCTCCCGCATCAGTACTTCTGTGAAACAGAAAACAAACCATTTGGGGATCAAACTAGCAGCCACTTCTTGAAAGGAGAGAGTCACGCTGCTCTGCTACCCTATAGAACACTGAGAAATCGGGTCTGGAGAGGGTTGGTGCTTTCTGGAAATATAAAAACAGCTTGAAGGACCAAGACATGGCCTGAATACAGCTCAGAGTAGCAGCTCTTGGCTGGCTCTGCTGGTGTCTTGAATCACAGTGATGCAGACTGGAGAGACAATGCAGCTCCTGCTTCGACCACTCACTGTCTGGATGATGCTTTTCAAGCTGTTTCACAGCTCAAAGCCTCAGTTTCCCCTTCTTCATAACAGAGGCTGGGATTCTGCCCTGCTCTGCAAACAACTTTGAGCTGTAAAACAGGTATCTGAGAGGTCTGTGGGTTGTTCCCTCCTCTCCCCTCACCCCATCACCCCACCACCCCCCAGCCCCAGATGTCTGGATGTCTTTTGTCTCATTTTACAATCATAATGGAAGGGGAAAATACACCTGAATCTGCCAGGGTCTGGAAGGAGAAAGTCATTCTCATTATTAAGCTGTTACTTTTATGAAGCCATAACTTACAAGCTCTCAATACTTATGCTATAGTAGTCAAAAGGCAGGATGAGATCCCATAAACCATTCTTTATAGTAACCAGATGGTCATCAAGGCTGCAAAGATGCCTATTATAGGGAAACACCTGCATGAACCTTAACCCTCTCGGTGCCAGCTCTGCCAGTGGGGCGACCCATCCTGCATCAGCTGGGTAGTTATCTGGGGGGGACACTGTCACGCTCTCCCTCCCTAGATCTGTTATGCAGTGCTGTCCTGTCAGAGGGATGTGCTACTCTTACCCTTTTATTTATAACCCCTTCAGTAGTCAGGGGGAGGGGTAGTACCCACTCCAGCATCCATCAGAAAATTGAGTCGCCTTTTTCTTGGCTTCCTGCTTTATTTCTGCCTTCCCTTAGGAGATGACCCCGAGGAAGCTCTTTTGCTAGTACTCAGCTCCCTGCAGACAGGGCTATGGGCTCAGAGATGCTCAATGCTGGCAGTGGATGAGAGGTCCCACCAGCCTTCCCTTCCCATCGCTAACACCTCCCCAAAGGCCACTTGCCTTCCCATTCTGGGGCTGTTGGCCTCATCTTCTTACACCAGTGATACCCCAAATCTACTAGAGATTGTAGAGAGGAGAGTGTTGGTCTCCTCTCACAAGAAACAGCTGATAGGATGAGAGGAAATGGCCTCAAGCTGCACCAGGGAAGTTTAGGTTGGACAGGAGGAAAAGCTTCTTCATGGAAAGGGTCCTCAGGCCTTGGCACAGGCTGCCCAGGGAAGGGTTGAATCGTCATCCCCGGATGTGTTTAAAGGTTATGTAGATCTGGAGCTCAGGACAGGGTTTAGCCTTGGGACAGCTAATGGTTGGACTTGATCTTAAAGGTCTTTTCAACCTAAATGATTCTTGATTCTGTCATGATTAGGTCAGTGCTAACTCATGTAACCCTGACTAGCAGAGGTCAGCAAGCAGGCTGTGAAACGTGTCGGCTGACTGATGGCAGAAGCTTGCTCAGAGAGGGTGTTGAGCAGAAGATTCTTAATGAAAAGAGTAACCTGTGCAGGCACCTGCGTCAGCGCTGTTGGCAAAACATCACCGTGACTAACAATTCCTCACAGCAACAGGTTCACAGCACCTGTTGTGCTAGGGAGGTGCTGGAATTGAAAGGCGGCTTCCATCTCTCCTAAAAATCAGAGATGGAGTGGGTTTTGCTTTCTGAAACAGTAAGGAAGCACAAGTGGTGAAAGAGAAGGGAGGAAGGGAGGAAGGAAGGAAGGAAGGAAGAAAAAGAAAAAGAAAGAAAGAAAAGAAAGAAAAAAGAAAGAAAGAAAGAAAGAAAGAAAGAAAGAAAGAAAGAAAGAAAGAAAGAAAGAAAGAAAGAAAGAAAGAAAGAAAGAAAGAAAGAAAGAAAGAAAGAAAGAAAGAAAGAAAGAAAGAAAGAAAGAAAGAAAGAAAGAAAGAAAGAAAGAAAGAAAGAAAGAAAGAAAGAAAGAAAGAAAGAAAGAAAGAAAGAAAGAAAGAAAGAAAGAGAAATTAAAGAAAGGAAGAAAGAAAAGAGAGAAAAAGAAAATGAAAGAGAAAGAAAAGAGAAAGAAAATAAAGAAACCAGAAAGAGAAAGAAAGAAAGACAGTAAGAAGGAAAGAAAGGAAGGAAGGAAGGAAAACCCTATGGGGAAAGACACTGCCATTGGTTTTGCATAGCCAAGAGGCCAGTGTCCTAAACAGATGTTTAGCAGAAAGCCCTCCCTCACTGATATTTTTATGAAAAAGAAAACTCTGCTGGGACAAACCTAGCAGCCCCTTCTTGAAAGGAGAAAGTCACGTATTTACACACTGCCCTGCTACCCTATAAAACACTGAGAAATTGGGTCTGGAGAGGGTTGTTGTTTTTTGCAAACACAAAAGAAGTTTGAAAGACCAAGACGTGGCCTGGATATAACTGGGATGGAGGAACTGCTGCTGTTTCTGACCTGGTTCTGTCCCTGTACAGGCCATGTCCTCCAGGCTGAGTATTTGATTCAAACAATATTGTTCCAAACCGACATTTTCTGAGAAGCATTTGCTGTCAGAGAGCTGTCAGGAGAGCAGTTTGATTTGATGGGCTTTCTCTTTGCCCCAAAGGGGCTTTTGCAGCCTATGTGAAAGCAGTACCCCCTGAGCACATCACTGAGGTGCTCTGTGGCTTCTGAGCAGGTGGGGAAGCACTGGGGCTCCTGCAGTGCCCCTTCCCCTGATAACCTGAAGTGCCACTGTCCTGCATGGCCTGAGTTCCCTTAAGGGAAAAAAAACCAGGAGAGGGGGAGAATTGAAAAGCCCTTACTCATGGGTTCTTGCCTCAGAAGCCACACCACGCTCAGCTTCCCGAAGGATGAGTCACGCCTTGGCCTCGCCAGCATCCTGCTTCTTGCAGGACAGAGGAAGGGCCAAAGGGTGTTCAGCTGAGAATTTCCAAAGAAAAGGTGAATGTGCCTTGGCACGGAAGTCACCAGTGACACCACCCCTGCAGCATGTAACCTTGCAGCAGTGGCTGTGGGTGTGGAGACGCCTTGATGAGCAGCTTGGAGGACAAAGCATAGTCCATCTTTCCATTAACACCTTCTCCATGGGATTGCCCCTGCAGACAAGAGACATGAGCAAGCAGGGGTTTTCCCCTATGGCAACAGGAATGTCATAGTCCTAAAGGAGGACACCTAATGGCTTGGGACATTGCTGGTGCTAATAGATAGCTCTACAGTCTGCAGAGTTTTAATTATTTTCATTATGTGGCTACTGATTTCTCCGGTCTCAATGCCCAAGAGAGTCTTTTTGCCTTCAGTATTTTGATGTCTGGGAAGTATCCATCATCTAAAGATCATAGAATCATAGAATTCTCATAGCTGGAAAGGATCCCCAGGATCACCAAATCCAGCCCTCATCCCAACATCTCCCCAAACCCTGGACCATGGCCTGAGTGCTCTATCTACTCCCTTTTTAAACACCTCCAGGGTTGGGGACTCCACCACCTCCCTGGCAGCCTGTCATGGTTTACCTTTGAAAGGTGTAGTTAAAAGTCTTTGGGCTGGATTTGATTATTTAAGTTTGGGGAATTTTGAAGGGCTTTTGGTTACCATAGGTTAAAATAACTTCCAAGCTGCTTCTCCATACCCTGCCTCTCCATGCCTTGTCTCTTCACCCTCTCTTTCTCCATCCTTCCTCAGCCTCACCACAGCCTTCACCCACATCATTNTCTCCATCCTGAACCTCTCCTTCCTCAGCCTCACAACAGCCTTCACCCACATCATGTTTAACACTCAGAAGCTCTCTCTAATGACTCTAATCCACAGAAGGACAAGTTTGCATCTCTCCACCAGCATCTCCACTTCGACTTTAAACTGAACTTCCAGGCACTTCCTGAAACTAGTTGATGGCTCAAATCTCTTCCTGAGAAATCAAGAGCTGGGAGCTGTCTGGATTGGAAAGAGCAGGTACCCAGAAACAGTGGAAAGTGCTGATTTCCAGGCTATTCCCGTATGATATCAAAGCTTGATGGAAAAAAGAGAGGACTGGGTGTTGTCAGTACTTGTGAGCTTAGGGCTGGTACCTATAAATAGAAATAGCTGAAATTATTCTTAGGAATTGAGTCATTAGTTCTTAATATTTCTAGTAAGTCAGTGGGAGTTGTGCTATTTAGGACAGAGGCAAAAAGCGTGTAAGCCCCCACAAAAAGCTTCCAAAAACAACTACTAGCCCTTTCAGTCCTGAGCAACTGTTTTCCCTAACAGGAAGAAGTGTTTAACAGTGAGATAACTTATTCAAATCAGCAGAGCACAGCCCTTTTGAACTCAAAATCGGTGCCTTTCCGTGCCCCTGGCAGCTCCCCTTTGCAGTTACCAAGTTGGGGTTTCTGTCCCCAGGGGCAGCTCAGTCTCGATGAAAGCCCTGGTCAGGGTGGGATGAGGTGGTGATGGAGGAGAAGGAGGAGGAAGGGGTCTGTGAAGCCTTGTCACTAGATTCGAGTGTGGGTAGCCCAGCAGCAGCATGTGATGTTGTCCCTTATCAGCTCAAAGTGCAGAGCTCACGGGTGATTGTCACCTTGTTTGCTGCCTTTTTCTCCTTGGCTCCAGCCAAATGTGCTCAGACCATATCTCCTCCATAAGAAGAGGGCAGCGGGGACTTCCCTGCTGCTCTTGTGGTGCTGACTCCTGCATCTGGTCTGCAAGAGTCACTCTTGTTTGCTCAGGCAGGAAGGGGATGAGTAACCGAGCCTGAGAAGGTCTTCTTTTTGCAGATTTATGGGCCTTTCCCTGCATGAGGGCTGAGCTGTTTCCCTGAGCGAAATTCCTAAATCAATGGCTTGATTAATAGCTGCGAAAGATTGAGTCTGGAAGGACTTTTCACACATTTCTAGCCAAAACAGCCAGAGAACCATAGAATCATGAGGGATCAGAAGGCACCTCGAAAGATCATCTAGTCCAATGCATAGGGATTTGTTTAAAATTGTATAAAGTCATCAGTTCTAAGGGTCAGACGAACAAAACAACCTTCCTGGGTGTTGGATCATGCAAAGAAGAGCAAAGTATAAGAGAAAAGCTCTGAGATACTCTGGAAGTCTGTCTTTAATTCATAGCATGTGAAAATATGTGACTAATGACCATCTCCAATTGCATCAAGATCTGAACTAGCAGAGGTCACCTTCATTTCCTCCACCTTAACCAGTGCATCTCTGATAAGCAGTGTGTTTATGAGCTAGATGGCAGATGTTTAGGGTTACTTGGTTGGTTTTAGGTTGGACTGGATGATCTTTAAGGTCTTTTCCAGCCTCATCATCACTGTGATGCTGTGTGCTTCAGGACATGGGAATAAGTCAAAACAAGAGCCTTCCCAGCTGAGTGTACACGGGATGAGAGGGAGAAAACAAACCCTCTCAGAAATTCAGATGTCTGTAGTGAGCTCCCAGAGTGACTCCTTGTTCAGACAAGCAGAACATTCGCCATTTCCCTTTAACATTATTCAGTGGGTTCGGTGCTTTTCTAAAGAAATCCCCAACAACCCTGAAACCAACGGGAAAACCAAACCAGAATAACCACTGATCTGTTCAGAGTGTGACACCGGCTCAAGATGCATTTTGGAAAGTCTGTTGCTCCATGAGTTTCAGGTTCATTTATAACCAACACTGTATTGTGCTAGAGGATGCGAGACCCAGGGATAAGATAGGCTGGCTTTGTCGTGCCAAGAGAAATGATGTGCCTTGTCTTACATCTGTGGGTAGCTCAAATACAGGCACCACCCCACGAGAAGAGCAGGACACCTGTGTTTTGGTGGGTGTCCTAAATTGCAGGCACCTACCCAGACCCAATGTAGATCTTCATTTTAACCCAGGACAGTGGGTTTCAGAGCAGTACATGGGTGCAAATCAGACCTTCTGATGGCTATGCCCAGGTGTGGTCAGGGTATTGACAGCTCTGGGTGCTGGTTGGAAATAGAGATGTATCTTTCAGCCAAACCAGACCTACTCCTCCTTGCAGATCCTGCATGCTCCAAGTCATTGTGGAAATCCCTTGGCCAAGAGAGGAGTTTTCTTCCTTTGCACCTTGGGGAACAGAGAAATTAACCTTCTGGTGGATGTTTTGGGAGGTCTGTCTCTCTGCCAGTGCCCAAGATGTGCTGGGCCAGGAGATGGGCAGGCAGAGGTGTTTGCATGACATTATTCCCAGACCACCTCTGGCCCCCTACCCATGTGTCCACCAAGGCCAGGTAGGGGGATATCTTACCCAAGGACACCCAACTGCCAGCCCACTGGGTACAGTGAGATCTTGGCCAAGTCTTCCTTGCAGAGACAAGGACTTGTGCACATGGTTGTGGACTCTTGAGTGATGGCAACATGACAACCCTCCTTGTGTTCGTGACTAATTTGCTTTAAATGAGGGACTTCATGTTGAACACAGAGGTTAAACTTGATGCAGAAACAAGTGGTTTCTTCTTGCAGAGGAGCAAGGTCTGGGTTTATCTTTTCTGCTGATAATGTGCCCACCAGCTCACCTAATGCCGGAATATCATAGAATCAGAGAATCCTTAGGGATCAGAAGGGACCTGGAAAGATCATCCAGTCCAATCCCCCTGCCACAGCAGGATCACCTAGACTAAGTCACACAGGAACACAGCCAGGCGGCTCTGAAACATGTCCAGAGGAGACTCCACAACCGCCCTGGGCAGCCTGGTCCAGTGCTCCAGTACCCTCCCTGGGAAGAAGGTCCTGCTGAGATTGATAGGGAACCTCCTCTGTTCCAGCTGGCACCCAGTGCCCCTTGTCCTAGCACCAGATGACGTTGAGAAGAGCCTGGCTCCATCCTCCTGACACCCACCCCTCACAGATTTATAGACATGAATGAGGTCCCCCCTCAGCCTCCTCTTCTCCAAGCTCAAGAGACCCAGCGCCCTCAGCTTTTCCAGCACCTCTGCCAACCACCTGGGACCCTGCCACGATCAGGAAGCGCTGGGCATCAGTCCAAGTCTAGCTGTCTGCTCGCAGAGATGAGCCTGGCCTTCCTTGATGAGATCTCTATTGGCTGCAAAGGGGAGACTGGGGAGACTTGCTCCGATGGGCAATTTAGTTGTCTGCTCTTGTCAAATGAGTCACACCCAAAATATTCAAAGACATCCTACCTGCTGCAAACAGGCAGCCTTTCCCATGAAACCTCCTGTTTACTATTCGAGTGCCGACACCAGCTCTGACTTTGCATGATAAATCAAGCCTGTTCTCACTTGGGTGTACTCAGTGCTCTTTATCAAATCACTTTATTTCTTTACAGGGAGTAAATTTCAAGGGGGTTGTGGCAGCTGAAGTTTTACATGGAAGTCCCAGCAACAGCATCAAAGTAGAATACATTTATCTTCTCCTAAGACCCATCATTTATCTTCTCCTAAGACCCATCGTGAGTACCCAGCAGTTGGAGAGAAACTGCACATAATCCCCTGGGTGGGATTCCAGCTCTGGAAATTTAAGGCAGAATTTACAAACAATTTACTAGATTGTTTGTTTCAGTTGTTGGCAGTTTTTCCAGCTGAATTGCTTTGCAATCCACTCTCACATCCGCTGGCGAAGGGGAAAGGAATCCTGTTGAAAGGGTAGACCAGCACAGAGGGGATAAAAAAAGGGCAATGATGAGAAGTACTACCTTTGAAACACGAGGGCAGAGCAAACGTGACAGGAGAAGACTCTGTCCTACCTCATGTAAACGCTACTGTGAGGAAAGCAAGCACAACTGGGTGTCTGTTTGCCCCAGAGCATCCCAAAGGATGGCCCCAGTCTCTCCTTGTCTTCATTGCTCCTAATAGGAGCTGGACTGGTTTGAAGGATGTGCTGAAAACCAGCAGTGCTGTGCAGGGTCCTAAAAGAGCTGGCTGTGAAGGCCAAGTACTCCTGTTGTGATCTTGCTGCATGGTGTAACCACAAGGTTTAGTTTAGCTGATAAGACACGGCAGCGCGGTCTGCTGGGCTGAGCATCTCCTGAAGTCAGATGAGCAGAGCAGGACTCTAGAGCAGGGCGACGTTTATTGAATGAAGCCATTTCTTACTCTTGAAAATGACCTTTCCCCTACATTAAAGACTCCCATCTCTATCTTATTTTGACCTCCTTCTCTTTTTCAGCCAAACACACTCCAAACAACAACAACAACAACCAAAATACATGCAGTTTTCATTCATCCTCCTCCTCTTTTTTGAAAACAATGAGAAAGGAGGTTTTCTGTGTGTGTGAAAAACTAAATGGATGGATGTTTGCACTGATAGAGCTGAAAAATGTCAGATTAACAAATAGCTCTTGTCTAGAAATTGTTGAATGAAAAGATTTACTATGCTCTTCATGAAAAGATCTCTATGTGGTTAAATAATTCTATGTAACTGCTCCTAACTGCTGACTGCTCTTACAATACAACCAGCTCCCAGCAGCAGGGAAGGGCACAACCTATGAATGGATCTCATCCTGCCTCGGGCAACTTTCGATGAGGGATAGCTTAGGATGCAGGAGTTTTGCTCATGGGGATCTCCAAGCACATCTTCTCTGGGTGGTCTCCTCGGAGCGCTTTGAACCAGGCTTTGTTTGCAGGAAGGCTGCCATCATTTGCTGAGACTCAAAATGCCACTGCAGCACTACTCTGCAGGAGGGGACCGTCTGTCTTCAGCATCCAGGGGCTGTGGTTACCACACCCTGGGGCTGCACAGACCTGGGCTCCCTCCTGGTTGCCTCTAAGGACGTCTCTCTGTGCCCGTTGCATGTCGTGTTGCTTTTATGTTTGTTTGTTTGTTTGCTTTCCCTCAAGAATAGCCCCAAAACAAGCCAAGAGAGGAGCAAGGACTGATGAATGCTTTGAGCATGGTTCAGGGGGAGGCTTCAGAGCATCTGTGGAGGTTGTGGGACCTGCTAGGGAGATGCCTTGTGTCCTGAGCATGGAGAGCCCTCTCCATTTGGAGGACTGGGGTTGCGTTCAGCAGAACCTCCCTAGGAGCAGGAATATCCAACATTCCCTTATCCCAGTTCCACTCTTTCCATCCTGCTCTGCAGGAAATTTCTCAGTTTGCAGGTTCAAGGAGGAGGTTGGAGGAGCTGATGGGAGGGTGTTCTTAAACAGAAAAAAACCCACCACACTCAGGTCAGGAAGTCCCTGAGCTGCAAGAGGCTGAGGCTGGAGGACATCCTTGGGGAAGTACCTGACCCAACTCATAGAATCATAGAACCATCAGGGATTGGAAGGGACCTGGAAAGATCATCCAGTCCAGTCCCCCTGCCACAGCAGGATCACCCAGACCAAGTCACACAGGAACACAGCCAGGCGGGGCTGGAACGTCTCCAGAGAAGGAGACTCCACAACCCCCCTGGGCAGCCTGGTCCAGTGCTCCAGGACCCTCCCTGGGAAGAAGGTCCTGCTGATACTGAGATGGAACCTCCTCTGCTCCAGCTGGCACCCACTGAATTCCTACAACCCTCCTAGGGCACCTTCACTTGGTTGATGCTGGGTATTAGGTTATCTGATTTTTTTTCTGTCCCATTTGTGGTTTCTCCAGAGCTCAAAGCAGAGCTCCTGCAGGCTGGGTGGCAGATAAGGGAATAGATAGTGGGTTATTCAGCTTCAGTTGGACTCAGCTCTACAAAGACTGACCATTGTGCACTGCTCTTCTCACAGGGTGCAAAGGATGGAGACCAGCCTTTTTGCTTTGGAGGAGGAGCTGGAGGCAGCTCTACATGTCAGATGTTTAGGGTTACTTGGTTGGTTTTAGGTTGGACTGGATGATCTTTAAGGTCTTTTCCAGCCTCATCATCACTGTGAGACTGTGACACATTACTGTGGCTGCAGTGTCCATCCCCTAGTTGTGTATCTGTAACAGCACATGCACATTTCTATAGCCATAGATATCTACAGTATGCACACGCCTGCGTGTTGTGCTCAGAACTGTTGTCTCCCAAGCTCATTTACTGACCATTTTTAAGCAGTGCGTTAGGGAATATCTGAGACAATTGATGAATAGGTTAAGAAAAGACAACTTTGCTGGGGTTGGGGGTTTTTTTTGTGCAGCTCCAGAAGCAGAACACAGTTACCAGCACAGAACAAAACCCACCAAAAGAGCAAGAGCAACAATAGGGTGTTTTCCTTCCTGTATGGTTGTTACAGCTCTCGCTGGCCATGCACACACACACACACACACACACACACACAGATTCCCAAATAAAATCTGGCGCACAGGTCGTCGTGTTCTTCGGGAATCAGAAATAGACTGAGTGGGCTCGCTCAGCAAACGTAGGTTTCACAAGCTCCTTCTGGTCACAGAGCCAATATTTGTTCAGGAGAGAATTCTTCCTTTGGGTAATTAATATTTTTTTGCTATTTATTGCTCACTGGATGGAAGTTTTGGAATGTGTAAGGAAAAGGAGGGGGGGGGGGTTGGGGGAAAGCTGGCAGAGTTCCTCGCCGTTATTACACTGCGGCGGAGGCCTCCAACAAAAATCACAGCACCGCGCGTACATTCCTTTCGTAAGC
Organism: Upupa epops; assembly: GCA_013397515.1. Classification (NCBI taxonomy): domain Eukaryota; kingdom Metazoa; phylum Chordata; class Aves; order Bucerotiformes; family Upupidae; genus Upupa; species Upupa epops. The sequence goes on along the minus strand of VZRI01002467.1, from coordinate 6,238 downwards.
AAAATGGATCATCAGGCGATGGAATGGCTTCAAAGGAATGTGTGCATCATGCCTCTGACATTTCGCTACAGCTCGAGCGAGAGGATTAAAAAAAACCCCAACGAGCTATAGATAAGCACTTTCCTTAGGTCCTGCGTTGGCTCTTGTTCGTCCACCACGAAGGAAGATCTCCGCTTGGCACCTGAGGAGCTGCGGTCGTTCCTCTTGCAAGCAGCACCTTTGAGAAAAGCCAGAAAGTTCCTCTATTCGAGAGGAACGGGAGGCGGAGGAAATTGTAAACTGGAGTGAGATGTTATAGGGCAGGTTAGATGCTGGTGGGTAGACTAACAAAAGTGGAATGTTATTGCTAAAAGCTGGCTCCTTCCAAAAAACCCCCGTAACGTTGTCAAAGCCTTGAGTTTCGTCTGCTGGTTTCAGACATTCCAACATATGCTTCTTATTTTGTTTTTAATACTTACAGTCCATCCAGAGACAATTCATGGCAACCGTGGCTATTGTAACACTATATAAAACACGGGGTTTGATGACAACTGATATGAAGTGTGATTGGAAAAAATAATGCCCCCTGGTAATGATAATATTTCCTGCTCAGATTGGTCTCACGATAATAGGGCTGCCCCAGTGGTGTTTGCAGAGTTACAGACGGGACTCTGGTATTACATTACAGCTGCTGCCCGCTTGTACATCCGTGTGAAGGGAATAAACATCCACGCAGAAACACCACGGAGTCTGAAAACAGGGGCCAAGCAGCAGCAATTTCTTCTCTGATTCTAATGGGGGTGGGTGAAGCATCCTCTGCTTGGACCTGACTGACCAGAGAGGCATCATTTCAAGGGGAGAAGAGGTGCAGCCTCAGGAGCTTTCCCTGGGTACCCTGGGCTCTGCAGCCCCCTGCCCTGCCCCAGCAGCCAGTCTTGGCTAGCTCTTCCTTGGGATTTTGCCAGCCTGGCTCTGGGAGGTCAGAAATAGCCCGGAGCCGGAAGCTTTGCTTTCAAAGGGGATGGTGAATGTGGATGAGAAGCAGAGCTGCTCTGAATGGAGGCAGGGAAAGGGAGTCTGAAAACCTGCCCGATGGATGGGGTTGCGAATGGTTTGCTTCATCCCGTTCCAAAAGGAAACACGTTTGAATCCTTTGTTGTAGCTCCACAAGCAGTCCGGCTGGGCAGTTCAGGGGGTTTATTCTCAGAGAAGCAGAGTCATCTCTGGCTCAGGATACCAGCACTAATACAAGGCTGTTTATCTTGGGTTTTCTCATCTCATCCTTCTCACTCCACGGCACTTAATTACGACAGTGCCAGCAGAGCTAGGGATGGGCTCTGGTTTCTGCCCTCTGGCTTTTAGTGTTTAAACCCTGGCTCTTTCCAAAGTGTTCCAGGTTTCAGAGGTCTGTGGGTGTGAGGAGAGGAAGACGAGGGACAGGTTTCCTTGGCAGAAGAGCATGAGGATCTACACTGGTGAAAAATGTTCCTGAGAGGCCAGCACTACCAGGCTGGCAAGTAGCAAGGATCCCGGGGTTATCCACTGGTTTTCTGTGACCTGCAGCAAATTCCTCCCCAAATTAAAGTCCTAAATCAATGGATGTCAGATAAGGGCACCTCCCCATTATTGCTGTGCCTGAATCCAGCTCTGCATGGCAGATAGGTCTGCTGTAAGGCTCTGCTGCACTTGCTCTGACTGCAGGTTGGATTCTGAAGCCCAACGTGTGGCTTGTGCAAGCCATGGGCAGCACGAAGCTGAGTCCTGCTGTTGAACGTGACCATGAGAACCCTCAGGCAAATTACTGGGACTTAAGAACCTGGGGATTGTGTTTTGGCTCCTTCAACCTTATTTCTGTCCCACACAGAAATGAATGAGGGTCAAATGCCCTGTTTTCAAGGCTGGTGGGATTCCTGGGACCTATGAAACAGGACAGTAGGATTTCACCTCCAGAACACAGGGATGCCCTGAAGATCCCTTGCCAACAAGAAGGAATGAGATGATGCTGACACATGCAGAGTCCTCCAGAATTTCAGAGCCCTCGGACTCAGTGACCCTAGACCACGTATCTGGCAGTTATCTAAGCAAGGGGACTAAGACAAAGTTGGCAAACAAGATCTGATCTCGCTCAGAGAGGGAGGGAACTGAGTCACCCAGATACGCACTAACATCAAGGGGAAACTTCAAAGAGGCCAAGAAATTCAGGATCAAGGACTCCAAGGAAACATCTTCAAAGGCTGAGCAATCTGACCCTGGGGCTGGGAAGAGTGCTAGTGTCCACCCGCTGCAGCACAACGGCAGAGGGGGGAGTTATGCAACCCTCAAAAGCCTGCAAACCCGAACAAAACACATGGAAACTGGGTATCGTTCAAGACAACTGGCATCAGGCCTTGGGAGCAGAACCAGCTGAGGTCCCCACTGCTCTCACAAGGGAGCCGACAGGACTTTTTCTTGCCAAATCCCAGTGGCCTGGCATCACAGATATTGGTAGGGAAGTTTCCAACTGGGTTTTATTCTTCCCGAACTGCCTTTCACAACCTCTTCCCTGCTCTGCTCTTGTGTTCCCGTTCCAGTGATGCTGTGTGGGGACAGTAAGGGGAGCGACTTACACGTGGGTCTTCCTAGGTTGTTTCATGTCCCTCCCCAGTGATTAGAGCAGTGGTGCTGTAGCATTGATTGGGTTGTATCCTCAGAGGCTTTTCTTCACCTCAGAGTGGAAGACATCAAGCGCAAAGGGATGCAGTTTGCTCTAAGTCTGGTGGACTGTCTCACAGAAGAGTGTTTTCCTCTTGAGGATCTCAGTCCTGGCACAAACCATGACAATTTAACAGGCTTTGGGACAGCCCTACAGCTATCCAGCCTGCCCCAACGCACGTGTGCTGGGCTAGCAAAATAACTGGGAGAAAGCCTTTGGAGGAGGTGGCTCTGGAGCTGCTTGCCCAAGCAGGACCCAAGGGCAAATGTGCCTGGCACCAAAGCCAGAGAGGAGATTTGCCACTAATAGGAACACCGAGTCTCAAGAGGAGAGGGAACAGCCTGCAGCAAGGTGAAACACAACCAGCTGTACTCCTGAAGTCAGCATGTGAGTCTGAACTTGACCCCTCCAGCTCAGAGAGAGCAGGAAGAGGAGCTCAGACCCCGCAGCATCAGAGCCAGCCAGCCATGGTGTGATGTGTGTCCAGGAACACTGATGGAAAACCCTCAGGACAGGTTTTACCTGCAGTAGAGCTCTGGCTCTTGCACTGTGAAGGCACATCATTGCATGGCAGTGATAGGAAGAACAACTCAAGGCGTGGAGGTGCAGGGCCCCAGCATCCCATGGCACAAGGCTGTTTCTCCTGCTGGTCAAGAAGCGGACACCTCCCACCAGTGCTGCCCACCACTCCTTGCAGGACATCCTGCTGAGCAGCCACGAGGCTACAGCTCCATCCCTCGGGTACCGAGACCAGCTTCATCCAGCTGGCATAGGGAGCTGCAGAGTTGGCTGAGGAACTTGCTAGCAATCGCTGCATGAGCTCTCTGGGGGCTGCCGCGTGCCAGGCCTTGCTGCAGCCCGCACTGTCTTGCCTTGGCTGCCATACTCCTCTAGATGGCTAGTACAAGTCGGCATGTAGCCCAGATCAGCCCTTCCCTAGGCTGGGCAGGCATTGGCACCCAGCTGTGTGGGTTAGCTGTCTGCCTGCTAGAAAAATCATGAGAAGAGCTGGCTTTTTGGTTACAGTTGTGATTTTATTATTATTATTATTATTATTATTATTATTATTATTATTATTATTATTATTATTATTATTATTATTATAATATTTTTATTATTTTTATTATTTTCTATTTCGCTCTTTCTCCTGAGTGCTGCTACAAGGGAAAAGAATGAACTCCCAGTGAGAGGCATGGAGAGGATGGTGCAGCCAGCAGAAACTATTCCTATGGCCCTGGAACCGAGCGATGACTAGAGGGCAGATGATATTTTTTGTTATATTGGAAGAAATTCACGTCAATTCCTTGTGTTTGCTGTGGTGTGAAGTGAAATCACAGCCCCTTGCTTTGCTGCTTGGGCGCTGCCTGCACCCCTGCTCTGATTCATGGGTGCACGCTTGGCTTTCTGGTAACTGGCAGCTAGCAAACCAGCTCTCTGCCATCAGGAGCTACAGGCTGCCAAAGCCCTGACTCAGCGTTTAGCCAGTATCTGGCTCTTTCGTTCTTTTTCTTGGTGGGAGAGAGGTTTCTGATTAATCAGAGGGTGCAGTTCTGGGCAGTTCCAGGCACACACCTCACTGCTCACTCTGATGGCTATTTTGACCAAGTGCAAGAAGCACGAGACAGACTGGTCTCACCCCAGAGCAACATTCCAGTCCCTGAAAGGGGCTGTCAGAAGGGCTGGGGAAGACTGCTCTCAGGGACAGGGAATGATAGGATGAGGGGTCCTGGTTTGAAGGTGGAAAAGGGGAAATTCAGACTGGACCTTAGGAACAGGTTCTGAATCTGAGGGTGGGGGATCCCTTGACCAGCTGCCCAGACAGAGGATGGAGGCCCCATCCCTGGAGCCATTCAAGGTCAGGCTGGATGGGGCTCTGGGCAATCTGTTCCAGTTAGAGATGGCCCTGCTTTTTGTAGGGGGGGGTGGTCTAGATGACCCTTAGAGGTCCCTTCCAAGCCAATACATTCTATGATTCCATGGCTGCCAGCAAGCATGGGCTGGATTCTGTGATCATGCACATTCTAAAAGGAGACTCATCCTGAAGTGCTGGCAAGATCCACGGGAGCTGACACCCACTGTAAGTAAAGCTTATGGCTCTGCTCCAGGGCAGTGTGGAAAGAGAATGTCCTAAAACTGATGAAAACCAGGGCTGAAACTGGTTGGTGCAACCAAGTGAGCGATATCGAGTTGCTGCCAGCAGCACAGTGTGGAGATGGAAAGTCTAGCCTGGCAGAAGGAGAAGCAGTCCAGATAGTCATTTGGGTTTGGAAACTGAGGGGACCACATCTCATAATCCTGCTCCTCAGGTAGTTCCTAAGCAGGTTGCTTCAGCTCCCAGCACCCCAGATGAGGAAACCTGCAGAAAGAGCTGCAGAGAAGGCTGCTGGATGCGTTTAGGCAGACAAGCACTGTGAGACCGTGGGAACATGGGGGTTTTACACCATCAAAACATATAAAACTCTTTGCAGAAAGACCCTCACCAGTTCTAAAGCCCTCAATTAGAGCTGTGTCTTTCTCCAGACCTTGTACAATCTCTTGCTTCTTGCTGTGGCAGAGAAGGATGAAGCTGTTTCACCCCCAGGACCTTGCGTTTGCAAGGGAGTTGGGCAGAAGCCATCGTCAGCCCTGGCTGGAGGGAACCTCTACTTTGTGGGAACCTTGCAGCCACCTCAGCTTGCAGCTGGTGCAACTGTCTGTCTTAATCCCTTCACTCTGAGGTGGGTTGGGAGCACAAAGGAGGAAGATGAGCTTTGCCACAAGAAGGAGAGCCCATGGCTTCAGTAAGCAACCGAGGAAATGACAAGAAGGTAATGCGGTTGCTTAGATGAGATGATGTCTATTGCCTATAGAACCATGAACAAGGACGATGTCCATCCCATGAAGATGAAGAAAGAAGAGGATTGAGACAGGGAATACAGCCTGTGCCCCAAAGGAAGTGTCTTGCAAAAAAGACTGCTGAAGTCTCTCTGAGGAAACAGGGAATGCTCCGTGGGATGCTTCCAGGTTGGGCAGCATCCGCCTGTTTTACCGTGCATCCCATCCCATCCATGCAGCCCTGAATAGCAAATGTTAGCAGCACCAACTGGGAACGTGCCCAACGGATGGAGGACCTGAAACAAAAGGGTTTTGCCTGGCTTGTACATGAACTGTTTGTCTCTGTTACGCAAGTCTGGACGTTGCGTGTGTGCGTATGCGGCTTGTAATAATAAGCTTTATCCTTTGGGGTTGCACCCTGCCAGGACAAAGTGCATTTATAGAACAGTTATGTAGGTGTACTGAGAGCATGTGTGCCAAAGTCAAGTGAAAGTACATTGAAGCAGTGATTCAAATGAGAAGGCTCTGCGCTGATGGTTTGGCCCAACGTCTTCATAGCAGAGGCTGTAGGACGGTCCCCCACAGGTTTCCATTCAACCCTTCAACCACAGAGTGTATTGGGTTTGAAGAGATCTCTAAAGGTCATCTAGTCCAAGCCCCCAACAACAAGCAGGGACAGCTCTAACTAGAACAGATTGCTCAGAGCCCATCCAGCCTGACCTGCTGGTGGATTGTGTCCACTTCTGGGCCACT
>VZRI01002466.1:15114-38397 GCA_013397515.1 Upupa epops | reverse complement strand
ATCTGCTAACCACCCCCCTTCTGATCCCACCCCGGGATGCTGTTGGCCTTCTTGGCCACAAGAGCACATTGCTGGCTCACAGTCCTCCTGCTGGCCACTGGGATGTCCATGGGGAAGTCCTATTACCCACACATAACACACTAGCCTTGTGTGCAAGGAGCTGTGGTATCTCTGTGGCACAGAAGCCAAAGGTAACCAAAGCGTCATAGCTGGAAAGGATCTCCTAGATCACTGAGTCCAGTTGTTAGAACAAGTTCTGCTGAGCTCAGTCATAAGTTGAGAGTGCTGTTACCTTTCACATCAGACCTCTTTTCCCTTCTCTATTCATTTTGTGGAATGAACTATCATAAAATACATACTCCCAAGCCCTGTGAAAGTTTTCCTAAGGACAGCCAACAAATCTTAGTCAGAAGTTTGTACCTTACATAAGCAGTTTTCCATCCTCTCAAATTAGCATAATTTTTAATTGAATCTTATCTTCCTTTTTTTTTGTTTTTCCTAATGCAGCTGAAGTATAATCACATTAGTGTCTCTCATAAACCACGATGAAAGAATACTAATCAGCCAGCAGTGAAACACAATGCAGAACGAGGACCTGGAGAATATTAATTTCAGTTGGTTTTGAAGGCTGAATGTGTCCATTCCCTCTGCAGGGTTTGCTTATCCTCACTACCAGCATCCTTGTGTATCCTACTTAAAGAAGGAATTGTCCTGTGAAAACCATTTCATCCCCGATCTGAAGCACAAGACAAGTTGCTGCAGCTGGTAGACAATAGTGCTCAGGGATATTGGAGGTCAGGCACATGAACTGAAATTATTGAAGTGATTTACAGGCCTGGCTGTCTTCCTGTGTGACTTGGTCTTGGTGATCCTGCTGTGGCAGGGGGACTGGACTGGGTGATCTTTCGAGCTCCCTTTCAATCCATAAGGCTGGGCTGGATGCAGCTCTGCCCAGCCTGATCTAGTCTGGAGTGGATGATTGGGGTTGGAACTGGATGATCCTGTGGTCCCTTCCAACCCTGACTGATTCTGTAACTCTTATAACTTCTTTCCAGTGAGGGTGAGGGGGCACTGGAGAGGGCTGCCCAGGGAGTTTGTGGAGTCTCCTTCCCTGGAGACGTTTGAAACCCACCTGGACTTGGTCTGGGTGATCATGCTGTGGCAGGAGGACTGGGCTGGATGATCTTTCCAGGTCCCTTCCAATTCTTAATGTTCTGTTCTGTGACTTGGTCTGGGTGATCCTGCTGTGCTGGAGGGTTTGGACTAGATGATCTTTTGAGGTCCCTTCCAATTCCTAATGATTCTGACTCTGAATCTAGATGTGCTGACTGCTTGTGATAGCCTGGAAAGAAACCTTTGAAATCAGTTTTGGGCGTCTAAACTACCTCAAGCAGTATACAATGGATGCCTTTGCCATGCATACTGAGAGTGCAGCTTGGTCTGGGTGATGGTGCTGTGGCAGGGGGATTGGACTGGATGATCTTTCCAGGTCCCTTCCAATCCCTAAGGATTCTATGATTGCTATAGTATTCATCCATTTTTTTTCTCTTTCTCTTCCTTCTTCTGTCAGTATCTTCTGGGTTTTGCTTTATTAGATACCAGCTCTTAGTTAATAAGAGGAGTCTAGTAGTCAATACTGTTTCAAGATGCTTGTTGCTAGCAAAGGGAATTAGAATCCGGACGATCCTCCTGCTACCTTCTTACAAATCCTTAATATAAAAGAGTGAAGGGGTCTGACATTTCATTACACTACGTAAAACGTCCAGCACAGTGGAGGATTCAAACGCGATGAAAGCCTCTGTATTTTATCACAGGAGAAGTAATAAATCATCTGTGAGTCTCAATCAAATTATATCTTTGCTTTCTGCCTATTTAAATGTCACTCGCAGATGAAATTGGATCATGAGGGGGTTCTTGTTTCTTTTTCTTCATCCTCTTAACTTGCTCTAAACCAACATTAGAGAATATATAACTGTTGAATAATAGGCAGCATTTTGGTTTCCATCATGGACTGTGAAATCTACCTACAGCCCTTCAAAAGGGAGCAAGGATGTGGAAAGTTTAGACGGGAGGAGTTAAATAAGTCCATGGTATTTGATTTTAGTTCTCTAACTATATAAGGGAGCAACTGAGGGAAGGAGTCTCTTCAGTGGTAAAGAAAACCTGGTACGTTTGCTTCCTGAACCATTAAAAATCCTGTTTATAACTTGAAAAGCCTTTCTCAAGCACAAGATAACTTTATTCAAGGTTATTCTTCTTAGGGAGGTTGCATAACCAAACAGGACATGATACCAACTACAACTTCCTTTCAGGGAGCTATGGAGAGTGATAAGGTCCCCCCTGAGTGTCTTCTTCTCCAGGCTAAGCCACTCCAACTCCCTCAGCCTCTCTTTGTAAGGCTTTCCCTCTAGTCTGTTCCCCAGCCTAGTTGATCTCTGGGATGCCATTGGCCTTTGGTGCCACCTGGGCACCCTGCTGGCTCATATTCAGCCGGTTGTCAACCAGTACCGCCAGGTCCCTCTCTGCCAGGCCACTCTCTGGCAGTGCATGTATGTTAGGGTGCACGTATGTTCAGGAGGAAGATGGTATTTAACACCTCCCTGTGTTGTGGTAGGGGAAAAGAAGCAGATGAAGGTTGCCAGAGATTTTCCTAAGAATGTGGAGCCATGGGCTTTGCCTTGGTGATTTTAGCATCTTTTCAAAGAACGAGGAAAAGCTTGCACAGGTACATAGCTCTATCAAGATAGTTATTTCTCTTTCTCCCTGAATTATTCATCTTCTGCATAGAAACCTCACAAAATTATTTTAGAACACTTGGTTGCCCATGTAGCTAATCCTGACACTGCCAGTAACCTCACATGTGTTGGCTTTAGATAAAATTCCCTGTTGGAACAACAATGAACACTGAAGGATGAGTTTAGTTTTACTTGAAAGTCTCGTTCCACATTTTATTGGGAAAAAATCAATGTGGACTGCTTGTGCAGACAAATATCATTAGGAACAGTTCTGCTCCTTTATTCTGGGAGACAGCCAGAGTCTTTGGGGAGCTGTTATCTCGTGCTCCTGGAAAACAAAAAGTCAAGAGCCCATTAGAACTTAAGGATAAAAGAACCTGAGTCTTGACTCTAAAATAACTTTGCAGGACTTCCTATCAAGTTCAGATTTTGCTTTTACTGATAAAAAGGGAAAAAAAACCCCAAACCCACTGTATGTTTTCTAGGAATTTCTTTCTTTTAATGATTTAGAGACCCTGCACTGGCTAGAGGGGAAAAAAAGCCACCTTCATCAACAGACTGTTAAATGAAGATGGAGATGGTAGAAAAACACTGCTGTATTTAAATCACATATGAAAAAGCCTTTATAACTCGATAAGAAAATGATATAAGTCTATGAGGAAATAACTTCAAGTCCTGTCTTGTGAAAGAGTAACTAGATTGGCATAGTTGTCCCATCCCAATCGATTGGAGGTGAGAAAAGGGGTGACTCAGGTTCATGGACTTAAGGAGAGTTACCCTATAGGTCTGCATACAGGACAAGTTTACTATAGTAAATGCCATTCCATTATGAGGAGAGGCTGAGGGAGCTGGGTCTCTTCAGCTTGGAGGAGGCTGAGGAGTGACCTCATTCATGTCTATAAATATGAGAGGAGTGGGTGTCAGGAGGATGGACACAGGCTCTTCTGGTGCTAGGACAAGGGNAGGTCCCTTGTGACCCCTAAGGATTCTATGATTTGAAGTAGACCTCCAAGGTTATCTTAAACCTGTCCTCCTGTTTCCTAGTGGAAGAGAGGAAGAGCTATAAACGGGTTCTTTATATATGGGTAGAGCTAGCTCTCAGCAATCTAGGGACACTGAGGCATGGGGGTATTTTAAGAAAGGAAAGATGTAGCTAATGTAAAACTTATTTAAATTAATCTGTAGAAAGATTTATTGCACCTATTTGGTACTTAGTAGAATTGTAAACTGGTGTGCTCAGCAGTTTACACGCTTTGATCTGTGCAGTACGGGCTTTCTGCGGACTGCTCCCAAGCCTCTGGTGTGGCGGAGGAAATGTGATCTCGATTATTGAGCAGACAGCTAACACACTTACAAAAAATCAACAATTGACTGCCATTAGGTAGAGTAAAAGCTCTTTATGATGCTGGAACAGACTGAGTGGTGGGAGGGATGGGATTTGCTGCTATTTCACATGACGTCCCAACTCTTTCCCTCTAACGATGTGTTGTATCCTGTTATTGTTTTATATGCTTCTTAAACATGTTGTTGCATCCTGTAGCAGGCACAAGATTTGGGAAGCAGCAAAACAGTATTCACTGGCTATTTTTTTCTCCCATCCTTAAGAGCCTCCAAATGAATATTCTGTTCAAGTGGACTCGGGTACATTTCCTTGTTGCTGCTGCATCTCCTCAAAAAGGGAGGGCATTGCTGCTCTCCTTTGACTTAGAGTTGAGGACCCTGTAAGGCTTTTAATGTAGAAATGATTGAAGCCATAAAAAATGATTGCAAGGTGTAAAGCAGTAATGCTTGTCCCAGATTCAATCTCCGGATCAGTAAATTCCTAAACTGCTGATAGACGTGAATGTACAACCATGGAGGTAGTCACTTTGTACCTGCCACTTTCTTAGACTCATTCTCTATGCACTTATGCCTTTGTCACAGCTTTATTTAGTGCAGAAAGTTCTTCATTGGAGTAAAAGCAAGTTGGGAGTAGAAAGAGTACAAAGAAAATAAGAGTCATTGTTGAATGGTTGTTCTTGATTCAGTTATGCAGCTGCAGAGCCAGGTGAGGCAGGTTCTGACTTGTTCTGTATGAATGAGAAGCTCAAACCAAATGGCCTCTACCATCTTAGGCTTCACACACTGAAACTCTTGTCAGAGAGACCAGCAAGTTGTGCATCATCTTCTGGTCATTCAGAGCTGCTTCCAAGTCCCTGCCCCAGATTCTTCTGTTGAAAGAAGCCAGCCCTGTGTCCTCTTTCTCCTTTTCTTCTGGTGCTCCTTTCAGGTTTCATGCCGCCTCTGATGTGATCAGGAATCATTCCTCCCTGCTGGTTCAGCCCTGGGTGCCTTTTTTCATCTGTTCAACCTGACTAAAAACAGAGCACAGCAAGAATCCTTTCCTCGTTTCTATCAGCAAATGGAATGGATAGAGATTGTTATTAATAATTAAAGGATTATAATTAACAGAGCATAAACATATTAATATTTCAGGGTTTTAACAATAGTGAACAAATGCAAGTGCATTCAGCGTGAAGGACTACCTGTCTGGGTCCTCCATGACTACTGCAGTCCCTAGGGAAACCATTAGGAAAAGGTTTTCCTCTGAGAGAGTGATCCAGTTTTGGAACAGGCTGCCCATGGTGTTGGTTGGGTTAGGCTGGATGAGGTGTTCAAGGTCAGGCTGGATGAAGTGCGGAGTGGCATGAGCTAGATGTCAGATGTTAGGGTCACTGGGTGGGTTTTAGGTTGGACTGGATGATCTTTAAGGTCTTTTCCAGCCTCATCAGTACTGTGAGACTGTGAATGAAAGTTTTCAGATGATCAACATCTTTTAAGATTTTTCTATAATCAATAAAGGCTTTAAAATTCAAACCATTTACTGAAACACCTAAGCTGACATCCAAGGGTACTTTTGACAACATGAGGGAACCCTGTTCAGTCTCCACTTGAAATATTTTTTGTATAGAATCATAGAACAGTTTCAGCTAGAAGAGACCTTCAAGATCATTGAGTCCAACCTTTCCCTAGCCCTGTTATCCCCACAAACCATGTCCCCCAGAGCAACAGCTACCCCTCTCTTAAGCACCTCCAGGGACAGTGACTCAACCCCCTCCCTGGGCAGGTTCTTCCAATGCCTGACAACCTTTTCAGCAAAGAATTTCCCCCTGACATCCAACCTAAACATCCTCTGGAGTAGCTTAAAGCCATTTCCCCTCATGCTATCACTAAGGAGAACAGACCAACCCCCACCTCTCTGCAACCTCCTTTCAAGTAGATACAGAGAGCAATAAGGTCTCCTCTCAATCTCATTTTCTCCAGGCTAAAGAAGTTCTATAGACACAGATAAATCAGCCAGCAGTTATTAAAGCCACTGCAAGAACAAGCTCTTGTGTCTAACTCAAGAATTTACAAGGCCACATGCAATGATTCCTCCTCATTCTTAGATTTGAAGTTAATTATCTCAGTTTTAGTAGAATGACTGCTACTGGTCCAGAGCACTGCACTGCTTTCCGGTCATCTCTCTTCCACTGCTTGTAGTACTCTCCATCAGCTTTCTGCATATAGAAAGCTACGTGTTCTAGGCTTTGTATGTGTTCTGGAAGTGTTCAAGGCCAGATTGGCTGGGGCCTTGAGCACCCTGGTCTAGTGGGGACGTGTCCCTGCTCATGGCAGGGGGGTTGGAATGGGATGTTCTATGAATCTATGAATATATATATAGTAGGAGTCCTGGAACAGGTATCTGAGCCCTCACACTTGAAGTGTTCAAAGTCCAAATGGATGCAGACCTGAACAACCTGCTCTCTCTGACCCTGTTTTGAACAGAAGGCTGGAGCAGACGATCTCCAGAGGTCCCTTCCCACCTCCAGAATCCTGCAACTCCTGCTCAGCCAGACGTTCTCCCCAGCTGCGTCTGTTCTGTTACAGCTAATAGACCTTCCAACTGTTTCATCTAAACACCACACTTCCAACAATAGCACCTGTTCCTTGGTTATTTCTCATCTTTAACCACAGTTCAAGTAGCATATGGGATTGCTTAAGGACCTCGTTACTGAAAGGAGAATTCTTCGTTCTTACTTTCCCCCATGACCTTCATACCCCAGCACCGCAAGCTTCCTTTAGGCTGGAGAGTTTAGATTTGCCCAGGCACATTTAGGCATAATTAATTGTTCCCAATTTCAATACTATAAAAGCTATTGAATTTCCTCCCTTTTTTTATGACTCGCTCCTTTTGAAAACTGATGCCATGATTATTATCAAATAAAATCTTAAAACTAAACAGATTTTGCACCTGGCTTCTTTCCCCTCTTGTTAGTGAGACACCAAACAAGAAAATCCTGGTGTTCTCTTTCCTTTCCTTCCTGCTGGCTTTTCACTAGTGTGCTTAGCCTTTGCCCTTACACGACTACAGCTCTTGCTGTATGCCTGTTGGTTTCAAAATCACTTACACGGGCTCGTTCGTACTGAGTTCAATGTGTTTGACTCCAAAACATCAAGTAAATGTTGTTTCCCCAAATGCTACTGCTTCAGGGTTGGTTTTAGGTTGGACTGGCTGATCTTTAAGGTCTTTTCCAGCCTCACCAGTACTGTGACTGCATCTGGACAATGAAGAGCCAGTCTTGTGCTATTCATTTTAATCTGTGAAAAACTAAGTATCTCACTGGGTAATAATTCCCATCTTGTTTAGGAGATGCAATAAAGTCTTTGTGCTTCTCTTCTTGGTGGAGTCTGTGGCTTTAGAGTTAGGGAAAAGGAAAAGGGAACATATCTATGGGGTCTGCTGCAGAGCTGAGAGTATCCTTGACTTCTAGACAGCCCTCCACACTCAGGAATGAAAGAGAGGGAGAGCTGTTGTATCTTATACAGATAATTTTCTGTCCCACAACACAAGAAATAAGTCCATAACAATTTTTCCTCTGCTCTGCTCCCAGTATTTGAAGCCTCTGATGCACTAAAGTGAAACAGGAGGGAAGTTAATACTCAGCTCTCTGTGTGGGGTGTTTTCAGATGAACCACAAGTGGCAGGTGAATCAGGACCCTCTGTCTTGCGAGTGCATGAGTGGGAGCTGAATCTCTTCCCTTTTCCACCCCTGCTCAATGCAAACGCCACGCTTGCTGTTTGAATTAGTTGGTTCTATGTACAACAAAGCATCCAAACATCCAGGGATTGTTGAATCAAGCCAGATTCACGGGAACACACAATTCTTTCTGCAAGAGGTCTTAACTCGTTTGGGGTGGTCTAGATGGGCTACACTGAGCCTAAGCAGCATGAACATGGGACTATCACAGTGTTTAGGGAATCTCACTTCTGTTCCTTGTTCTGCTCCGATGCTGTTGTGTGTGTCCTTGGAGAAGCTGTTTTGTCTCTTTTAGTCCTGTTTTTCCCTTCAGACAGAGCAATCTGAGTGAATTTTCTCTCGTACAACGTGGCCTGACCCCCGTGGCTGCCTCTGCCTTTGCAGAGCTAATAGTCTTGTCATTGGGAAAAAGCTCAGGTCAGATTGCTCTGTTCAAAAGACAAGTGCCTGTAACCCACTTAAACAGAGCCCTTGCGCTGACTTTCTGCTCTCTGTGTTCTGCTGGGTACCCTTTATCCTTTAGAAGGAGCAAAAACAATCCATACATGCCATCGGGACAAGCACAAACCCCAAACCACTTCTGTTTGCTTGGGTTAAACGCACACATCTTGAATTGTTTTGATCCCTTCCAACATTGCAATCCCAAACCCAGTAATCAGCTTTTCTGGATAATTTTAGAAACCCTCTTTTCCAAAGCCAGCAGTGGTCGTGTGTGAGTCATGAGCGGTGACAAATTATTTGTGCTATTTCCAAGGGAAACTGTTGGCATCAACTTGGTGCAGAGTCTTTGTTTCTTCATGAATAAGAAGTGCAGTTAATGCATTACATTCCGGGTGCCTTCAAACCCTACCCAGGACTTAATTGTACTTTATGGAAAGCTAAGCAGGCAGTAAACGAAGTGGTAGGGAAAGGACGTCCAGTAAAACTCCGTTGGCTGCAAGCAGTGAGCAGTTGTTTTGTCCTTCTACTTTGGAGAACTTCATAATTATACATTTAGAGCTACTGAGAGAGCCAGGGTGTAATTACACAGCTCAGCAGCAATAGCACTGGTTACTCTGCAAATACAAGGAGCCACGGGAGAGTAAAGCAAATGTAACCGCAGCGATGTGTGGAAGTGAGATGGGAACCAGTAGTGGGTCCAGGTGTCGCCCTGATAGAGGGTTTTATGGAGGTTTGTTCGTTAAAAGGAAGTGTTTGGTCCCCAAACAGATGTGGTCCAGACTCCAAAGAGAACTGGGCGTCAGCTAATAAGAGGAGGCAATGCTGGGGATATTCAGCTGCACAGGCTGTTTCCTGACTGATGCTGCATTGGGGAGTAGGCTAAGAGAGGCGTAGGATTCCAAAGGCTTTGGAATAGAGTTTGTACTTCAAAACACACCGTGAAAAGTACTAGAGAGTTCCTGTTTCTGAATTACCTGAGCATGTCACGGTCATTACTGAGTCTATTGTCACAATGCCTTTGTGAGACAAAATGGCTTGGATTGTTCACTCCCCCTTAAGTGCCCTAAACTTTTGAGAACAAACTTCTGCACTGAAGGAAGAGAGAAGCCCTTCTGAATAGATTTCCAGCTTTTAGGAAAGGATTCCTACCTGTGTGAGGAGCAGCTGAAACTGCACTATGGGAACCAATGAGGAAAGCAGAATTCTTTGTGGAACAGTGGAGGGTGTTTGACTTGGTGATCTGGGAGATCCTTTCCAACCACAAGTACTCTGTGATTCTGTTTCTCAATGCTGGGACAGAGGAAAGCTCCTAAATCTGACAGGCTGGTGTCTAAAGATACAGCTGCATTGACTCTGGTCTTTGCAGTATAATCATGGAATCAGAGAATTACAGAATCATTAGGGATCAGAAGGGAACTCCAAAGATCATCCAGTCCAATCCCCTGCCACAGCAGGATCACCCAGACCAAGTCACACAGGAACACAGCCAGGTGGGTCTGGAACATCTCCAGAGAAGGGGACTCCACAACCCCCAGGGCAGCCTGGTCCGTTCCTCCCTGGGAAAACANAAGAAGCTCCTGCTTCAGAAGCTCACTTACCATTTGCTACCACACTACACATCCTCACCTTTCATGACTCGGAGACATCATTGTCTTTTGGTGGTCTCCAGTAAATAGGGTAAGGAATAATGAGTATAAGATAGAACACAGGAAGTTCTGACTCTACATAAGGATAAACTTCATTACTGTGAGGGTGAGAGAGCACTGGAATGGGCTACCCAAACAGACTGTTGGCTTTTCTCTGGAGACTTTCCAAACCCTCCCAGACAGGTTCCTGTGGTGGCCTTCCCTAGGTGATCCTGCTTTGGCAGGGGGAATGGACTAGGTGATCTCTAGAGGTCCCTTTCAACCAGTAACAGCCTATGGTTTGATGATTTGGTTTGTTTTAGTTGATTTTCAACGAGCTTCCCCAGACTGCTACCCTAAATCAACAGTCCATATAGACTACTGATGGAAAACCCAAGCCCTAGGCTCTTGAAATGGTCCATCCTTGGTGATCTAGGCAGTCCTTTCCAACCAGGAATATTCTGTGGCTCAGTGATTCTGTGATTTCCCACTTGGGGAAGTTCCAGACTGGTGACTTTTCAAGTGCAACTGTTCTCTACAGCTTGGCAAAGAAGCACAGTCACATTTCATCCTTTTCAAGAGGACACTGCTTAAACAATTCCATTTTGTTCCTGTTTTCTCTAAGTCCTCCGTGTGCTGTAAAGAACGAGAGAGCACAGTGCAAACAGACAGACAGAGATAAATTATTAATCACCCCGTTCTTTGCTGTTTAGCTGCAAGCAGGTTGTCAGCGTGCTTGCTCAGTTCACTTGTGCCTTTTCCTTGGCAAGCCAAGAGCTGCAGATTCCCTCTACTTCCAGGCTCAGGCAGAGGGAGGAGGTCTGCTGCAGGCTTGGAGACAATGAGGGTACTCGGGCACCTGAACATCGTGATGCACGGTGGCTCTGAAGGCACTAACGTGGCACAGAGGCAACGTTTGGGTACAGGCACTTCTAGGTCTCTGGCTTTGCCTCTACTGTTAAAATGCAGCTGCAGCAGGAAGAGATCTCTGTCCCTCACAAAAAGTGGCAGAGGGTGGCACAGGTCTCTCCTGCTTTCATTGATTTGTCTTGGGGAATGAGAGAGCATGAGAAAGGAAGGGCACTGGAGTGTTAGAACAGTCTCTAAAACAAGAGACTCTGGAAGACAACAGCACTTCAAAACACAATACCTTCTCTGGTTAAATTGTCTCCATTTATCAAGAGGTTTACAAAACAAAACTGAGCTTCCCTGCAGGAGAATTGTTTCTGGCTGAGAGGTGTCAACACATAAACATCCAGGGTAACAGCCCAAGTGGTTATGAATAGAGTTCTTTAAGCAGCATCCTATACTTCTGGGGTGGAAACAGATGGCTGCACCTATAGTTATAAACAAAATAGGAGCAAAGATCTTTGGTCTGGCACTAAGTGGAATGACTTACCAGTCCTCTCCAGCCCTTCTGTGCCCTCTGTGACAGTCCAAAGACAGAGATGCTTCTTTTTTCTTTCAAATATCCTAAAATCATGTATGATCAGTGTAACAACCCATCAGGGCAGAGGTTTCATAGCACAGCGCTGGCTGGGGTATCTGATGGAATAAACTTTGCTGAGATAACATGTAAGCACCTGCCTGTGCATGACAGACGTAGTCACAGTCTCACAGTACTGATGAGGCTGGAAAAGACCTTAAAGATCAGCCAGTCCAACTTAAAACCAACCCAGTAACCCTAAACATCTGCCATCTAGCTCATGCCACTCAGCACTTCTCTCTGGCAAGATTAACAGAAACAAGAGGGTAGGACAAGGGGTTGTAGTCATCCAGAGCACAGGAAAACGTTAGCATTGCTTCTTTAACTTCACTTTTGAGCTGTGAGTACCACTAGCACTATGATGCCTCTTGTTTGTTCGTGAGGGATACAAGACAGTGATCTGAGACACAACAACTGACCTCTGTATGTACATATCAAATATCAAATATATATATTTATATATCTTTATCAAATATAAGTAGATTATCTTTGAAGCTTGTGACAGGCAAACTTCAGGAAGAAAGAGAACCAGCCTTTCCTGAGTGTGACAATACTTATTCCTTGCTGGTTTGACAGCTGGGAATTAACCTGACATTTAAAAATCACTTCTGATCTGTATTTGATTCTCAAATGGTGACACCAGTTGCCCTCTTGCTCCTAATTTAATACTAACCCCTGCTCTTCAGCTCTATGAAATCAAGGAATAGGGAAGATTATATGATCAGAAGGACCTTCTTCACAGGGAGGGTACCAGAGCACTGGACCAGGCTGCCCAGGGGGGTTGTGGAGTCTCCTTCTCTGGAGACGTTCCAGCCCCGCCTGGCTGTGTTCCTGTGCCACTGGGTCTGGGTGATCCTGCTGTGGCAGGGGGATTGGACTGGATGATCTTTCCAGGTCCCTTCCCATCCCTCAGGATTCTATGATGACAAGGTCACACTCGTAGGATTTTCCTTGCCCGAGTCATATCTTCATCTTCATAAATGCACATTTTGCACTAAATTCATCATTCTCAAAGAGAATAAAACTCTGACCGCTGGGGAATATCCTGCTTTTCTCTGCTCCTAAAATACTTTCCACAGAAGAGGCAGAATCTCACTGCCAGGGTTGGCTGGAGCTAATGGGAAGAAGGTCCAGTGTACTTGCTGGCCAGCCGTCGAGAAGCCAGCACACATTTTCCACCCTCTGGAAGAGAATAAGTTGAATAGCTGTGAAAAGATGAAGCAAATATGATTTTTGGCTCCGTTCCTCATCCCTGCTTCTCTACAGCTTTCCACACGACAGGATTTCTGTGGCTCTTAATGGCTGAATGCATTCAGGCACATGTGTTTTGCTTAATCAGCAGCGAGGGTGAGGTGGAGACAATCCAACCACAGCCTCTGAGAGTTCAGAGTGCCCAGCAGCAGCCTTGTGTTTGACAAGTGAGTTTGAATTTACTCCTTCCTGCAGCTGTTGAGGAGATGCGAGTCCCCAGGTTTATCATGCTACTCCCGAGCCCACAAGTTTAAAATCGATGAATTAATCGAGTGCCTTGCAAGAGAGAAAAAAAAAGCTATAAGGAGAGCTAGTAAATATTTGGAGGGAGAATAAAGTAAAATAGATCTCTGGCTGTATGGGTTTAGGTGAGTTATTTCATCCTCAGTGTCTGTTTTTCCTTTATCTTTCTTGTCTATTCAAGCGCAGGCTCCCTGAAGAGAAACCCCATCCTTCTCTGTGATAATCAGGTAGTTCCTTTGCACAACAATTCCGTACTCCCTCCGTACAGATATTCTATCTTTAGTAATAAAAGTAATTAGCACGCTGCTACCCATCTCGTTTCGTGCGTGTTCTAAATGAAATTGAAAACCTGAGTCGAGTTTTGTTATGAAAGCTTTGTCGCTTCCAACTGACCATCGACTGGGGATAAAATTGGTGCAGGTGATTCTCCCCGCTGCCCAGGAGGTTTTGTAGGTAAGAAAGGAGCAACGTGGGGTTTGTTATAAGCAAGCACAGCTACAGTTAGATGTTTTTAATGGATTTATAACGCACTGAAATGAAAGAGGTTCCCCATCAAGTGCTGCTCATTACGAGCTGGCACACTCCAGGGCACATCTCCTCTAGGCAAAGGATAAAGGTGTATAAATTTATGAGCTATGCTGTGCAAGCTAGAGCTAGAAACAGAAGAGAAATAAATAACCAAGTAAGTGTGTCTCTGTGCTCTGCTTAATTAGTGTTGCAAACAGACCGGGGTAATTAACTTCTGTGCTGTGATGAATTAATGCTGTCCCGACCACAAGGTGCAATCGGAAACCTCTGCCAAGCACTGTGTAACATGTAAACGTTCCAGCTAGTCCAGCAGGATGCTCAGCATAGATTCATCCAGAATCACAGTCTGAAGACTGATCAGTGTCATCTAGCTCAGGAGGGGAAATGTTCACCAACTGCTACATAACCCAGATGTTCAAACACTTTACAGGACTACAAAAGAGCTGGGGAGGGGCTTTTAGGATCTCAGGGAGCGACAGGACTGGGGGGAATGGAGCAGAGCTGGAGATAGGGAGTTTTACACTGGATGTGAGGAGGAAGTTCACTGGGAGAGCGGGGAGAGCCTGGAACGGGTTGCCCAGAGAGGTGGTTGGGGCCTCATCCCTGGAGGATGAGGCTCTGGCCAGCCTGTTCTAGGGTGGGGGGTCCCTGCCCATGGTAGGGGGTTGGAACTGAATGATCCTGTGGTCCTTTCCAACCCTGACTGAGTCTGTAACTTCTTCTCAGTGAGGGTGACAGGGCACTGGAGGGGGGTGCCCAGGGAGTTTGTGCAGTCTCTCTCTGGAGACAATTGAAACCTGTCTGGACTTGGTCTGGGTGATCCTGCTGTGGCAGGGGGATTGGACTGGATGATCTTTCCAGGTCCCTTCCAATCCCTAAGGATTCTATGACTTTCCAAGCATTCTTTGAATCATCAGGCACAAGAAAGTGCCAAAAGCTGAATAACACGTGAGACACGTGTGTGACCCTTGTTTAAAAAATACTTAGGCAGTGATTTTGGAGGTAGAAATGCTCCAATCTTCTCAGATTTTAATCGTAACTGCTCTTTGAATTGTAACGAGAGATAATCCCATGAAAGACATCGAGCAGAAAAGACACAATCACCTTTTCCCACCCGCAGGCAGAAGGTGTTGAGTAAGGGTAATGAGGTAGCGGACTGAAAGTGATAGATTAGAGTCGACAAGCAGAGTGGACAGGGTGTGCAGCATTGTGTGGGGTGTGTGTAGAGCAGGTGACCTGTCAAAAGGAGAATAAGGAAGAAACTAGGATCTCAGCATTTCATTGCATTTTGGAAGGCATGAGCCTTACTCAATGGAAACACCTATCCTGGAATTGTCTGCATCTGAGCTAGTCACTCTCAGCTGAGTGGAGAAGATGAACTTTCTGGGGTGAATACAGCTACTGTAAAAGAAGACATCTAAACCTGTCCATATGATTTAGAAGAGGCTGCTCAGGGGGGTTGTGGAGTCTCCTTCTCTGGAGACGTTCCCCAGACTCTTTATCAGCTTTGCTGCCCTACTTTGAACCCACTCCAGCATCTATATTTCTCTCCTGTAGTGAGATTCCCAAAACTGTCCCACTATTTGAGGGACAGCCTCACCAGCAATCACTTGTAGAGTCCTACTGGCTACACTAGTCCTGATTTTCTAACACTCCCTGCATTGAGCTGCCATCCTAAATAAGTAACTATAGCAAATCTGACTCTGGGGATGTCTGGATCAATAGACAAGCAGCAGGGATGCTGCTGAAATATAGATGCTTTGCAAAGTTTGGAGTAATTGCTGGTGTTGATGTTAGCGATTAATCATATCTTGTTGTACATGAGTGTTTGTGAAGTATGGGAACCCTGTGTTAAACCACTTTCAGTCTGCTTAAAGATAGCTGGGATGTGTTGTATGCACAAATAAACACTTACCTTTGTAATTCTCTACTTTGCATGCTAACCACACTCCTAAGTCAGCATGAGCCGCTTGCAAAGTTTCAGAGCATCTTACGTGACTCTCCAACTCAGGGAGGATGCGTTTTGGATATGGACAGTACCACTGAGTGCCCCCTCAGCAAGTCTGGTGATGGCACTGAGCTGTGTGTGGTGGTGGACTCGCTGGAGGGAAGGGAGGCCACCCAGAGGGACCTGGACAGGCTGGAGAGCTGAACCAGTGCCAACCTCATGACATCCAACAAGGCCAAGTGCAAGGTCTTGCACCTGAGTTGAGGCAATCCCAGGCACAAAGACAGGCTGAGTGGGGAACGGAGTGAGAGCAACCTTGAGGAGAAGGACTTGGGGGGTGGTTGGTTAAAAACTCAACAGGAGCTGGCAATGCTCACTTGCAGCCCAGAAAGCGAACTGCATCCTAGGCTGCATGAAGAGAAGTGTGACCAGTAGGGCGAGGGAAGGGATCCTTCCCCTCTATTCTGCTCCCCCCATCTGGAGCACTGACTCCAGTTCTGGAGGCTCAACACAGGAAGGAGATTGAACTGTTGGAACGTGTCCAGAGGATGAGTGGAGGGCTGGAGCAACTATCCTAAGGGGGGCAGGCNGGTGGGGGGGTGTCCCTGCTCATGGCTGAAACTAGATGATCTGATGATCTTTAAGATCCCTTCCAACGTTAACCATTCTATGAATCTACTGATGAGCAAGAGCAGGGGATTTGCTAAGGCACAAAGAGTAAAGTCATTACATAATGTAAATTCAAATCAAGATGACCTAGATAAAACGCTAGCGTTCCCACTCCACAGGTGGCTACCTTCCTATTACAAGTCTTTGGGTAGGCAATATTATCAGTCATAATTAGTTTTATTATCGAAATTAACAGGTCTTATACACCAGGCATAAGGAAATATCAGAGATAAAAATCTTTATTAATTAAAAGATAAGATTTGCATGAATAGAATGAGATTGCTCTGTAGCAGCAAGGTAGAGGTGTTTAAAAATAGTTGGCTGGAATGAGCAGCACTGGGAAAGAAAAATGACTGATCTGACCTTGGTTTCGTAATGATTCCAAGAGGAGAACGTCTTTCTTTCCCTGCTATTAATGATAGATCAGCTGAATGCTTTTCCAACAGGACATTTCTTAACTGAGTAGTGTTCAGTGATAAAAGAAAAGAGCAGAAAACTATGGACAACAGGAACACCAAACCACAAACCCAGAGCAGAAAGGTCCACCTCCTGATTTCCTACTTCCTACAGCTAATAAATGGTCTGAGTTTTATCTTTAAGCTTAAAGTGAATGATCTGGAAAAGGCTCTACACTGCACTGAGCAGAGCAACTGGAACACTGAGCCACTCCACACGCTACCACCCTCCTTCATGTTGCATCTCGATTCTCTGCTGGAGTTTCAAAGTCAGAAATCCACACTTGAAACTGCTCTTGCCAACCTAAAAACCACCTTTCTCTCTGCAAGAGCTGAAGAAATATGTCTCCAGCTATCAAAAATGTATAGGTTGATGATCTCCAAGGTCTTTTGCAGCCTCAGTGATTCTGTGATTAGAGGGCTCTGGGGCTGACAGCAGAAGGAGAGGCATACCCAGTCAATCCTTACTCCATCAATACTCTTGTCAGGAAAGGGAATGGAATACCTTTGATGCTTTAGCCCTTCAGAGGGACTAAGCGAGGTGCTGAGTGGGGCTCCATCAAGGCAACCCCTGGGAAACATCTGGTGGACAGCTTTAGGTGGAATGGGCCACCTGATGGTGGTCCATACAGCTGGATATTGTAGAAGCACAAATCACTTGGCAGATTTCTGTGTTTACAGCCGAGGGTCATACTCTTTCTCACAGCTTGTCCAAAGGGAGAGCAGCCAACAGTTCAGATGCAGTGTGATGTACGTGTTCAGCTGGCACCGGGAACCATCAGAAGCAGCTCTGCACTGCTCTCCCTCCAGCTGCTTATTTGTGGCCTCCTTCCGCTCTCAATCTTGTGTTGGCACCTCTCTGTCAGTGCTGTGGACATGAAATAACCAGGGGACTGCTCAGACTGAAAAATCATGGCCTGTTCACTATCTCTCCTCTGTGATTTAGAGGTTAAAGTTCCCCAACTTTGTCACTTCAGGATGACCCTGAGCCAGCAATGTGCTCTTGTGGCCAGGAGGGCCAACAGCATCCTGGGGGGGATCAGAAGGGAGGTGGTTAGCAGGTGGAGAGAGGTTCTTCTCCCCCTCTACTCTGCACTGGTGAGACTGCATCTGGAGTACTGTGTCCAGTTCTGGGCCCCTCAGTTTCAGAAGGACACAGAGCTGCTGGAGGGTGTCCAGCATAGAGCAACAAAGATGGTGAAGGAAGGAGAGCAGCTCCCTGATGAGGAAAGGCTGAGGGAGCTGGGGCTCTTGAGCTTGGAGGAGGCTGAGGGTGGGGGCTCATTAATGCCTATAAATCTGTGAGGGGTGGGTGTCAGGAGGATGGAGCCAGGATCTTCTCAAGGGCATCTGGTGACAGGACAAGGGGCAATGGGTGCCAGCTGGAACAGAGGGGGTTCCCTCTCAATCTCAGCAGGACCTTCTTCCCAGGGAGGGTCCCAGAGCACTGGACCAGGCTGCCCTGGGGGTTGTGGAGTCTCCTTCTCTGCAGATGTTCCAGCCCTGCCTGGCTGTGTTCCTGTACCACTGGGTCTGGGTGACACTGCTGTGGCAGGGGGACTGGACTGGATGATCTTTCCAGGTCCCTTCCAATCCCTAAGGATTCCATGATTCTGTGATTCATTTCCAGTGTAGAAGAAAGTTCAAACTGTGATCCCTTTTTTTCCTTGAGACTCAAACAAATACAGAGAGAGGGACTGAATCTCAAGGTGACATTGCCTCCATCACATTATTTGCTGAGTTCCTTGCTGTGTTGCAGTGCTATTATTGCTAAGTCTGAACATGTCAGATACTTGTTCCTTTGCCTTCCAGGGTGCTATTTGATTTCCACACTGTGCTTTTCCTCTCTGGGAATGAGAAGCATTGATTATTTGTGTATTTCTGGTCTCAACTTCAAACGAGTTGCCAGGCTTTGCATAACAAGACACAAATTATTCATGTGAGAACCCAAGAAGAGATTTATTATCTTGTCTGATTTCCGGTGACGAATTTGCCTCAGACCACCCAGCAAGGAGGCTCTCTTCTTTTAAAGAAGATAAATTACAATTGACATTGGAATTCAAAACATTTCTCCAACCTTTCTAGATCTTCTGGTCAGACAGAAACTAAGCCCATCAATTCAACTGGCACTTGTTTAGCAGTGTAACGGGGCCCAGCTTGAATCCTTTGCACAGACCTGGCCCTGTTTGCCTCCTACTACCTTCCACTGAAAGAACTGTCTTTGCCTCGGACAGACAGCGATGCTCTTTGCCCTCACAGACACAATATCTGGTCAGAGTTGGAAAATATCCATAGGAGACGACTTTTGACTGCTCTATGGAAAAAATAATAGAGGAAAAGCTGTGCTTTGGAATGGTCAAAGGGCAATGAACCTGGCTGTTCCCTTGCAACCCCTGTACGGGACCTTGGACTTAACCTTGAAGGTTAACTGTTGATGTGTAGACAGCATAGTTTTTAATCCAGAGCTGCAGAATGTGCAAATTCAAGGGGAACATGATCATTTACTGCTGATATAAGGCAAATCGTGATGAAATAAGTGTGGTTTTGAATTGACTATTTCAGAGGAGAAAGATGGGAGTGGAAGGCTGCTTTAGGAATACAGGAGTTAAGCTCAGTAATTCTGTTAAAAACATGCAATTTAGAAAACCAAGAGAAGACAGATAAACTATCTTGAATGTCCAGCCCTGTTCTGGAGCACAAGGAAAAGCTCCAGATGCAAAGATGTCTATTTGTCTCATACATCTTTCTTGGAAGAACACAGTTCAGATGTTTCAGAGTCTGATTGCTGCTCAAAAGCTTCGGGATGTTTCCCACAGTGTCACAGGATTGGGTCTGAAACACCAAATCCCTCTTTGGACAAGAAAAGCTACTGGATGCTTACTCCACTACATAAAAATCTCTCTTCCTCCAAAGCAGGAGATGTCAGTCAGTTTTCAGTCCTCCTCAGTCTCAGGCCCCAGTGCATCACTCAAAGCAGGAGGCTACAGGGCAGGTTACCACTTCTTCGGAAGTGGTGCCAAATCCTGAGGCAAGGATGGCAAAAGGGAAGAACATAACTGGGAAGATCAGTTGTCAAATTACTCCACAGGAGTTGGAGAGACTGTTTTGAACTCGTGTTTTTCAGACAGTTTTGCATTCCAATAGATTTGGATGTTTGTTATCTGCTGGCAGTGCGACTAGTATCATGGAATCATAGAATCATTGGGGATCAGAAGGACCCTGGAAAGATCATCCAGTCCAACCCCCCTGCCACAGCAGGATCTCCTACACCAAGTCACACAGGAACACAGCCAGGTGGATCTGGAACATCTCCAGAGAAGGAGACTCCACAACCCCCCTGGGCAGCCTCTTCCAATGCCTTGTTACCCTCCCTGGGAAGAAGTTCCTGCTGAGATTGATAGGGAACCTCCTCTGTTCCAGCTGGCACCCAGTGCCCCTTGTCCTATCCCCAGATGACCTTGAGCAGAGCCTGGCTCCATCCTCCTGACACCCACCCCTCACATATTTATAGACATGAATGAGGTCTCCCCTCAGCCTCCCCTTCTCCAAGCTCAAGAGACCCAGACCCCTCAGCCTTTCCTCAGCAGGGAGCTGCTCTCCTTCCTTCATCTTCGTTGCTCTATGCTGGACACCCTCCAGCAGCTCTGTGTCCTTGACCTGATGGTCCCAGTACTGGACACAGTACTCCAGATGCAGTCTCATTCTTGAGCTCAGAGGTGTTTGGCACTCAGCAGAGCAGCTTTTCTGATAGTCTTGCTGAGTGGAAGCACAGGAGTCAAAGGGAGTCCTCTGGTTCCCTGCTTTCAAGCGTGGATTCACCCCACTGCACACTGGGCACTGTAGTGAGGAAATCACAGACAGGAGCTTAACTGTCCTCTGGGGCTCATTCAAAAGTTCAGTCAGGTGAAATCTCTCGGTTGGCTGACAACAAAAAAACCCAGCTAAGAGAAATCAGTTTCTAAATTAGGAGCTTCAGTTGGGTACCCAAAATTCAGATGAATCTGAACCCAAACGCTGAGATACTGAAGTGCTTACATGAGAAGTACTTAATGAGGTGCTCTGATCTCTCCCTTAAACTTGTAGAGCCTCAGTATTTCACCTGTAAAACACTGATAAAGTTATTCTGTTTTGCAAAAAGAAAGCCTTGAGGTAAACTCAAGGCTGAGAAGAGGGAGCATTTGAGCTTTATCTTTCTCACCCGGATAAGAGAAGTGAGAAAGCCCTCCTGAAGATGAGAGCAAAACACTTCTGAGAAAGAATAAAAAAAATAAAGCTGAAAGAATAAAAAAAAAAGCTGAAAGAAAAGTCTTTAGAGCCCTGGTTCTCTATTGATAATCTCTTTGTTATAAAAGAAGGGAGACTTGAGCAAGCACAGAAAGTTTTCTCAGTTTATTATCTCCGTGGAGGGGAAGCTGAAGAACACATCTTTTCACTCGGTAAGCAGGAAGCTTTCAGTCAAGAGTTTCAGAGACACATGTTTTTAACACTTAGATGAATTCAACACGAGATTCTGTGCCTTTTTATGTCAAACTGTTTTCATTAATGCTGCTGCTGGTTTTTACACACTGATGTTTCACTCTTCCTTCCCTCTCTTTGAGCACCATGACTTTGATTAATGTTTTTCCAATATTCAATTACAAAATACTCAAGTGGCACTGGGTGTCAGCTGGAACAGAGGAGGTTCCACATAAAGAGGTGAAGAAACTTCTTCCTGGTGAGGGGACAGAGCCTTGGAAGGGGCTGCCCCAGGGGGGTTGTGGAGTCTCCTTCTCTGGAGACATTCCAGACCCGCCTGGATGTGTTCCTGTGCCACTGGGTCTGGGGGATCCTGCTGTGGCAGGGGGATTGGACTGGATGATCGTTCGAGGTCCCTTCTGATCCCTAACACTCTGTGATTCTGTGGTGCATAACCAGCTGACTAATTTTAAATGCCACGGTTTTACACCTACAGAACATGGTGACCCAGGATGGAAAAGAGCTGGAGGAGGTCTGGCTATAAAAGGTTCTTTTTGAAAGTTGTATTTTGAGGACAGTAGGAAAGAAAAACAAACCCCAACCTTGAGCCAGTGCGAAGATATTAGAGAAATAAAGGAAAAGGAAAAAGAACTGGGTGCTGATAAAAGACCACGCACAAGCAGCTTCACTGGTGAGTTCAGTCCCTTTGATTGTGAATTTGTAATCTAAAATGTAAAAGAAAAAAGGGACAGAAATCATAGGATCCTTAGGGATCAGAAGGGATCTCGAAAGATCTCCCAGTCCAATCCCCCTGCCACAGCAGGATCACCCAGACCAAGTCGCACAGGAACACATTCAGGCTAGAGCCCTTGAGGCCATGGTCCAGGTTTTGGGGAGCTATTGGGGTGAGTGCTGGACTTGGTGATCCTGGAGGTCCTTTCCAGCCATGAGGATTCTATGATCCTATAATTCAGGACAATGTTCTACTTGGGTCTTTCTAATTAAATAGCTCATCCTGTAAAACACAAACATTTTACATTGAAATAAGATGACCTAGCACATCTAATTAAGTGTTATAGATTGGAGCCATGCATCAGTGATTTCAGTTCTATCAGAGGACCGTTCTATTTATTGAGGGTGACAGTACAAGTCCTTAAATACAATGATAAATTACTTTCCTTTGAGTGAATGATACTTCACCTTGGCTCTTCACTCTCTTTTTTAATGCTTTACAGACAGCTAGGAGTGACCAGCTTATAAGCATCCTAAACAGGCACTCTTCCATTTGTTTATATTCTCTATCCCTCACTAAACTCTTCAGGGTTGTCTGGAGGTGACCATGCTTTCCCCCCCAATCTAGGCTTTACAGTAAGAACCTATTCAGAAGCACATTTGTAGAGTAGTTTGTAAAACCATCGTGTGCCTTACAAAGTAGTGTGGAAGGAAAAGAAGCAACTCTGACTTTGGGACACAACTAGCTGGCTCTGCTCAGTGTTGATGAGTGCAGCCATCTGAACGGAGAGGACTCTTTTCTACCCAGTAAACAGTAGTGAAGAAGCAATTGCTTCTTTCTCACTGTCTCTGGTAACACAGGAGGATGTAGTCCTGCCTGAGCTCACAGTCTCACAGTACTGATGAGGCTGGAAAAGGCCTTAAAGATCTCCAGTCCAATCTAAAACCAACCAAGTAACCCTAACATCTGACATCTAGCTCATGCCACTCAGCACTTCATCCAGCCTGACCTTGAACACCTCCAGGGACAACGACTCGACCACCTCTGTGGGCAGCCCGTTCCAAACCCGGATCACTCTGTCAGTGAGAAACCTTCTCCTAATGTCAAGTCTAAACCTCCCACAATGGAGCTTAAGTCTGTGACCCCCTGTCCTGTCTCCAGTGTCCAGGGAGAACAGACTGACCCCCAACTCACTGAATTCAGTGAACTAAAACATGAATCTCATTGATAAAAAGGGAGGTATAGCAGCTTGTTCAGCTCCTCTGGGTGCAACCCAGCAAATGATGTCTTAATCGTAATTTTATCAACCTTTTTTTCCCTGAACAGAACACTTTCCCTTTCTGTGAGGTGTTAAAATTTCACTAAAACTCTGAATATGAAGCTACTGTTCAAAACCAGGGGTTGATGGAAGCTGCAGTTTCATTGCTGCATGCTTTCATGCAGTGTGCCCAGGTGGCACCAAAGGCCAGTGGCATTCTGGCTTGGATCAGCGCTAGTGTGGCCAGGGATGTCATTCTCCCCCTGGACTGGGCACTGGGAAGGCTTCTGCTAGAGTACTGGGGGCAGTTCTGGGCCCCTCACTTCAAGAAAGAGATTGAGGGTCTGGAGCAGGTCCAGAGGAGAGCAAGGAGGCTGGGGAAGGGACTGGAAGGAA
>VZRI01002466.1:0-15051 GCA_013397515.1 Upupa epops | reverse complement strand
AGAGCCTGGACTGGACTGCCCAGGGAGGTGGGGGAGTCCCCATGTCTGGAGGTGTTGAAGGACAGCCTGGCTGTGGCCCTGAGTGCCCTGGTCTGGCTGCTGTGGTGATGTCAGGTCCTGGACTGGGCTGGATGATGTTAGAGCTCTTTTCTAGCCTCAGTGACTCTGTGATTTTCCTTTGTTGGCCAGGCTATGTAACCTTGGCTAAGCAGATGTAAACCAGTTTATGTTTTCTTACTGAAGAATAAGCAAACTCAGTGACTGACCTAGGAAAGATTTGAGCAAACTGTTTACTGTCCTTCTACTCTATTTAGGACCATTATCTCTATAATTGTTTTCAAAAATCCTCTGGCTTCTCTTATCATTAAAATTAGTCCTATCCCCTTGCAAATCAAATTTCTCTTATGTGGAAGTGTTTTATTATAAGAGCCCTCAACACTTTCCAACCGATGTTGTGACTACGTGCCTGGATTACTCAAACTGGCTCAACACATGCCTAGTTTCAGCTGGGATTCCCTGGATGTCACCGGATATCCCATCTGTGGTCATACATCTTTAAACCTTGCTTTACATCCATCAGCCCTTGCTAGAGCTCTCAGAACCACTGGGCATCTCAAATGACAGTAGACGCGAGGGAACTGAGTCCTAAATCATCTTACTTTGCAGAGCTTGACCTGTGAAATATTTAGAAACCCTGTCAGAAACAGAGTACTTCTTGTACTGTGGATTAAAAGCAAGGGCTATATTTATGTTCTTTTTACTTTTGCCTGTTTGTGTTGTCTCCTGGGATGCTGAGAGGCAGTAAGGTATTAATTAAAAGGTAAAACTGTCTCCTGTACTCATTGTTCTCAGTCACTCACTGATCTCTCTCTATCTCAACCCAAGCTTTTCTTGCATTTGTCTTGATTCTCCCCCATATCCCACTGTGGTGACTTAAAACCACATCTGGGAGTATAATAGATAGAGTACTGTTAGACAGGGTGTGCAAGATACAGTTAAGGGACCACCTCACTCTTGCAAGAGTGAAGAGAAACCTGGACAGGACAACTCTGTGTCTGCATGGTAGAAAAATCTCATCCAAGGAAGAGAAGATAGATGACACCCAAGTAGCCTGGCCTGAGAACGGCGTTATATTCATACACTCACATCCCTATTTAGGCACTGTATGCACTGCAGTTTAAAGATCCTCTAAGTCTTGTTATCTTAAATTAGACTGTGGCTACCATGCACAATTGGCAAGTATCTGACGTGTGAAATCAGCCGTCTGCGAGATCTAAGGGAAAAGGAAAGCTGAGACAAATTGAGCTCTGTTGGCCTCTCTAGAGCGATTAGTCCACGCTGTCACTTGAAGTGAAGCTGGATCTTTGTGTGTCATTCTTCTGCTGTCTTGCATGGTGACGTTAGACATTTCTGCTTGTTCCCATGAATGCTTCCTCGGAGTCGTAATTAATTTATATTAGCAAAGACAATTTCCATTTGCTCTGACAGTTCTCCAGCTCCCTCAGGCTTCTAAAAGGAATTATCTAAATAAGAGGCATTGCTTCACTTCTGCTCCAGTGTTTCACTTGTTGAGGATACCTCAAGCTGTCCAGTAACAGACTGGAATTTGAATGGCCTGCTAGTCCTCCTCACCTGGATTCCTAATGTGCCTTGGCTTCAGGGGCTTTCTTTCCTTGCAGTGATTTGCTAATCCACTCATCATAACAAGTTATATTCTGGAGAACTACACATATGATCATAGAATCCTNAGAGCCTGGCTCCATCCTCCTGACACCCACCCCTCACAGATTTATAGGCATTAATGAGGTCCCCCCTCAGCCTCCTCTTCTCCCAGCTCAAGAGCCCCAGCTCTCTCAGCCTTTCCTCATCAGGGAGCTGCTCTCCTTCCTTCATCATTTTCATTGCTCTATGCTGCTCTGCATCCTTCTTGACCTGAGGGGCCCAGAACTGGACACAATACTCCAGATGCTCTTGCTGAGAGGATGAAAAGGGTGTGTTTATATTCCTACAGAAAGCACACGCTTCCTGCTCTTGACTGCAGTCAAATTCAACGATTAGTGTTCCAAACATATTCTGTCAAATGTTGACCTCTTTCGGTTTAGCATAATCACTCCATCACTCAGGGTTCATCTTGCATAGTAATCACTGAAATCACGGAATTATTGAGGCTGGAAAAGACCTCTAAGGTCATCAAGCCCAGTTTATGACCTAACATCACCACAATCAGCTAGACCAGGGCACTGAGTGCCACAGCCAGTCTGTCCTTAAAATAGTAGTTAATAAATGATTCCTTGTCAGAAGAAAAAGTGAGGGAACATGCAAATTGTTGTCAGGAAATGTTTTGTTGATCTCACATTGTGTTTTTACCCAAGAATTTGAACAATTTTTTCTAGCTGTCCAGTCCAGGGAGCTCTGTGTGCACAGATGCCTTCACGTCACGCTCCACCACTGCTGGCTACCGTCAGTAACTGCTACCATTTCATTTCCTGACAAACCCTCAGTTTGAAGGACTGTGGTTTGGCAGCCTTGTGAAATAAGCTTGAGGGTCTCTTATTACTGTAGAGATAAGCGACCACTTTCCAGAAGCCAGGTTATTATAGCAGCTGGAGTGATTAATAAGGTTGAGGACAGTCTCTCAAAGAGCTAATTAGTAGAATAACCTCAAGGAACCAAGGATTTGCCTGCTCTGTGAAATGGATGCATGGTTATAGCAGGAAAACCATTTGCACCTTGTTGGGTGACAACAGTTGTGATTATTTTTGTCTCATAAAAGCTGGGGGGTGAAGGGATTGAGAGCAGCCCTGTAGAAGAAGAGGGTGTGTTCATGCAACCTGTACTTGCAGCCCAGAAAGTCAACTCTATCTTCACAGAAAGAGTGGTTGAACACTGGAACAGCCTGTCCAGAGAGGTGGTTGGGTCCCCATCCCTGGATGTGTTCAAGAGTCACTTAGCTGTGGTGTTAAGGGACAAAGTTTAGGAGCAAACTGGTAGAGTAGGGTTAATGGGTGGACTCGATGGTCCAAGGGGTCTTTTCCAACCTGGATGATTCTGTGTCTCTGTGAATCTTGTTCTGCATTGCAAGCAGCGTGGCCAGCAGGTTGAGGGAGGTGACTGCCCCTCAGCTCCCCTGCAGTGGGACCCCACTGTGTCCAGCTCTGGAGTCCTCAGTTCAATTAAGCCATGGTCCAAACAGGGTCCAGAGCAGGGGCAGAGAAAGGGCTGGAACACTTCCCCTGTGAAGACAGGCTGAGAGAGCTGGGGCTGTTCAGCTTGGAGACAGCTCTGAGGAGACACAATTGGAACCTTCTTGTACTTGAAGGGAGGCTTGTATCAAAGATGGGAACAAGTGGTTTAGCAAAGTCTGTTGCAAGAGGGCAGGGAAGATGGTTTTAAACTACAGGAGAAGCGATTTAGACTGGATATAAGTAAACTCTTTCACAATGAAGGTGGTGAAACTCTTGGCACAGGTTGCCCAGAGACCTGATGGAGACCCCATGCTGGGGATACTCAGTGTCAGGTGGGACAGGTTTCTGAGCAACCTCACATAGTTGAGGAAGTCTCTAAAGTTTTTTGTTGGTGTGAGGATGATTGAACTTGGTGATCTAGGAGGTCCTTTCCACTACTCTACCAGGACTGGTCTGCCACTCTCTGACTCTGTAAGTCACTGTTCATTGCAAGAGTGATTTGTAGACGACTGTTAAAGCTCCCTTTCTAAGCCAAACTATTTCATGAGTCTATGAGTCTCAAAATCTTTTCAGCCTCCTGTTCCTACTATCAGGTGTATTAACCCCTTGTATGCTTTCCAGTCTGCATCAAAACCTGTGCTCCCCAACATCATGGCTGTTACTACCTCTCCTAGTTAAGGGATAAACAGACAGTTGTTTTCAACATGCTCTGCAGACAAAGCCGACGTCTTTCATAGGATTAGACATTCCAGCTTTGTATCTTAGGTGGATGGATGTATCATCCAGTCTAGTATCTGCATTCATCCAGCTCACAAGCTAGGCCAACTGGAAGCTGAGATTCTTTACAGTGGTTCTCTAGAGAACCAGTCCTTCTGATCCAGCCATAGATGGAAGGATGGGAAACATACAAATATGTGTGTGTAATCGTGTACGGAGGAGGAGATGGCTATACATATAAGGAAGTATGAATGCATGGTGGAGGCTTCAAACATGAACCATTTATGTGCATAAATAGCACAAGATTTTAAGAATAGAGCTTGGCCTTTTCTGCAGATTTTATTGTTAAACAACCAGGAAAGACAGACTTCTGTTTTTAATAGAGATGGAAGATTCAGTGCTCTTTCTTGGGTTTAGTTCAGGTAACAAGTACTTATCCACTTCAGAGGGTCACAGGTTTGTGGGTTGGAAGGGACCTCAGGGATCATCCAGGCCAACCTCTCAAAGCAGGATCCAGCTGAAATGAGCTGGCCCACAACCCTATCCAGCTGAGCCTGAGCACTGTCTACAGCTGAGCAATCCCCCACTGCCCTTGGGAGACCCTTCCACTGTCTGACAGCTCTCAGAATGAACAACTTTCCTCTTGAATCCAGTGGGAATCTCTCCTGGAGCAACTTGTAGTCAGTCTTCCTTGTCCTTTCTACAGGACTCCTTGTGAAAAGGGAGTCTCCATCCTCTTGGTAGCCACTCTCGATGGACTGGAACATCACAGTAAGGTCCCCCCTCAGCCTTCTATTCTCAAGACTGAACAGACCCAGTAACTTCATTCTGTCTTCTCTTTCTCCATCGAGTCATAGCATAGAGACATTCTCTTCATATGAGAAGTGCTAAATGATTTCAGACAGGCAGAGGAGCTCACGTTTTGCCCGAGGTGCAACATCATGACATTTCCGTGTCTCATAAGCTCGCCACGTGGGAAAGTAAACCTTTGCCATGAGGAAAATGAATTTGCCATATATTGGAGACAGGACCTCTGTGCTGAAGGAGTCATTTAAAACTCCCTTAACTTCCTGCACTATCCCAATCCTACCTGGCCCTGTCAGTCCATGTCTGTTCAGGCTCTTGTGAAAAGCACAGGCCCAGGTACCAGAAGATGCTGATGTTTGCACTCTTGAAGTTCAAGTGTCATGAATTTGATTAGAGCTAAGACTGAAAAACCTGATCTAGAATGAATGAGCAAATAGTTGGAAGTGTTCTTATCTGCCTTCCAGATTTGCACACTTCTATCAACTCTTTCTTTTCCCAGTGAGAGTGATGGGGCACTGGACTTGGTCTGGGTGATCCTGCTGTGGCAGGGGGATTGGACTGGATGATCTTTCAAGGTTCCTTCCAATCCCTAATGATTCTATGATAAATGGACTCAAGACACAGTGGAACAATTGCATGGAGCATCTCGTGGTGTCTCCGAGGCACGAACCTTTAACAAAAATAGGCAACATCCCATTGTACCACAGAAAGTTGTCCAAGTTCCTAAAGGTCTTGTCCCAAATGCATAGAAGGAGAAGAATCAGAGAAAAAGCCCCATGAAAGCATAATTACTTTGCAAATAGACAAAACCAAGAAGAAATACTAATTATAATAACTCAGTGCTTTTCAGGTAGCTGGTCCTTGAATGAATCAGATCTAAATTGCTCATCCTTTCCAGTAGTTGCCAGTCAAAGCCTCCTTTTTCAACTGCAGCTGCTGCTAATGCCCCTGCCACAGCAGGATCACCCAGACCCAGTCTCACAGGAACACATCCAGGTGGGTCTGGAATGTCTGCAGAGAAGGAGACTCCACAACCCCCCTGGGCAGCCTGTTCCAATGTTCCAGTACCCTCCCTGGGAAGAAGTTCCTTAATACAGCCTAAAGAACTCAGTAACAAATATATTCTAATTTTGCTCCTAAGTCTTTATTTTTAATGAAGCTATTTTTCAAAAATCTTGCAGCTGTGGGGAAGCCAAGTGTGAATCTGCGCCAACTGCGAAGGGGGGAAGAGACGAGGAATGACAGGCTTGTCAGTCTCAGATTTAGCCTAGGCAAAACAATAAAACAGCTGGTATGAGGCTTGACTAGGAGAGTTCAAAATATCCTTATAATCAAAGTTGAGCAAGGAAGAACTATAGAAAATATATTTCCTCTAACTAACTCAATCCTTGTTTAGATTTCAGTGCTACTCTGGCTGAGACAAAGAATAGCCTTCAACTAATAAACTTTTCCCTTTGAATTTTACTTGCTGTTACAGAAAGGCTCATTCAGATGCAGCAAGCAGCTCACAAGAAGTGGATGGGATGGGCTTGTTCTGGCTGTAGAATCATAGAATCCTTAGGGATCTGTAGGGACTTCAAAAGCTCATCCAGTCCAATCCCCCTGCCACAGCAGGATCACCCAGACCAAGTAGCTCAGGAACACAGCCAGGAGGGTCTGGAATGTCTCCAGAGAAGGAGACTCCACAACCCCCCTGGGCAGCCTGTGCCAGTGCTCTGGTACCCTCCCTGGGAAGAAGTTCCTTCTGATATTGATAGGGAACCTCCTCTGTTCCAGCTGCCACCATTGCCTGACACCCACTCCTCACAGATTTATAGACATTAATGAGGTCACCCCTCAGTTTCCCATTCTCCAAGCTCAAGAGCTCCAGCTCCCTCAGCCTTCCCTCATCAGGGAGCTGCTCTCTTCCCTTCATCATCTTCATTGCTCTATGCTGGACACCCTCCAGCAGCTCTGTGTCCTTCTGGAACTGAGGGTCCCAGAACCGGACACAATACTGCAGCAGCAGTCTCACCAGTGCAGAGTAGAGGGAGAGAAGAACCTCTCTCGATCTGCTAACCACCCCCCTTGTGATCCCCTCCAGGATGCTGTTGGCCCTCTTGGCTGCAGGAGCACATTGCTGGCTCAGAGTCACCCTGCTGGCCACTAGGACCCCCAGATCCCTCTCTCCTCCCCTGCTCCCCAGCAGGTCAGTGCCCACCCTCTCCTGGTCCCCGGGGTTGTTCTTGCCCAGATGCATAGGTGTCACTGAAGTTTAGAGGGGTCTTGTTTGCTGTGCCTTTTGCAGCCGAACGTTTGCAGACAGACATGCCCTGTAGAAATCAGCAAATGGAGATAAAATTATTACTCATCCACACGGGGGAAGCAGATTGACTCAATGGTAAATAATGAATGAGAGCGATGTGGTTCTCTTGGTAAGTAGGGCAGAAGGAAAAGATCCTCCACGGAAACAGAAAATTCTGAATGCAGGAACAGAGAGTGAAAGGTGCACTTCATCAAGCTGTCTGCTTCTGAAGCAGTGACTTTGAGAGACCCAGAGATTCATAACCCCCCCTTTCCACAACAGGCATCCCTCAGGGCTCTGCCTGTGGAGAATTTCTGGTTGTTTGCACACGAGTGACTTTTACTCCAGTGGTGGCAGTGACAGTCTTACCGCAGCAGGCATGGCTAGAGCAAGATCCAGTGGCTGAACTGGAAACTGAATCATAGAAAACAGGAATTCCACTCTCTTTTTTAATCCACGGTGTTCCCAATCTTTGCCACAGTGCTTCAGAGCCCGATGGGTCCTCTGTGTAGTTTGAATTAAGACTTCTCGTAATTTAAACACTCAACTCCTAGGAGTCTATGCTGTGTAAGAGGTCAGGCTGCCTCGGCGCAGCGGTACTTCCTCACCTTATAAATATGAAATCATAATACCCTCTATGCATTGTTTTAAGGGCTAGTGTCTGGGAAACGTGACTACCTGGGACTTTCAGCTTCCCTTCATGAAAGAATGCACTGCTTAGGACTAGAACCAAGCTTAAGAAAGCAGAAGGCAAAGGGAGGTAACTTCATGCTTCTTATTTTTTAGAAATCTTGCACATTTTGAGCCAATCTGAACTTCATTTCTTTGCATTTCTTGGCAAGCCAGCCACTCAGTTTTCCATGATTCTATGATTCCATGATTCCACTTCACCCATGGGTGATCCCACCGGTGACCAGTAGTGATGTGTTTTTGCAAAGAGTGTGATTGATTTCTCCACGGGAAGGGAAATCCTTGCTTTTCACTGTAATCACCTGCTTCTGCAGTTAATATTAAAGAGCAAATGTATGACATTGCCAGGCCTTGCCTTACACTGCAGTTCTGCTTGCAGTCTCTTCTTCCCTGCCATTTTCCTATTACAATGGGTAATTGTTCTAAGAGTTTGCTGCACAGTTATTGCTCTCTCTCTTTGAAAGTTTTCATTGGAGTCACTTAGCAAAACAATGAGGAGTTGGGGGCTGAGTGGCAGTTCTTACAGACTTATTAGCAGCATAAATTCCCTCCATGCATTTTGAATTAGTCTTCTAAGTATTATACTCTTGAAACAATAGAAATGAACCTAATAATTAACTGTGCTTTAATTGCAGTATGAAGCTTCTAAAGCAGCAGTAAAGTCTTTTGTAGCTAGGCTCTTCACTTAAAGAGGAGTATTTGCTATATCATCAATAAAGCTGGGTATCACTCACTGTTTCTCTTTGCTATCTAGCATTGTCTGAGTTTCTTCTGTGCTGGCAAAGCTGGGAAATTTCTTCTCCTAGAAAAATAGTGACGACCCTTTTAAAGCTCCTGAATGGCCTCTCGCTGGAGCAGCTGCGTGCAGGTCTATCTGTTACTGCTCTTGTCTTTAGCAATTATCATTCAAAATATATTTTGCAGAGAGGGTCAGCTCAGATGCAGCCCTGGTGTTTCTCTTACATGCTTTTAGTTTCTTTTTCTCCCTCAAAAAGTAACAGGTCAGTGATTAATAGAGGAACACGGCCTTTGTGTTATGTGTGTGAGGCCACGGAGCCCCAGAGATGGATGGCTTTCCCATCCACTCGCCTTTGTTGTACTGCATCTAGGATTACCTTGGAGAGTAAAAAGAATGAGAAAGTAGCTCCCTCACCTCCCTTCTTTACAACTCCAGGGGCAGAGTATCATTATCCACCTTAGACTTGATATAAGAAGAGTCCTCGTGTGAGTTAAAGTAGTGAAATAATACCTAGGATTCCTTTTGGGCTCTCCCTCCCCACACGGAATCACCTGTATGGATTATTTCAAACCACCTCTGGCTACGTAGAAATGAACCAGGGTTACACAGCCCCGAGTACATAAAAATTAGTTCTTAATAACAATAAAATACGTGTCTGTTCTGTTATAACCCCGAGCCTAATGTTTTCTGGTTAATGCTAATAGAGCCTGTTGTGATGCTCATAAACCAGCTTATTATTTCCACCTTCCTATTAAATAAATTCATTAGTAAGGAAATTGCCAAACGTTAGTAACATGCCAGTAAGCATTCAATAAAGCCATGTATTTATCTAGTGTGGTAGGCTTTGTCTTCGACTGCTGATTTAGCAGCCATCCTTTGTTTAGATTGGATAATTTTTCTTCTTTATTGGAATAAATGAGGATACATTAAGATGGATAACATCACTGTGCTGCTAGGTAACTTGAGGAGCAGGAAACTCAGGGAAACCAAATGAAATGAAACATGTGAATTCTTAAGAGGAAGGAATGAAGGAGGACAGTACATGAAGGTAAATTGGGGAGTGTTGGCTACCTTGAGATACTCCTAGTCTTGCCTGCTGAGAGACACTGGCTAGGAAAAGGTTCAGGTTGGATGTTAGGCATGGCACCAGTGTGGGCTGTGGATCTTGCTAAGGAGCTTCTCACTTGTGCAAATAGCCCTGTGGAGGTGTGGGCACTGAGTCTGGGAACTGGATGATCCTGTGGTCCCTTCCAACCCTGACTGATTCTATGACTTCTTCCCAGTGAGGGTGACGGGACACTGGAGGGGAGGGGGCTGTGGAGTCTCATCTGGAGACGTTTGAAACCAGCCTGGACTTGGTCTGGGTGATCCTGCTGTAGCAGGAGGATTGGAAAGGAAGATCTTTCCAGGTCCCTTTCAATCCCTGAGGATTCTATGATTCTATGATCATGGCAAAGTGAGATACCACAACCACAAGTCCTTATATTTGCTCACAATAGATTACTTGAAGTACAAAATGCTAACCCATGACTGCTGTCTCCTAGGCTATATAATTAGTGACTAATTATGAGACCATACTAAATGACATCCTGCTTGTCACACAGTGATGATTGGCAGTAATAGGACTGTTTTCCAGAAGTATTCCCCCTAGCCTGACCCATTTTCTGAGCATCAGAGTATTTCTGAAAGCATAATAGTGTGACTCCCATCCTTCTCTAGCGAGGTAAATCAATGAGTGTATCTGTGATAAGAGTGATTGAATCCTTAATGCTTCCTTAAAATCAGGGTAACCATGGAGAGTCCTCTGCCTGCTTCCACGTTGGATCTTCATTGTTTCATGAGGCTTCTTATATTTTCCTAAAAACACTAGAATATTATCTTCACCAGATGTGTTTTGGTGATTGATATTTAAACAGTAATGAGTCCACATCAGCTGTGAAGCACGCATCTGGAATGTCACTCTCGTTTGTTCCTACATCTCCAGTGTAACACAGTGCATTACTTCCCTCCTCCTTCATACGTGCCTTCTGTTACTCTACTTTTTCAACACAAAGTCACTCGACACCCTTGACTGATTACATCCTCTCCACACCCCCATCCTTCCTTTTTGCTGTCTGTCACATTCTGCACCTGTATCCACAAAGAAGTGTAAAAGATTATGAGTTGTAACCTGGGGAATGCTTTATTGATAGATATTTAGTTCAACCTGTCAGAAGCATTTTTGCAGCAGAAGTGCAATTTTCATCATATCTTTCAGCCCTCACAGCGAGTGTGTGAGATTTGTCCACCTCTGCAGCCTCCTATTCAACAGCTTTTTAAAAACAGTGTTGGTGACAGCGGCTCCCAGTCACTTGGCTACTATGGCCAACAGTCAGCCACAATAGGACGTACTTGCAAAAGCATCTCTGATTAGAATAATGGGGAGAAATGACAGCAAAGGTGGTGTCTTACTGTCTTTATAGAGTTGAAGGATGAATCACAGAATCATTAGGGATCAGAAGGGACCACGAAGGTTCATCCAGTCCAACCCCCCTGCCACAGCAGGATCACCCAGACCAAGTCGCACAGGNGCTCAAGAGACCCAGCTCCCTCACCCTTTCCTCATAAGGAAGGTCTTCTCTTTCCTTCATCATGTTCATTGCTCTGTGCTGGACACCCTCCAGCAGCTCTGTGTCATTTTTGAACTGAGGGGCTCAGAGCTGGACACACTACTCCAGCTAGTGTAGAGTAGAAGGTGAGAAGAACCTCTCTTGATCTGCTAACCACCCCCCTTCTGATCTCCCCCAGGATGCTGTTGGCCCTCTTGGCCACCAGAGCACACTGCTGCCTCAGAGTCACCCTGCTGGCCACTAGGACCCCCAGGTCCCTCTCTCCCCCACTGCTCTCCAACAGGTCAGTCCTCACCCTCTCCTGGTTCCTGCGGTTGTTCTTGCCCAGATGCCAGACTCTGCGCTGACCCTTGTTGTACTTACTCCCTTTCTCTCTGCCCAGCTCTCAGCCTGTCCAGGTAGCAGCATTTCATTGGGATTTCCATCTTTAGCAGAGAAATATCAGCTCTTTCTTGCATCCATGTAGCCATCTATGTTTCTCCATGAGCAAGAGCTGGAATATTTACACCACTGAATCACAGCTGTCTAAGGATAAATGTTTAAGGTCCTGAACTGTGATGGTTCTTGCCTCTGTGACTGACAGTTCCATGGTAACTAGAGCCATCAAAAGATGAACACGTATTCTTTTCTACTGAGTATTTTCACACAAGTGCACAGAGATGAAACAGAACTGAGTAGGATTGACATCGTGGTTTGGTGAATGTCTAAACTACTTCGAAAAGCTGTGGGGATATTTTGATCTAACGGAAGCTATTGGAACTTTTTCTCTGTGACATAATGGAGCCAGGATTTCATCTTGTAAATGGCAGAAGAGATTGTTTCCTCGCTGTAAAGATTTCATTTTATTCTATAAATTGAACTGCAAATATACGTGTTTTCCCTTCAGTCCTCCAGCAGTATCTAAGAACCATAAAAAACAGTGTTCCCTTGTCTTATGGCTTGTGCTTTCTGGTTTTATCTTCTCACACTTGTCAACTCCAAACACAGAAATAAAATCTAAAGCAATTGGAGAAGATGGAAATTATCAGAGAACATAAAAATACTAAGAGTGGAAATTGAAGGTCTCATGACATCACTACTGTCACCAGAGGCCAAACCTCCTTAGCAATCCATATGGTCCTGTCTCTCCTAGGATGCCCTTCAGTGAAAGGAAGTGGTTCTGCTAAACCTATACTGTTCTCAAGTGGAATTCCTCTGTCAGTCAGTGCACCTGTCCTGTGGGTGACTCCTTATGAATGGGAATTAGAGATATGATCTGCCTCAAACAGCATCTCGTCATTTCAGAGATGTATAGAATCATAGAATCCTTAGGGATTGGAAGGGACCTTGAAAGATCATCTAGTCCAATCCCCCTGCCACAGCAGGATCATCTAGACCAAGTCACACAGATGTGTAGTATTTGGGTAGTATTTGTGTAGTTTTGAGAGTGATATTGTCATAATAATGCCCCAGATAGCTCTGTTTCCCACTCTCATCACACCCAGATGCAGTGTAGGCAGTAATCATAACTTCATCATTAAGGTCCCAATCACTACCAAGCAGATAAACACCCCTAACAGTGCAGCTAATAACATTTCAGGAAGAGATGAGGAATTAGGTCTACTAAGTAGTCAAGGAAGCCCCATGGTTCCCCATCTCTCACAAATGCTGCCAACATCCCAGGAGTACACGTTCAGGCAGTGAACATCTAATAGGTGTTGTGCCCTCGGGAGCTGTGTTTGCCATAAGAAAAGACAAATTACTTTTATTAACTGTCTTAAGTAGAGAGGTTCTCAAGTGACTCCTTACAGAGTTCTCAGCAGAGCCGCTGAGCTACCTGACATGGCTTCTAATAAAGCTTCTCTTACGTTGAGTTGATGCCATGTGATTGGCACTCTCAGCTCAGGGTGGGTTTCCTGTTCTCTCTCTGTGTAGCTCACTGCTGAATGGAAGCTGTATGGAGTTACTGAGTGTTAACATGCAGTTAAGGCAACACAGTTCTCCTCAGGCTGTGTATCTGTGTCCAAAGTCATCACCTAGCAAGTGCAGGATGGCCAGGGGACCATTTCCAGCCAGCATGGGGTATGAAAGGCATGTCTTGCTTGACCAACCTGATCTCCTCCTGTGGCCTCGTGACTCACCTAGTGGATGCAGGGAAGGTCTGTGGATGTTGTCTACCCAGCCTTTACTAAAGCCTGTTTCCCAGGGCTAGGGTCACCTCAGAGCCCTCATCTCCACTGCCTCACCTCCCCATGGAATTTTCTCTACAGCAAGTGCAAAGATAGTACCTGGACACCTCTTACTGACCTGTCTCCTGAAGGGTCTGTGGTAGGTTCTTGAGGGCAAAGGTGACAGGGACTTCAGCCACTGAAGCGTTGACCTGTCTTAAGGAGAAACAAGGGGTCTCACTCCACCTTTGAGCCATGTGAGTCTTGTCCACTAAGGAGGAAAGGAGGGTGTGTGAAACAATACAGCACCTGTGTCCTGCAAGACCACAACAGCTACCTTTAATGGGATGTTAAGTGTTGGTTAAAATACGTGTCCATCATTAATACAACGACTGAAGGCTTCATTTCATTTCAGCTTATGGTAGCATTACATTCAAGAAAATGAATGTTTGAGTTACAAGCCAGACAGTAATTTAATTTGAGAAGGAAATCAATCTTTCTGGAAGCACTTCAGTGTAATATTTGCATCTGAAGTCTATTTTCCTTTTGAAATAGAGAGGAGGTACAGAACACTTGAGATTACCAGTTTGGAGACTGTGACTGGAGTTTAAATTAAGAGGGCATTGCTAGCTGACCTGTCACGACCTCTTGCATATCATATATCACACCTCCTTGCCTTTTATTTAATTACCTCTTTATTAAGGATACTAACTTATGATTTATTTATGTCTTGCCTTTCCAATAGCTACTCTGGCTCTTCAGAATTACGGTCCAGATGAGCAGCAGTTCAGACAATTTAACTAAAAGCTGATGAGCATTTTCCTTCATTACTGTGATGGTTTCTGAGCTCCAGATAATTTCTGCCAGTACTCCACACTCCATCTGAAATGCAGATAAAGGACTAACTGCATCTTTCCATCTTTATTATGCACGTCGGGTTCTTCTCCCAGGCAACTAGTGATAGGATGAGAGGGCAGGGCCTGATGCTACACAAGGGAAGAGTTAGGTTGGATGTCAGGAAGCCCTTCCTCACA
Source organism: Upupa epops (assembly GCA_013397515.1). NCBI lineage: Eukaryota > Metazoa > Chordata > Aves > Bucerotiformes > Upupidae > Upupa > Upupa epops. Next base: position 839 of record VZRI01002466.1, on the reverse strand, counting down.
GAAGGGGTGATCAGAGCCTGGACTGGACTGCCCCAGTTGGTGGTGGAGTCCCCGTGTCTGGAGGTGTTGAAGGACAGCCTGGCTGTGTGCCCTGGTGTGGATGATGTGGTGATGTCAGGTCCAGGGCTGGGCTGGATGAGCTCAGAGGGCTTCTCCAGCCTCATTAATTACAATCTTCTATTGTACAGAAGGCATTTCAGTTCTTCTGATTACAACCTTTTCCTTTTCTGAGGAATACCCTTCACTCTGCACATTATGAATGAATTGGAGTCACGGATGCATTCTAGGGGTCTAGCCAGCTTTCTTGTGTAGAAATGTGTATTCCTGTCAACATATAGATAGAAACATCCCCAAATTATAGAAGGCAGGGGAAGAAAATGAAATGTCAAGTGTTTGGCTCTATTGTTTGATGTAGTTGTTGACATTCATTTAACAAGCAATTTTTCTTAGAAACTCTTGAGTCATAAAGGGGAAAACCCTGGCTCACTTCTTGATGCAATGAGCTGCAGCAAACAGAAGGAGGATTTTTGTTTACCTTACGCTCTGCAAGTGGGATTAATTCCTGTATCTCTCATAATTCTCTTGAATTGCTCATTGGAAATCAGGTCAAAATGCATCTGATTTGAAAGTTGTTTCAATGTACAGCTGTAAGATAAATCATCTTGTGGAATAAATCACACTATTTATTGCTACCTGAGTAATATTTCTTATCTTTATTGTTCTTCTGTTAACAATTATCTTTTAATATAACACCTCTGGTAATTGGAATCTCTCCAAACCAAATATCATTTTGCTTACTAGAACCTAACGCTTTAGAACATCGAATACATTCCCTCCCT
>VZRI01002465.1:1157-12928 GCA_013397515.1 Upupa epops | reverse complement strand
CTGGCCACACTTTTCCTGATACAGCCAGGACCAGTTTGCCCTCTGGGCCGCAAGTGCACACTGCTGGCTCGTCCACAAGCACCCCCAAGTCCCTCTCCTCAGGGCTACTCTCCAGCCAGTCACTGCCCAGCCTGTANCCAGCCTGTATCTGTGCTTAGTATTGCCTCACCCCAGATGCAGGACCTTACACTTGGTCTTGTTAAACCCTATGAGGTTGGCTTGTGCCCACCTCTCCAGCCTGTCCATGTCCCTCTGGATGGCATCCCTACCCTCTGGTGTGTCTGCTGTACCACACAGCTTGGTGTTATCCACAAACTTGCTGAGGGTGCACAAAATGCCTCTGTCCATGTCACCAACAAAGATATTGAACAAGACTGGTCACAGGAGTGATCCCTGAGGGATGTAAAGGGTAGGTGTCAGGATGATGGGACTAGACTCTTTTCAGGGGCTTTAAACTAGATTCACAGGGGGGTGAGATGATGGGTGAGCATCAGTAGGACAGAGCTCCAGTCTTAATAAAAACCAGGTGGCCTCTCGCTGTCCTAGAGTGGAATCGGAGCACTCAGCTTTCTCCCTAAAGTGCCTGTACACCAATGCACACAGCAGGGGTAATAAGCAGGAGGAGTTAGAAAGCTGTGTCCAGTCAGGTGATTATGAGACTTGGTAGGACACCTAACATGACTGGAATATGGTCACGGATGGCTATGTCATTTTCAGGAGAGACAGATGAGCAAGGTGAGGTGGTGGAGTTGCTCCTTATATGAGAGAGAAACTGTAAAGTGTTGAGTTCTTTCCAGGGGTGGATGAAGAGAGTTGAGAATTTGGGGGTGCAGATCAAGGGGCAGGCTGGCATGGGTGACACTGTTGTGGGTGTCTATTACAGGCCACCAGATCAGAATGAGGAAGTTGATGAGGTCTTCTACAGGCAGCTGACAGCAGCCTCACAGCTACAGGCCCTGTTTCTCATGAGGGATTTTAATTACCCTGATATTTTCTGGTAGCCCTACTCAGCCAGCCAGCCACAGTCCAGGATGTTCCTCCAGTGCATTCGTGATGATTTCCTGATGCAAATGGTGGAGGAGGTCACTAGGAGAGAAGCGCTGCTGGATCATAGAATCATTAGGGATCAGAAGGGACCTTGAAAGATCATCTAGTACAATCCCCCTGCCACAGCAGGATTACCTAGATCAAGTCACACACGAGCACATCCAGGCAGGTCTTGAACATATCCAGGCGGGTCTGAATGTCTCCAGAGAAGGAGACTGCACAACCCCCCTGGGCAGCCTGTAACGATGCTCTGTTACCCTCACTGTGAAGAAGTTTCTTCTGATATTTATTTGGAACCTCCTATGTTCCAGCTTGCACCCATTGCCCCTTGTTCTATAGATGACCTTCTGGCTCCCTTCTATGACTTCTTTCCTGTCAGGATGCTCTTGTGTTGTGCTTCAAAGAATGTTAACCAGCTATCCTGGGCCCCTTTACCTGCCAGTACCCTGTCCCATGGGATTTCCCCTAGCAATTGCTTGAAAAGGCCTAAGTTGCCCCTCTTGAAGTCCAGGGTTGTGATTCTGCTAGGTATTCTGTTCCTCCCACACGTGTCCCTGAACTCCACCATCTCCTGGTCACTGCAGCCAAGGCTGCTCTCAACCTTTACTGCTTCAATCATACCCTTGTTGTTGGTAAGTACAAGACTGGGCACCTCAGTTCAAGAAGGACGCAGAGCTGCAGAGAGTGTCCAGAGTAGAGCAACAAAGATGATGAAGGAAGTATAACACCTCCGTTATGAGGAAGGGCTGAGGGAGCCAGGTCTCTTTAGCTTGGAGAAGTGGAGGCTGAAGGGTCACCTCATTATTGGCTATAAATATAGGGTGTCAGGAGGATGGAGTCAGACTCTTCTCAAGGTCTTCTAGTGATAGGACAAGGAGCAATGGGTGCAAGCTAGAACAGAGGAGGTTCCATATAACTATCAGAAAGAACTTCTTCATAGTGAGGGTAATGGAGCATTGGAACAGACTGCCCAGGGGTGATGTGGAGTCTTTCTCTGGAGACATTCAGACCCATCTGGATATGTTTCTGTACAATTTGTTGTAGGCGATCCTGCTGTGGCAGGGGGATTGGACTAGATGATCTGTCAAGGTCCCTTCTGATAGCTAATGATTCTGTGATTTTATGAGAAGAGACAATGGTCACATTTTGGCCACAGAGGTTCAATCTAAACAAGGAAAGACTTCTTTAATTGAGGGTAACCAAACACTGGAACAGCCTGCCCAGAGAGATTGCTGAGTCATCTTCTCTGGAGTCACATAAAATCCACCTGGCAATATTCCTGTGTGATCTTTAGGTGATCCTGTTCTGGCAGGGGTGTTGAACTACATAATCTTCAGAGGTCCCTTCCAAATCCTACCATTCTATGAGACTATAAGAGAAGAAAATGGTCCTAATTTGTCTTAAGAAGGTACTAGGAAGAGCTTGGATAAAACATCAGGTTTTTTCTGTATTGAGTATTTGGCTTATGTGTCAAGGTTTTGGTAGCAGACGATCTGCAGATATGGCTTCTGTGAAAAGACACCAGATGCTGTCCCCTTGTTGAACAAAGCTGTTGTGAGCTGGGTCTATTGATGAACTTGCTGCTGGCCAAAGCTGAGACAATCAGCAATGGTAGTGGTGGTGATTCTGAGATTGCATATATAGAAATGGTAAAAAACTTTGCATGGCAGCTGTGAAGGATCAGTAAGAAAATGTGAGAGAGAATAACATCCTATCTGAAGGAGAAGGAGGAGATATTCCAGGCACCAGAGCAGAGATTCATCTGCAGCCTTTGGAAAAGTCTGTGGTGAGGCAGGCTTTTCTGCTGCAGCCCATAGAGGACCACAGTGAAGCAGATTATTTACCCCGCAGCCTACAGAAGACCCCATACTGTGCAGGTGGATGTACCCTGAAGGGAAAGGCAGTCTCTGGAGATCCTATATCAGAGCCTGTGGCCCATAGAGCACATTCAGGAGCAGCTGTTCTGCAGGTCTGGACCTGTGGCTGATAGGAGATCCATGCTGGATAAGCATGACACTGAAGAACTGCACACATAGAAGCAACCTGTGCTGGAGCAGTTTTTGAAGTGCAGCCCATGGGAAGGACCCACACTAAAGGCCTCCTGTTCTTCACCCTTCTTGCTTCACTTTGTGGACAAGATTCTGAGGTGAAATTGAGCCTGGAAAGAAGCAGGGGTGGGGGAAATATGTTGTTAGGTTTGTTCTATTTCTCACAGTTCTGCTGTGTTATTAATTGGCAGTAAATTAAATTATTTTCCCCAAGCTAAGACTGTTTTGTGTATGATAGTAATGGGTGAGTGATATTCCCAGCATTGTCGTGACCCACAAAATTTTCCAGCATATTTGTCCCTTTTTGTATGAGGAAGGGGAGTGATAGAGCATCTTGGTGGACACATGGCAGACAGCCAACAAACCACTGCTTAAGTTGTATGCTTATATTTATTTTATTCAGTAGTGTATCCTTATGTATATATCATACGCTGTGGACAATCATAAATATCTGATAGCCTTCACCTTGGCAACCTTCTGTCTGTGCCATCAGTGATATGTTAGGTAGCCAAAGTATTTGTCAGTTTCCTTACCACTTTTGTCCAATAGAGAACTGGAAGTAAGTCTAAAGTCATTGCGTCAAGAGAGAAAAGCATATATTGGCTTGTGAATATGGAATCATTTGTTACCTGAAGCATAGCTCCTCAATGTGGGTCTACTAGTCTGGAACATATTTTCTCTTTATCCCAAAACAGGTCAAGTGGAGTAGAATTGCTTGGAGTCTCAGAGAGAGATCATTTTTGTTTGCCTTAGCACTGCACTGAACAGTACTCTTCCTGTTGCTTCTTATTAGACAGACTATCACGCTATTTCCATGCAGATATGTCAATTGGGCACAGATGTTTTGCATGCATGATGTATGCTTGTTAGGACTTTAGTGTTGTCAGTGAGACACATAATGCTCTTTAATTAGATGTAAGCCCTAGTTGAAGAGCCCTTAGCTATAACAAACATCAAAAAAAAATGACAAGGAGCTATTCAAATTGAATGAACACTTGATCTCTGACATAATTTTCCCAGAATTTTTCATATTGTGCATCATCTTAGAGTATCTTCTCCTAAATGTCTGTGGTAGTTTGAAAATTTTCCAAATTTTCAGGTGTTTGATTTTGTGCTTTTATGCCAAAAATGTGTTTTATTCTGAAACTAGAGATAGTTGTTCCATCAGACCTCTGAGTCAATGTCCTGACCCCAGAGGTGATGGTGGACAGAGCCTATAAAAGGGGGTGAACTTCCGATTTCCTCTGCCTTCTCCTATCTCTTGGCAGACAGAGAGCTCTGCTAGGCTGAGGGGCCATACGCCAACCCCCTTGCCTTGGGGAGGGGCAGAAAAAGGGCCCAACCTGGCCAACACAGCTGTGCCACTGTGGTGGGAGCCAGCCATGGCTCCCACTTCCCTGAGGGCTGCAATGAAAAGAGAGTTGAGCCCTTGGAGTGTAGCTGTTGCTCCCAGCCTGGCTCTGGTATGTGGGAAACATTGAAGCAAGGAGCTGACACTCCCACACAGTCTTCTGGCACCTTGATTGACTTTGGAGATGCCAGAATGTTGAGCTCTTAACACTTTCCCTCCCTTGGAATTCTAACCACTTGGGAATAGGAAAAAGAGACAAAGACGAGAGAGGTAGATAGAGGCCCTGGAGCAGGCCCTGTTTACCACAACTGGCATGGCCCCATGTGACCAGGGCCACAGGACAGATGTTGTATCTCTGCTCGGCTACTGAAAAAATGGAAGAAGCTTCTGATAAGCAGGAGAAGACACGTTCTAAAGTGGGCTTGTGAAGGTTCCTACTGCTTGGCCATAAGTAGGAAAAAGAGCAGATGGAACTGATCTCTTAAACCTCTGGCAAAGAGACGGGGGCTCTGAAGTGTATGTTGTGTTCCTGCATCTTAGATGCTGTTTCATCCTGAAGATCATGACTATGATCTGCTGGCCATAGTCACATTGTGAATAACTCCCAAGTCAGGAGAAGCAAGTCTGAGACATACAAGGGAAGCTGTCTGCTGCAAGAAGAGCAGAAAAGAGACTTTTCCACAAGCATCACAACATAAGAGGTCCTCAGGAGTCCTGCTGAGTTCTGTGGATGGAGAGGATGGCTGAATTTCCCCCTCTAATTAGAGTGTATTTCTTTCCAAGGGCTCTCATCTGGAGCCAAAAACCAATACGTTAGCTGTCTCTCATTTCTCTCAGTGTGTAATGGCATTGTGATGCAGTTTCAGATTTACTTTTTTTGCTTCTTTTACTTATTTGGAGATTTTCCCTTTGCTTCTTGGCTGTGGGTTCAGTGAATTCTTTCTCTTAGCAAAGTTGCTTTGTTGCCTGTTGAATTCTCGGCAAGAGCAAGTTGGTGTGCTTGGATTGCAAGCACCAGCCCAGAATTGATCTAGACCTTCATTCTAACCCATTTGCAAACTATTCAAGTAAAAAGTTGCTGAGAGCTTAGCTACTCATATTCTCATGCCTTATCTAGTTTAAATAGGCCTTCTCTACCTGAAGTAAACTGGACAACCTATACAACCTTTGTGTTCTCTTTGGCATGCTTCTTTGCAAAGCTACTTTCTGTCAGCTTTCTGTAAACACATGACTTACTGACACCTATAACATTAAGGAAAAAAGCCACAAGTGGAAAGATGCCCTATGTGCAAACAAAAAATGTTTAATAATAAATATAACAAAGGTATTTACATTTTCTTTTAGTAGTTATTTCTTATAGTTGATTTTGTATTTTAGGACCTAAGAGATCATCTCTGGAATATCTGTGATAACAGAAGGGAAGAAGCAGAGCAGGAACGTACTGATATAATGAATGACGGTTGGCTACCAGATCACAGAGGGATTGCAATGAACCATTTCTTTTCACTCATGCAGGTATGGATCCACACAGAGTCTGCAATGGAGAGACAGTAAGTTAGATTGGAAGGACAATAGTCCTCAGAGGAATTTAATTTTCTGAATGAAAGATTGAGAATTAACTCTACAAATGTTCATGCCTCTTCTGAATTCCTCCAGAAAGTTGAGAGACAAAAAGGAGATGACATTCCGTATGTTTTGTTGTTTGACAGGCAGAAAAGGTTAAGAAAAATACTACTAGTTGTTGTCCAGTACCCCAGACTTTCAATCTGTAGTGTAGAGTACTGCTTTTTCAATTTTATCAGTCTGGTGAATCATCTGAACTTTGTAACAGAAATGTTAGTGCTGTTTATACTTCCGTGATCACTTTGACATCTGGTCCTAATTTACTTACAAAGTGCCACTGTACACTCATTTGCTGTTAAGGTTGTCCTGTATGTACCATATCATAAAAAATTTCAGCTGTGACTTCCACTGGTGTAGCTTGAAATTTACCTTTTTTCAGTCGAAAAAAAAAACCAAACAGCAGGAAATGTTTTTTAAGAATGTGATGTCATTTATTGTTGTCAAGAAGACTCATTTAAATATGACTCAGTTTTCACACATCTAGCTTTAAAGTCTCCTACAGACCATCCTTAATTAGTTGGCTCTGTCCTCCCTCACAGTAATCTTTCTCTGTCATTCAGCCCATTATTAATTTGTTTTCTGAGGGAAAGTATATTTCCATGTAATTTCTGTTCTAGTTCACAGTATCACATTATCACAGTAATGATGAGGCTGGAAAAGACCTTAAAGATCATCCAGTCCAACCTAAAACCAATCAAGTAACCCTGAACATCTGACATCTAGATTATGCCACTCAGCGCTTTATCCAGCCTGACCTTAAACACCTCCAGAGACTGTGACCCAGCCACCTCCGTGGGCAGCCCATTCCAAAATCTGATCACTCTTTCAGTAAAAAACCTTTTCCTAATGTCAAATCTAAACCTCGCCCAATGGAGCTTAAGACTATGATCCTTGTCCTGTCTCCAGTGGCCAGGGAGAAAAGACCAACACACTGCGTGACCATAACCACCTTTTAGGTAGTTATAGACAGCCATGTCACCCCTGAGCCTCCTCTTTTCCAGGCTAAACAGACCCAGCTCCATCAACGTTTCCTCATAGGGCTTACCTTCCAGGCCCTTTACCATTTATCATATAAAAGCTTTTATTTTCCTAAAGGAAATTTAAAGGAAACCATTTTAACTTTATTTATACAGTACAGACTTCCCAAGAGAATTACATTATGAATGCTAGAACTACAGAAATAAAAAGATAATAACAGTATATTTATGTTTTGACTTTGAGAAGCAGCTGAAAATAGGTTTCTTTGGTCTAGAGCTTTGTGGGGTTTTTCTCATGGGAAGTTACATATATTCCCCAGGTGGTTCCCTTACTGTGTAAACACACGGATTTGTACAAATGCCATTTGCAAGATTTCTTTCCAAATTCTGTGAACACAGAAGAATGCTAGAAGATATTTTCACCTTAACTTATGGATAAATGCTGGTTTACACCACAAAGGTTTTATCCTTCCCTTTGTGAATGTGGTTTTGTGCATTTTCCCATGAATATTTAGTACTGTTTTGTCAGTTAGAAACTAACACCGTACTGTATCAATAAATCAAAATATGACAGGTGTTAAATGGTTTTTGAAGCTTGATTTCTTCTAAGATTATTCACACAGAAAGATTTTCAAGACACTTCAGTGTGTAGTGTCTGTTGATTTTTTTGCTTCAGAAAATCTGCTTTAAAGTTAACCTTTTTGATTTTATTCTGCGAAGGGTTTCCATTTTTTAACAGAAAAGTTTACTGTAATTTGTTGGTACTAATATACTTGTATAGAAATATGTATACATGAATATGAATATGTATTGTAATTAAGTGTAATGTATCAAACATTAATGATTTTTTCCTATTTTAATGCATAAGATTTTTGTTAATCCTTAGTAAAACCAGTGTGAAGACATTATAGAGGTAAGCAGAAGTATGCATTGAATGAAATATATATTTTCAAATATGATTGTGTTTGTTGCTTTCAGTCAAACTCTTGGATTTAAAGTTGACTTCTGGCTGCCATGTCCTCAAGGAAGTAACAGAAGGTTTGAATTGGAATTGAATTTTGAATTGGAGTCTCTTGGTCTTCTCTAGGTTGAAGTGGATCGTTTTCAAGATACAAAGAGACTTCTTCATGATTACTATAGAGCAATGGAAGGAAAAATCCCAACAGATGACTTTCAAGATTTTACTAGAATCCCACTGTTAGATATTACTGATCTGGAGCAGAAAGAAGATCAAACCAAATCAAGAAGGTGAAGTGCATAATAAAGTACAATGTCAACAAAATACAATGCATTGATAACATTGTGAGTGTGCTTAGAAATATATGTGTGTTTAACTGAAAGGACAGCAAAATGTGAGTTTCTATCTAGAGATTATACTGAAATGATGAATCCTGAATCAGAGGTTTTTACTGTCACTGAAGTTTTACTGATCTATTCTACATAATTTTCACTACTGCTTCTCTGAAATGTAAAACTTTTTAGAAGGTGAGTTACAAAGAAGCATGCTGTAGAAATGTCTTAACACTCCCTCTGTGTTTCTGACAGTTTCCAGCACAATTCTTGTCTAACTAATTTAAATATTATTATGGTATATTAAGAGTTTTAAAATTTGCACCAACAAACCCCATTATTATATGGTTTATGTAATGATAAATATAAAAGAAGCCTACAAAGATGCACAGAACTACCATATTCAGAAGTAAGGGATTCCATCAAATCATTTCAGAAAAAAATGCTGTTAATTTAGAAACTGTATGAAGCTGTCCTAGCTTTTGTGGAATATATCAGCAGATATGAGGTCTAGCAGATATGAAGACTTAGATAAAACTATTATTATTCCTTATTTTCTTTAGTTATACTAGACAGTTTTCTTGTCATTCACACACTTCACCACTTTTGTTAATAGTTTATCCCTTTACTGTTGTTATGGAAAACTTGTATATGTAGCATCCTGACTCCTAGCAGAGTCCCCAGTGTAGTTAAAAAATAACACTTTTTATAAATGGGGGTGAGAATTAAGCCTTACATTTTATTTTGAAGGGTTCCTCTACTTTCTTGGAAACTGCCTTCACCAGAAATAAATGCTACCATGTCAAAAAGCAAAGGAACAGTACAGAAGATTGCTAAGGATGACAATTCTGAAACTGGAGTCACCATTTTTGGGAAAGATAAAAATCTTATTACTAGTATGTGGCAAACAGCAGTAACAGCAGTATCAAATATGGTAAGGAATATTTCCTTTACTGAAACATTTCTGAACTGGACAGTCAATGCCTTCCATTCAGTAGACAGCCTGAACACACAGCCTTTGTGCTGTATATCTGACATTCACTCCTCTTGTTCCACCACTGCTGATTACATTTAATTTGTTTATGTTTCTATGCGGAAAATATTGTGATCCGTGATCAAAAGCTCTGTAGTTATAAATGAGCCTTTCATTCTATTACTGAAGGAAGTACTTTGAATGTTGACTCTGTAATACTACTTGCATGAAAAATTCTCACCTTAAACCTCATTAGAAGCATAGGAACAAGGACAAGTTTTATGCCATGATGCCGTGTTTGCTCAAACCTTTCACAACCTCAAAAGCTGTAATTGCATTCTAGTTAAAAATATGTTAGGTGGGCCTTCCAAACAGTTATTTTCTACACTAACTTCTTTGTTTTGAGTTTAATAATTTTAAAATGTGTGTTTCTATACCCCTGCAATATAAATATAGTCTTGCTTTGAGTTCTATTGTTTTTTTCATTTCTCACTTTTTCCTAGAGTAGAGGTAATGGGTTATAAAACTTGAACCTGTTACGTCTCTGTCTTGCATTTTTATTGTATAATTTTATTTTTATATTTTTATATAATCAAAATGTAATACTTTTAACTAGTTAAAATATCTCCTTTATTTTATTTATATGCTTAAATCTCAGCAACTATTTTCAGCAAATGCAGACTAATTAAAACAGTAGTTGCTTAGTGTTGATACTATGTACTTTACTGTTTGTTACTATTGTGTGAAGATAACAGATGAAATACAGCCTACAGAAATTGAAGGAGAGCAAGAACATGAGCAGCTAGAACTGAAAGAAGATCTGAAATCTTCACTGACACTATCAGGCAAAGCTACTGGGAAAGATGCCAAAAACACCAAAAAGCTTTCTCTTAAATCAGATGCGAAAAAGAAAGGTATTTGAAGTGCAAACTTTTTTTGCAAGCAGTGCTTGACTGAAATTTATGAATGTGAATATGTTATTAGTATAGAAAGTAGTGAGCCAAGACATTACATTTGGTTTAAATTTCTTTTTTGAAGTATCAAATGTGACAAACCAATGTGAAAAGCAGTAGTGACGAAGGAGATAGGTTTTTGAATGGCTTTTGTTTAATCATGTGTCTTGCCATTATGTAAAATAATAATCTAAATAGAACATACAAAGTATTAATTTTAATCCATGTGTTGCTTTGAATATAATAGTTATAACTGTTTTCTCAAATTAAATAAAGTTGTGTTAAATTCTGCCTACTTTACAGCTGTAAGACGAAATATTTAAGTATTAAAATAAAAGCCATTTAGTGGCATGGATCTATCAATATCCAATATTTTTATACGTAATTGTAGCATAATGTAAATAAAGAACATAAAATCTAATAGCTTACTTAGTTATAAAGAAGAGACTCCCATTGAGATAGATCTTATTCATAAGTCTGACACAAATACAAATCTGTCCAACCACTTGAGAATACAAAACAATAAAGAAACAGACACAAACTCCCTTTGTCTTTTTAGCCTAGCAGTTCAGGCAATCTGATGGAATTGAATTCTGGCAATCAGCAGTGTTCAGTTTTTTATAAATACTGCTGTGATCACGTAGTAGTTTAAGCAATTTCCATTTCTTATTGCAAAATGTCATAGCTCCAGCAGGAAGCTAGGCTAGTAGTCTAAACTTTTTATGTTTTTAAAGACATTCTATGCAGCAAGATTGGAGCTCAAGCTCTGCATCTGTGAGGGTAGCCTGAAATTCAGGTACTTCATTTCCAGGTGAGGAAGCTGTAACTGCAAAGCTATTATGCATGAAGTGGCTGGCATTTTTTCTTTGATAGATATTTTATTTGCTACTTACCCTGGTTCTTAAAATCATGGAATGCTTTGTCTTGGAAAGTACCTTCAAAGGCCATCTACTACAAACACCTCTGCAGTGATGAGGGTCATCTCCAACTAAATCATAGAATCACAGAACCATCAGGGATTGGAATTGACCTCAAAAGATCCTCTAGTCCAATCCCCTTGCCACAGCAGGACAGTCCAACCAGGTCCAGGCAGGTTTAAAACATCTCCGGAAAAGGGGACTCCACAAACTCCTCAGGCAGTCCCCTCTAGCCCCCCATCACCCTACCTGGGAAGAAGTTATAGAATCACTCAGAGTTGGAAGGGACCACAGGACCATCCAGTTCCAAACCCCCTGCCATGTGCAGAGACACCCCACCCTACATCAGGCTGGCCAGAGCCTCATCCAGCCCGGCCTTAAACACCTCCAGCTTTTTTGTAGGCCCCCTTCAGATCCTGGAAGGTCACAATAAGGTCACCTCAGAGCCCCCTCTTTTCCAGACTGAACAGCCCCAGTTCTCTCAGTCTGGCCTCATATAAGATGTGCTCCAGTCCTCTGATCACCCTCATGGCTCTCCTCTTGACTCGCTCCAGCATGTCCACATCCTTCTTGTAATAAGGGCCCCAGAACT
>VZRI01002463.1:9500-30982 GCA_013397515.1 Upupa epops | reverse complement strand
ACAGCTCCTTGAAGGGAGGGAGGGTTGAGGTGGGTGTCGGCCTCTTCTCCCCTGGGACTGGCAATAGGAGCAGAGGAAATGGGGTCAGGTGGTGCCAGGGGAGGGTCAGGTTGGATCTGAGGAGAACCTTCTTCGAGAAAGGGTGGGGAGGCCTTGGAAGAGGCTGCCCTAGGTGGGAGGTTGGCACCATCCATGCAGGAGTTCAACAACCAGGCAGTCAGGGTTTGAGGAGCTGGGGTAGTGGTTGGGGGCTGTAGTGCAGGTGGTTGGTCTGGGTGAGCTTGAAGGTCTCTTCCGACTTGAATGACTCTGGGATTCTCTGATCTATTCTCTATGTTCTCAGTGGCAGGGTAGTGATTTCCCAGCCAGCCTGTCACAGGGTTTGAGGGGGCATTTTTCCCCCAGTTTAAAGACTCTGCTGTCCCCTCCTGCACTCAGGGTGTTTGTTTGCTTGAAGGTGGCTCTGAGAAACAACTCTGTTCTCTGGATGCACACGGACCCTGTCTCACGGATAAATGAGTCCGTGGGAGCTCAGGTAACAACCAAAACACTGTGGAGTATTGAGGTGAGGCGGGGGTGGTCAGGACAGCAGCTTCCAAGTGGGGAGGGGGCTACAGGATCCCAACACTGGGGTAGGTGTTGAATGGTTCCAGCACTGGGGTGGGGATGTTGCAGGGTCTTAGGATTGTGCTCCCCCACTGTTCCCCTGTGGAGGGCTGCTCAATGCAGGAGCTTTGGATTTAGGTTTGATCTGAGGCAAAACTTCCTCACTGGGAAGGGCTAAGGCCCTGGCCCAGGTTGCCCAGGGAGGTTGTGGCTGCTCCCTCAGACCTGGCAGTGTTGAAGGGCAGGCTGGATGGGGCTGGGAATACCCTGGTGTGGGGAGAGGTGTCGCTGCTCATGGCAGGGGGGTGGCACTGGGGGAGCTCTGAGCTCCCTCCCAGCCCAGAGCAGTCTGGAGTCTAAAAGTTAAACCTTTCCAGATAAATTAGTCCCCTGAAAGAGCAGTAGGGTGATGCCACTGTCCACCAATGGAGTTTCCCCTTCTTTCAGGTGCAGGACTTGTTGGACATCCTGAGCAACAGCAGCATCGGAACCAATGTGACTCTGCAGGAGGTTGCCTATTCCCAGCCTCTTCCTCCCTCCTCCTTCCAGCGCTTCCTTCGGGCCAGGCACATCCCTGGAGTGGTTCTTACTGACCATCAAACCACCTTTGAAAACAGGTATTCCCTTTATTGGGGTCACAGGGTCCGTCCCCCCCAGGGGCAGCAGCACCAGCATCACCTCTGCCAGGACTAAGCTGCCCAAGCTGGGCTCCATCAATGCCCAGGGAGGGAACAGAGGAGCAAACATGAGCCCTGACATTGAACGACAGTGACATAATGGTTCTGACAAGCGAAAGAAATCCAGTTTTGTAGAGAAAATGTTACCCCTACATACACAGCTGGCTGCGAGCCAGAGGTGAGCAAATGGCAACAGAGCGTGCGGAGCCTCAGCTGTTCTTCCAGAAGCTCTGCTGCTGCCTTGTTTATTTTTTAATGGAGCTTTTGCAATGGTGAAAGCCTCAGGCAGTGGAAAAGGGGCTGTGCATTCACCCCGTGCGACCCTGCAGCAGAGGGTTCCATGGGGATCCCCTGTTCCTCTTCAAACTTGGGGTAGAAGGCAGTTACCTGCCTCTCACTTCTTTCTGAAACTCGTCGAATTGTCATTTTCTCCTCATTTTTCATTGTGGAGATCTCTTCCCCCTCTTCAAATTGGGGGTAGAAAGCAGTTACCTTTCTCCCATCTTTCTAAAACTCTCCAGATTATCCCTTGCCCCTTGTTTTTTACCTCCTCTGCAGATTTGGAGACTCTGTCACAGTCAAAGGGCAGTAGCTTCCCTTTCACCTCTAGATGTTGGTGTAGGAAGAGCTGTGCTGGAGCACCGAGCTACAGCCTGGCTTCCAGCCAGGCTGGAAGGGTCACCCAGTATCTCTTACGTTGGAGAAGCCCTCTGAGGTCATCAGGTCCAACCATTCCCAACACTAAACCACATCCCTCTCCCCCACATCTCCACATCCCTCACATCACAGCCCTGTTNCCCCTTCTTTGTCCCCCCTCTACTCCCACCTGAGACCCTCCTTTTATTCCCCTCCACCCCTGCAGAGACCCCTTTATTCACACACACACACCCTCCCTCTTTATTCCTCTCCAAGACCCTCTCTACTCCTCTCCAAAACCAAGTATTTTCCCTTCCCCAAGCCCTCCTATTTTTCTCTCTGAGGCTCCCTCTATACCCAAAGAACCCCCAAGCACTGTTTGCCTCAGTTTCTCCACCCCCTGTCACTTGCTCAGAGACCCTCAGATGGGAGAAGCTTCTGGAACAGCCCAGTCAGTGATGAATTTTCATTAACTGCTCTGAGAAGCCTGATGCTGGGCAGGGCTGCAGCTCTATTCCCAGGAGGCTGCTGTTGCTGTCTGCTATTGGGACACTCAAGGATTGAATTCCATGTTCTGGGATCTCTTGCAGCCCCTCCTAAGCCACCGATTGCCTCCTCTTCCAGGTACTACCAGAGCATGTACGACACTCCAGACAACATCCACATGCAGTACCCTGAGGGGCTGAACCCTGAGGAGACCTTGGAGTTCGTCACAGATACAGCCCAGGTTCCTGCTGTTCTCTTCAGGGGCTCTCGGGTGGTTGAGGCTTTGGGTGGGAGCAGAGAGAGAGGCTCTGGAGACTTCATTGAATCAAGGTTGTAAAAGAACTTTAAGATACCAAGTTCAACCATCTACTCCAGGGGATCCTGTTCTGACAGGGGTTGGACTAGATCCTAGAATACCAATCACTGAGGATAGCAAAGCCCTCTGAGTTCCTCCAGCCCAGCCCACTCAGGGCCACAGCCAAGCTGTCCTTCAACACTTCCAGGGATGGGGACTTCCTTGCTGCCCTTGGCAGTCCAGTCCAGGCTCTGATCTCCCTTTCCAGGAGGAAGGGCTTCCTAACATCCAACCTAACCCTCCCCTGGCAACCTCAGGCCCTGCCCTCTCATTCTGGTGCTGGGTGCCCAGGAGAAGAGCCTGATCTCCCCTGACTGCAACCTCCCTTCAGGGAGTTGGAGAGAAGGAGAAGGTCCCGCTGAGTCTCCTCTCCTCCAGGCTGACCCCCCCCAGCTCCCTCAGCCTCTCCCCAGCAGCCTTTCCCTCCAGTCCCTTCCCCAGCCTCATTGCTCCTCTGGCTGTGCTCCAACGCCTCCATCTTTTTCTTAATGGGAAGGGTCTAGTACTGCCCCCAGTTGAGGGGAGACCTCCCCAGTGCCCAGGACAGGGGCACAATCCCATCCCTAGCCCTGCTGGTCCTCCTGGATGATCTCTAGAGGTTGTTGGAGTGGTTCCAACCACAGCAGTGTGGGATTCTGTGACTGTCATGGGAAAGAGGGAGCAAAGCTCTTCCCCACAGGGGTAGAAAGAAGGTGGGAGAGTTGTGGCTACTGACAAAGGCAGGAGACACTCACATGGCAGCCTCGTGGAAGCACTTGGCTGGCTGATGAAGTTCCTGGCTCGCTCTTCTCACTTGTTTAGCTGCCCCTGCCTGTCTTGATTAACACAGAGCCCTTCTCTTCCTTCACAGTCCCTGGCAGAAGTTGCCACCGTGGTCGCCCGAGCTCTCTACCAGCTTGCGGGGGGAGTTAACAGCACCTCTGCTATCCAGGCAGATCCCAGAACGGTAGGAGCAGATGGAGTTGAGACCGTGGTGTCTCCAGTGAGCCCTCACGTCCCTCCCTTCTGTCTCTGTTTGTGTCTGTTTACACAGCACATTGTCCTGGCTGCCTCTGTGAGGGCTTTGCCTTCTCCCCCACTCTGCTTCTCTCTTTTACCCACCACAGCTGAACAAGAAGCCTTTATCCCCCTTCTTTTGCCCCTTCCTCTCAGACTCAAGGCAGACATTATGGTTTGTGAGCTCCTACAAACCCAGCTCCTCTCTCCTTTTGCTGCAGAGCAAAAGCTGAGCTGTGACACAGGGAGCTACTATAGGATTGAGGGAGCTGGAATCAAACCCAGTTCTCCCAGCTCCATCCTGTATTTTATACAGTTGGAGCATAGTCTCTCCCTCACCCCCACCCACAGTGGGGAACATCACTCAGGCAAATAATAATCCTGTTGAGGTGTCACTGCTGGGGTGCTCTTTTCCCGCTGTATGAACCCTCTTTTGTCTCTCTTTCTTACAGGTCACCCGGATGCTGTATGGTTTCCTGATTCAAATGAACAATTCCTGGTTCCAGTCCATCATTAAACCTGACCTGAAAGGAATCCTAGGTAAAAGAGACCTACGGAAGGATCCTGGGATGGGCAAGGTTGCAAGGGACCTTAAAGATCACCCAGTCCCAACCCCCCTGCAGAGGCAGTGACACCTTCACTAGATCAGGGTACGCAGGGCCCCAGCCAACCTGGCCTTTAACACTGCCAGGGATGGGGCAGCCGCAGCTTCCTTGGGCAATCTGTTCCAGCATCTCAGCACCCTCCCAGCAAAGAATTGGCTCCTCATGGCCAACCTCAAACTCCCCTCTTCAAGGCTGGAAGTCACTCCTTTTGTCCTCTTGCTTCCACCCAGCCTTCCCCCTTTGTAGCTCCCTTCAGAGATGGGAAAGCTGCTCTGAGGGTACCTGGGACCCTCCTCCAGGCTCAACAACCCCAACTCACTCATCCTGTCCTCACAGGGGAGGTGCTTCAGCCCTCAAAGCATTTTAGTTGCTCTCCTCTGGACCCCTTCTAGGAGCTCTGTGTCCTGACGTTGATGAGAAAGAAGAGGAGCAAAAGGGATGGGTTTGATCCTAAATGTTAGAGCTGGCAGCTTTCTGCGGAGAGACACTAATGCTGTCTGCTTCTGGTCCCATCCCTATCTGTTGCAGGCGGAGTCCCTCAGCACTATGTCGCTGTATCCAACCCAGTGAATACAACCCACCTTGTGCAGTTTGTCCTGGCCAACCTGACAGGTACCGTCGTCAACCTCACCAAGGAGGAGTGTCAGAACCCAGAGAAGACCCCCAGCACTGAGAAAGAAGTGAGTGTGGGGCTGTGGGATCTGCTTCCCACTATGCTGCTGTCAAGAGAAGCTGGTTGCAAGTAGCTTCTAATAGCAGATGGGACAACTGGGAGGCTCCTCTTTAATCTCCGAGAGCAGGGGAGGGAGTAGGCAAAGGGTGTCTCTTACAGTGGGAACAGTCACTACAGCTCTTCCCTTACCATAAAGACGCAGGAAAGGTTCCAGAAGAGGTGGGGGGACACTGATAACCCAGAGCTGGCTGTCGCTGTCCCTCACTGTCCTGTTCTCATGGCAGATGTACGACTATGCCTGGGTGCAGGGTTCCCTAGAGAATAATTCCACCTCCCGAGTGCCCTACTGCGTACGCTCAACAGTTCGTCTGACCAAAGCTCTTTCTCCTGCCTTTGAGCTGAGGCAGTGGGAATCCTCAGAGTATTCCACATGGACAGAGAGTCGGTGGAAAGAGATCCGGGCTCGGATATTCCTGGTGGCCAGCAAGCAGCTAGAGGTGAGTTTGTTTTCCTGGGAAAAAGGTGGGGGGTGAAAAACTGATTAAAATGAGTAGTTTTGAAAAAAACATCTCCTGGCAGCTGGAGAAGACAACTGAGGGGTGGTTAGAGGATGGTGAGTGAGTTCCTCAGGTAAGAAGATCCCAGAATCCCAGAATGATTGAGACTGGCAAAGCTCTCTGAGTAACATCAATCCAGCCCAGGGCCTAACGTCACCCCAGCAGCCACACCAAGATACTCAGGGCCACAGCCAGCCTGTCCTTCAACACCTCCAGGGATGGGGACTCCCCCACTGCCCTGCACTGCCGGGCAGTCCAGTCCAGGCTCTGATGCCCCTTTCCAGAAGGAAGGGCTTCTTAACATCCAACCTAACCGTTCCCTGGCAGCCTCGGGCCCTGCCCTCTCATTCTGATGCTGGGTGCCCAGGAGAAGAGCCTGACCCTCGCCCCTGCCTCAACTGCAACTTCCCTTCAGGGAGTTGGAGAGAGGGAGGAGGTCCCCCTTAAGTTTCCTCTTCCCCAGGCTGAACCCCCCCAGCATTCTCAGTCTCTTCCCAGCAGCCTTTCCCTCCAGTCCCTTCCCTAGTCTCGTTGCTCATCTGGCCCCACTCCAGCCCCTCCATCTCTTTCTTGATGAAAAGATGTAACACTGAGCACTAACCTTCTGCACAGACCTTCACAAACACAAGGTCTGTGGTTTACTCCTTTTGGAAGCAGCCCTGAGGTGCCAGTGCAACAAGGGTTAAATGTAGCATCCCTTGAGGACTCCCTGCCTGCCTTTGTGCCCTGTGGTTGGCTGCAAGTGATGTCATTCCCACTCAGGGCAGTGCCCAGTGCTGTCGTCATCAGTGTGGGAGCAGAAAGCCACCCAGAGGCTGTGGAGGGCCAGGCAGGGGGAGCATTTTTTTGGGAGGGTAGTTGAAATTTTAATGATTTGAACTGAGCTTTTTTAACGGGCAAACACAGTGCCCTGCCTGGCATTGAGGCTTAAGAAAAGGTGCTGAGCTGGTCCTCTCTGTTCTGCAGAGCCTCTTGAGATGTTGGTTCTGTCCTAACTCTGCTTGCTGGACCAGGGATGGGATTGCTTCCCTGTATTGGGCACTGGGGAGGCCTCCCCTCGAGTCCCAGGGTCAGAGCGGGGCCAGAGAAGCAATGAGGTTGGGGAAGGGACTGAAGGGAAAGGCTGCTGGGGAGAGGCTGAGGGAGCTGGCAGGGGGGGTTCAGCCTGGAGAAGAGGAGACTCGGGGAGCTTTTCTTTCTCTCTAGAGGAGAGGGAGGTTGCAGTCGTGGGGATCGGGCTTTTCTCCAAGGCACTCAGCACCAAGACAAGAGGGCAGGGCCTGAGGCTGCCAGGGGAGAGTTAGGTTGGATGTTAGGAAGCCCTTCCTCCTGGGAAGGGAGATCAGAGCCTGGAATAGACTGTCCAGAGCAGTGGGGGAGTCCCTGTGTCTGGACGTGTTGAAGGACAGCTTGGATGTGGCTCTGAGTGCCCTGATGTGGCTGCATGCAGGACCTTGGCTGGGCTGGAGGAGCTTACGGGCTTTGCCAGCCTCAGTGATCTTGGAGTAAATCTGCAATCTACAGTTCTTTGCTGGAGGAAATAAATCACAGAGTCATTCATGTTGGAAAGGAGCTCTATGGTCATCAAGTCCAACCTTTTACCTAGCAGCTCTGTTAGCGCTAGAATGATTCACACAGGATTAGCCAAAATAACCCCTCTTGGAGAGTTTGGGACCAAAACAGTCTTTGTGATGCAACATTCCCACCTTTTCTCTTAAACATCAGGAACTCTAGTAAAACCCATCTTGGTTCTGTCCAGCAGCTGTGTTTGAGGCAGGGTAAAGGTGACTGAGCTGTAGTATGTGGACTTAACTGCTTGACACCTCCTTCTTGGGAGAACCATGAGAATCCCGGCTGGGATGATGGATAGGAGAGACCTCAGTGCTGTCTGCAGCTGTCTCACAGGAAGGTGGAGAGAGGTGGGGATTGGTCTCTTCTCCCCAGTCACCAGGGACAGAAAAAGAATCAGCCTCCAGCTGCCCCAGGGAGGTAGGGGGAGTCGCCATACCTGGAGTGGTTCAAACCCGAAGTTACTGTGGCCCTGGGTTTAGTGGCTATGGTGGAACTGGGGTGATGGCTGAACTGGGTGAGCTTGGGGGTCTCGTCCAACCTTCATGATTCTATGATTTTGAAAGCCCTGACAGCACCTTTTCTATTTCAGCAGAGGTGCTGCCTCTGTAGTACAGAGAGGTGCTGGGGCATCACTGGTTTTTCACACCAATGCTCAAGTGTTTCTCACCCCTCTGTAGATCATCACTCTGGTTGTGGGGGTTTTCATCCTGCTCTTCTCACTCCTGGCCACCTACTTCATCAACGCCAAAGCTGACATCCTCTTCAGCATCCCGGGGGACCCTGGTGCCATGTCCTACTGAAGGCAGAGCCTCAGACCTTGGAGAAGAAACTACACTGGAATGTTCCTCAATCCTGGGAGTAGGGCTGTGGGACAGGGGAGTTTCCCCCAGAGCTCTGGGATCTGGAGCCCTAAAACATCAGAGACTTTGCTCAGTGCCCAGCAAAGTCCTAAAGAATCAATGAACTGGGAGGAGATCCCACATCCCCTTTGAATTTTATCCTTTGGAGTGAAGTCAGAGCGGCTGCTCCTGAGTACCAGAGACACCACTGTGCTGGGAGCAGACCCTAAACAAAGGGTGGAAAAGGGGGAGAAGGGGTTTTTTCCCTTTGGGATGGACTGAACCAGCAGAATTCCATGGGAACTGACCTCCACTGCTAATCTTTGTCTGACACAGGGAGGGCCAAGGGCTGTTTCACCAGGATGAGATGGTAAAGGTCTGTTTTCTGCAGTGCCCCCCAGAGCCCTAAAGAATCGATGAACTGGGAGAAGATCCCAAATCCCATTTTTCCTTTAATTTTATACTTCGGAGTAAAAGTGAGAGGAGAGGGTGCCTGTGAGGGAGAGGAGATGGAGATGAGACACCACCGTGCTGGAAGCAGCACCTAAATTAAGGGTCAAAAAGGGGGCAAAGGAGGGGTTTTCTTTTTGGGATGAACTATTAGAATTCCATGGAGTCTGAGCGCTGCTGGGAATCTGTTGGCCCTCCCCGTGTCAGTGCAAAGGGGGTGTTTGAACGGGATTAGATGTAAAAGGTCTCCTTTGTGGGGTTTTTTTTTAATGGTGCAATATTTTTGGGGGAAAAGGTGTAAATATATAAATAGCCGTGTCTAATTAACAAGAAACCAACTCCAGAGAGTTGTGATGAATCGGGTGAAATCCAGCTGGCAGCTGGTGACCAGCAAAGTCCCTCAGGGCTTAGTTTGGGGGCCAGTCTTGTAAAGTGTCTTTATTGATCACCTGGACGTGGGAATTGAGAGCACCCTCAGTCAATCTGCAGACACCACCAAATTGTGTGGGAGTGTTACCTGCTCGGGGGCAGGAAGGCTCGCTCACCAGAGGGACTGGGACAGGTTGGATCAGTGGGCTGAGGCCAATTGTCTGAGGGACAAGAAGGCCAAGTGCTGGGTCCTGCATTTGGGTCACAACAACCCAAAGCAACACTACAGGCTGGAGGATGAGTGGCTCAACAACTACCCAGCAGAAAAGGACCAAGGGGTGCTGGCAGGCAGCCAGCTTCATTAGAGCCAGCGGCGTAGCCAAGAAGGCCAACAGGATCCTGGCCTGGATCAGGAATAGCATGGTCAGCAGGAGAAGAGAAGCTCTTATGCCCTTGTACTCAGCCCTTATGAGGTCTCGAGTACTGGGTCCAGTTCTGCGCCTCTCATGATAGGAAAGACGTGGAGATGCTGGAACAGGTCCAGAGCAGAGCTACCAAGCTCTTGCCCTCTACGACTCCCTGAAGGAGGAGGGGTGGGTGCTGCCCTCTTCTTGGTGACTGCTGACAGAACCAGGGGCAATGGTCTGAAGTTGAGGCAGGGGAGGTTTACACTCGATCTTGGGAAGAAATTCTTTACAGGGGGAGGCACTGGAACAGACTTCCCAGGGAGGTGGTGGAGTCCCCACCCTTGGAGGTATTTAAGAACCCTGGTGCTTCATGCCCTACAGGAGTGGCAGCATGGAGGGGGTTAGTCTGTGTTTTCCAATCTCTCAGGTATTTAGGTTTTTTGTTGAGGTGGGGATGGTTGGATTCAGTGATCTTGGACGTCCTTTCCAGTCCCCCAGGAATTGAGGGGCGGCCTCCCCAGTGCCCAGGACAGGGGGCAAATCCCATCCCTAGCCCGGCTGGGGGGAGACTGGATCCCTTTATCCAGGTCACCAGTAAAGATGCTGAATAGAACTGGACCTAAACCATTTGGTTTGGCTCAATTTGTTCCAAACAAAAGCACTTCCCTTCCTACAGCTTCATCCCTATTGCCTATTTCTATGCCTCAGAGGGAGCTGGAGGAGATCAGCCCCTGTGCTCTGGCTGAGGGGCTGGGAAAAACTCCTTCTCCTTGACTGAGTTTATTCCATTCATTTATTGTCCTCTCAAACGTTGAATTCCGGGCCCAGAATGAGTGGAGAGAACCCAGCAGCCTCAGTCCTTCTCAAACAAAGCACCCTCCTGCCCACTCTCCTGTCTTCCCCTATCTTCCCAATGTTGATTCTCCACTGGGATTGGGCCCTTTTCCGTTCTTTCTCCACCCTGAGGGCTTGTGCTTGGAAGTTTGGGTTTTTTTATCTCCTATTGTTCCTCCCCCTCACAACCACAAAATCACAACCCCCGCCCCCTTTTCTTTTTCCCCCAGCCCCCTTCTTTCCTCCCAGACCCTTCTTCCCATTGCTCCACCCCCCAGCTTTTTGTTCCATAGCTGCTCTCTGGTGCTGGGGAAGAAGCAGCTGCCTCCCTCCACGGTTGACCAACAGGTCTCCCCTGTGGGCAGTGGGCTGAGCAAACACTCCTGTCAGGAGAATCGAGGGGGGCAGGCAGGAGCTGCAGCCCAGCCACGTTTCCCCCCCGAGCTGCCAACATTCTTGGTCCTTGCTAGACTGGCAGCCAGCAGTCACCCCCTCACCCCCCGGTGCTGGCAGCAGGTGGGGGGGAAAAAGAGTAGGGGAAAGAAGGGGAAATGGTAGGCAGGAAGAAAAGGGGGAAGGAGGAATGGCGAGAGGGAAGGGAGAAGCACAGAAGGGAAAGGCAGAGGGAAATGGGATAGGGAAGGGCAGATGGGGAAGTAAGGACAGAAGGAATGGAAGAGGAGGTGAAAGGAGAGGAAATGAGGGAAGGGAAAGGCAGAAGCTGTTGGCATTTCCAGCCTTTCTGAGTGCTGCTCTGCTGTGGCCCCATAACTGGTTTTGCTTAGCTGACTGGTGGGGATGGGGCTCCTGCTGATCAGAACTGTCGCTTCTCAGGGGATCTGAGCCTAAGCACAGGTGAAAGTAGGGTGGGGAGGCAAAAGGACTCTGGGATTCTTTTGAGGACTAAATGAACTGCAAGGGCGAAGCCCAATCACCAGATTTCCCTGGCTGCTACCTTACCCTAACCCTTCCCGTTGCAGCAAGGGGATCCACCGATGCCTAGCTCCACAGGGGTAAGGGGACTGCTCTGGAGGCCTTGAGGTGAATGTTGCTCAAAACAGAAAGGTTTTTTCAAACTGTTGCTGCCAGGGGCCACTTTTTGTGCTGTAGAGATTTGAAATCCCAGTTGAGCACAAAGCAAGACCCCTCCAGAAGGTCTTGGATTCACCTGCATCCTCCTCCAGTCATTGATGGTGATGGATGGGGATCTCAGTCTCATTCAGCCCTCAAGTCCCACTCCTTATCATCAAACAAAGAGCTGATGGGAGAACTGGGAGCATTCCCTCCCTTCTGCTGGGACTAGGGAAGCTTTTCCTGCCTTTGTGTTTTGCAGAACCACTGCCCCTGAGGGAGCTGCTGGCTGCTGCTTGAACCTGGAGCTTACATCTTGACCATCCTCTCCCAGCCTTCATTCCCCAGTCCCATTACCTGAGCAAAGACATCGCTGGGTAGAAACCCAACAGCCTCCTGCATCCTCCTTTGCCCCATCAAGTTGCTGCCCTTGATAGGGGGCTGGGTTGCCCCCCCTCCCAGTTCCACCCTGGTATGGTCTCAGCTGTCCTTGAGTTGAGAATTCCACTGATACCCTCTTCTCCATCCCCCATGAGATGCAGTGCATTAATTAGAGCATCCCTAATGTTAATAAGCAAAAGGGAATTAAGGGCCTTCACAGTACAGCAGTGTAAGGAGTTGGGGGGGAGGTTATTTGTATCACTGTGATAGGAACAGCAGTGAGGGCAGTTCTAAGGAGCAGCCAGGGGTCTTCTCATGAGATAAACCACGGTAGAGGGGCTTTGCTTGTGCTGGGGTGATGAAGTGAAGCTGCCTTTGGGGCTGACTGATGTTAATGGCATAATTACCCTGTTGAAAGCCCATTTCATGGAACCGTAGACGGGGAGGGCGCTCAGAGCTCCCCCAGGGGCAGCTCTCTGCACACCAGGGTGCCCCCAGCCAGCCTGCCCTTCAACACTGACAGGGCTGAGGGAACAGCCACAACCTCCCTGGGCAACCTGGGCCAGGGCCTCAGTCCCCTCCCAACCAGGAATTTCTGCCTCCCAGCTCAGCCCAATCTCCCCTCTTGGAGCTGCAACCCAGCCCCCTTGGCCCAGCACTGGATCCCTCGGGAAAAAGCCCTCTGCAGCTTTGCTGGAGCTACTGCAAGGACTGGCATCTGCTCCAAGGTGTCTATGCAGCCTCTTCCTCTGCAGGTCAACTGCCTGGGCTCCCTCAGCCTGTGCCCAGAGCAGAGGGGCTCCAGCCCTCTGAGCATCCTGCCTGCCTTCTCTATCCTCACTCCAACAGCTCCAGCTCCTTCTGGTCCTGGGGCCTCCAGAAGTAGCTGCAGGACTGCAGGGGAGATATCTCTGTATTTTCCAGGCTCAGTTTCCCTAGAAATTAATTCAAAGCTTTCTGCAAACAGCCAACAACTTCCCAACTGCATCTGGTCCCAGCAGAGTAACTCTGGCTGTCCCTTGGTCTAGGGGAAGGGAGGAACGAGCACTGCACTTGTTTACCAGAACCTGTCCAGGAGGAGATTGTCCAGCTAGGACACCCTGGGAAGCCCTGGCTGTCTTCTCCCTTTGACAGATTTAGAATCATTGAATCACTAGGGATTGGAAGGGGCCTTGAAAGATCATCTAGTCAAATCCTCCTGCCACGGCAGGATCACTGGCACTGCTCACCACGGGGGTTTGAGATGCTCTCCTGGCTGATGAAGGTCCNGTGGTGATGTAGTGCTGTTGGTTTGCGGGGGACGGGGGGGATTTTGCAAACAACAAACTGGAGAGAAGGGGAAGGCAGCACAGCCAGGTTCACCCTCTAGAGAGAGATGGGGTGATGCAAGTCCTGCAGCTCCCAACCAAGGGTGGAAGCAGAAGTGATGCAACTTGTAGCAGCTCTTGCTAAACTGCTCCTCAAAACAAACAGATCGGTGGTGCCGCTGAGCCCTGGGGCAGCTGCTTCTAGGGACTGTTGCTAGGCTGCTCTTCACTCCGTTTTGCTCTCTAAGGTAAAGGCTCTGGCTCCACACTGATTGCAGTCTCCTCCAAGGGCTGGGCGCTGGCAGGAGAGAACTGGAGGAGGTCACTCAGGCACAGGAACCACCTCTGTTGGATGTACAGAGAATTCCCTGCCTGCTGGTGGAACTCCTGGTCAGGAAGTGTTGAGTGATGAGTAGAAGCCCAAGGATTTCTGCCTCACTATGCTTATGGTTGTCACTGAAATCACTGAATCCTTTGGGCTGGAGAAGCCCTCTTAGCTCCTCCTTGGAGTCCCAGTGCTGTCCCAGCACTGCCAGTGCTCCACTGACCCCCAGCCCTCACCCCACACCACCAGGGCTTGCAGACCCCTCCAGAGATGGGGACACCCCCGCCTGGGCAGCCTGGGCCAGGCCTGGGGATCCCTTTGGGGTCTGAAATTGGTCCTCAGGGCCAACCTTACACTGCCCTCGGATGACTTGGGGCTGGTTCCTCTCATCCTGGGGAAGAAGAGACTGACCCCTCGCCTCACCCCAACCTCCTGAAGTTCAGGGAGCTGCAGAGAGTGAGAAGGGCTCCCCTGAGAATCCTCCAGTTAAAGCCCCCAGTTTCTCCTCAGTTCTCCAGCCCCTTCTCTGGCCACACTCCAGCCCCTTAATGTCCTTCTGGTACTGAGGGTCACCAAACTCAACCTCAGGAATCAAGGTGGGGTCTCCCCAGTCCAGGGGACTGATCTCTGCCCTGCTGCTGCTGACAGCAGCCAGGATGCTTCTTGGCCAGCTGGGTACCTGTTGGTTCATCTCCTGATCCTCACTGCTGTCCATTCTGTGTCCAATAGCCTGGCCATGTCCTCAGTACCGAGACAGCACTGGGACTTCCCCAACCCTCCTCCAGCTCCACCATCAGCCCAGTTTGGCTTTGCTGGGCACACCTTGGCTCCTCTGTCTGAGGAGGGCAGCTGGCACAGGCAGAGCAACACTTGGGCACCTTGCTGCGACATAACACCCCGTCATCCTCCCTTCTTCCCTCCTAACCCATAATTTGCAGCATCAGTTCCTCTCCCCCCCTTTCCCTCCCCTTCCCAGCCAGTTCTGCCAGGGATTGCAGCATCAGGGAAGATGCCACCGGGTCTTTTGACCCTCTGAACTCAGCTGCCTCCCCAGAGGCAGAAGGCTGGGGCTGAGCCCAGGGAGGAGGGTTTGCAGCTGCCCCAGTGCCTGCAGGGGGAGGCAGCTGGGGGTGACAGTCAATAGGGTGAGGGGAAGGGGACGAAATTTGTGTTTCCTTAGTGCTGACACCGCTTCCCCAGCTCCTGGGAACTTGATGGCTCTGGAATATTAAGAGGTAGGGAAGTTAATTAATACTCAGCACAAAGGCAGAGCAGAGCAGAGGAGAGAAGTACCCTATTGGTGTCATCTGTGAGAGTTCTCCTGTGTTTTGTCAGCAGGGAAAGCAGGCATGGAGTTCACTACAGGGTGAAGAGATGAGGTTAGATATTAGGAAGCAGTTCCTGCCTGGGAGAAGGGAGCTGGGGCTGTTGAGCTGCAGAGGAGAAGGCTGCATAGACACCTTGGAGCAGCTGCCATGCCCAGCAGAGGCTCCAGCAAAGCTGCAGAGGGCCTTTTCCTGAGGGATCCAGTGCTGGGCCAAGGGGGCTGGGTTGCAGCTCCAAGAGGGGAGATTGGGCTGAGCTGGGAGACAGAAATTCCTGGTTGGGAGGGGGCTGAGGCCCTGGCCCAGGTTGACCAGGGAGGTTGTGGCTGTTTCCTCAGCCCTGTTAGTGTTGAAGGGCAGGTTGGCTGGGGCTGGGGGCACCCTGGTGTGCAGAGAGGTGTTGCTGCCCCTGGCAAGAGGTTGGCACTGGGGGAGCTCTGATCTTCATGATTCTATGAAGGTTTGGACATCAAAGGAAGAGGCTGTCTATTAACAGGCAGGTGAGGCCGGGTGAACTTGAGAGGATCCCCTATGGCCTCACGGAACCTGGGACATGGCAGAGCCTATAGAACCATCCTCTATCCAGTCCAAAACTGCTCTGATCTGTCTGAGGACTTCAGAGGCTTCCAAGGGGCTCTGTGAGTAGTCACAGGAGCAGAGGAAATGGGGTCAGGTGGTGCCAGGGGAGGATCAGGTTGGATCTAAGGAAAAACCTCTTCTCAGAGAGAGTGGGGAGGCCTTGGCTGCCCAGGGATGGGGGCAGGCACCGTCCCTGCAGGGCTTCAACAAACAGGCAGCCAGGGGGGTTGAAGAGATGGGGTAGTGGTTGAGGGCTGTAGGGTGGGCAGTTGGACTGGATGATCTTGACTGGTTCAGGGCTGTGGGGTCTGTCTCTGCCTCCAAAACCCTGGCTGAGGCCACCACTTTGCCACTGGTCACCATTGTTCCATGTCTCAGTTTCCCCACTGATTAAAGTCTCAGGGATGGGGAAGAGGGGCTGAGGGCTCCATGGCGTTGGGTCTAACCTCACCCTACTAAACCCCATTATTGCTCCCTGCCTCAGTTTCCCCACTAGTGATGGGTCAGTGGTTGGGTGTTATAGGTGTGATGGTTGGACTCGACGGTTTTGAAGGTCTTGTCCAACCTGGATGGCTCTCTGATTCAATGATTCCATGTGGACTTGAGCCCATCCTGAGCTAACGTACACTGGTCTGTGGATGAGGACCTAATGGAGCCCTTGTGTGATGCACTCATCTGACTGACCCATCAAATCCAATGTCCTAGCCCGGTGGTCTGTGGCTGCTCTCCAGTAGTCCAGTCACCGTGGTGGTTGGCACCTGGTTTCTGTGTCCTCCAGCACCGAGGAGGATCTCCAGCAGCAGCTGAAAGAGCAAAGGTAGCGTTGGTCAGGAGCGATGGCCCTTGGATGGCACCCAGCAGGCATCTGAGCCCAATATATGTTTGGAGTCAGATTCTGACCACGATAAACAGAAGCATGACCACCGCCAGACTGGATCACACCCAGCACCCAGCTCTGCTGGAGGCCAGCGCCTGCCGTCACTGCTCCTGGGAGCAGCCTGGAGTGACCCCACACCCCAAGTCTACATCACGTTGAGCCTTGGGCACCTACTCCCCGCACAGGGAATCATCATAGGTGGCTGCCTCAGCACTGCTCAACCTCATCCTCCCTCTCTGTGCAACAAGAATACAGATGCAGGTTTCACTACTACCTCTGTCCACCGTCCAGCCAGGCCTCTGCATCCCCAGGGAAGAAGGCAAGGCATAGAGCAAAATGAAGGCGGTTTGGGGAGATCATTAATTGCTGGAATCCACTGCCCAGGGCAGTGGGAAATCCCCATCCCCAGAGGAGTCCAAAAGGTGGGCAGATGTGGCACTGTAGGACATGGGCTGGGCTGGTGGTCCCAGCGGTGTTGAGTTGAAGGTTGGACTTCATGATAATAGAAGTCCTTCCCAACCTTCATGATGCAGTGATTCTGTGATCCTGATACCAGCTCACTCTGCCCCAGCCTGCTTCCTGCATCCCTCTGTGCAGTGCTGGGCCCTTCCCTGCAAGAAAGAGATGGAGGAGCTGGAGCGGGGCCAGAGGCTGGGGAAGGGACTGGAGGGAAAGGCTGCTGGGGAGAGGCTGAGGGAGCTCAAGGGGGTTCAGCCTGGAGAAGAGTAGACTCAAGGAGGAGCTTCTATCTGTCTCCAGCTCCCTGAAAGGAGGGTGCAGCAGGGTGGGCATCAGGCTCTTTTCTCAGGCACCACGCACCAGAATGAGAGGGCAGGGCCAGCCTGAGGCTGCCAAGGGAGGGTCAGGTTAGATGTTAGGAAGCTCTTCTTCCCAGAAAGGGGATTGGAGCCTGGACTGGACTGCCCAGGGCAGTGGGGGAGTCCTCATCCCTGGAGGTGTTGAAGGACAGCCTGGCTGTGGCCCTGAGTGCCCTGGTGTGGCTCCTGGGGTGATGTTAGGCCCTGGGCTGGGCTGTAGGAGCTTGAAGTGCTTTGCCAGGCTCAATCATTCTGTGATTCTGATTCTGTGATCTCCATGCCCCTGGGGCTCCACTCATCCATTTCCAGGCTCCTTCACCTGGGAGGAAGGAGAAGGTTGGAAGATGCTGCTGCATTGGTCTTCCAGTCAGCTGCTACCTAAGTGATCTTCCCTCATTGCCAGCAGAGCTCTAGTGGGGAGGTTGGAGGGGCTAAATCAAGATCGACAGACAAACAAAACAGCATCTCTGGCACCTTGCATCCAGCAGCACAGGGAGAAGCAGATGGGCTGGAGGAGGCAGGGAGCTGCTGCTAAATGGATTGATGGAGAGGCCTTTAAGAGAGATGGATTGGAGAGGGAGCTGCTGGAGGAAAGGGCTGGGGCGGCCACGCTGTGAATGGGGCAGGGGCCCAGGGAGCTGGTGATGGGAAGGGAGAAAGGCCTGGAGATAACAGATGGATGGACACAAAGACTGGAAGGGAAGAGAGGGACAGATGGACAGGCAAT
The DNA here is from genome assembly GCA_013397515.1 of Upupa epops. Classification (NCBI taxonomy): domain Eukaryota; kingdom Metazoa; phylum Chordata; class Aves; order Bucerotiformes; family Upupidae; genus Upupa; species Upupa epops. The sequence continues at coordinate 13,510 of VZRI01002463.1, read as the reverse complement.
AGAGAGAGTCAGGAGAAGAGAGGGATCGGGATGTAATTAGATTGGATCCGATTATGACAGACTCGATTAGAGCAATATTATGATCAGGAGCTTCTGTCACTATTTGGCTTTTTTTGGGGGAAAGGGGAGGAGTGGGGGTGAACAAAGCCCCAGGAACACGTGGGGAAGGGGGATGAGCAAAGCAAAGGGGACCGGGAAGGATGAAAGGAAAAGGGGCTCCCTGTGAAAGCTGTCGGTGGTGGTGGTGACAGATTGTCTAGTTATCCAGCACTGGGGCCGTCTGTCACCGACCACTCACAAAACCTGCCCTTGAGAAAAGCAAGACAAAGGCGATGACACCACAGGGGCTGGCGGTGCCTAGGGCACAGGGATAGCTCTGCAGGGCTGGGACCTTCAGAGAATCCCAGACTGCATTGGGTTGGGTTGCGTTAGGTTGGGAGGGAGCTCAGAGCTCCCCCAGTGTTAGCCTGCTGCCAGGGGCAGTTACACCTCTGCACACCAGGGTGCCCCCAGCCAGCCTGCCCTTCAACACTGCCAGGGCTGAGGGAGCAGCCACAACCTCCCTGGGCAACCTGGGCCAGGGCAGAAATTCCTTCCCAGCCAGGAATTTCTGCCTCCCAGCAGCTCAATCTCCCCTCTTGGAGCTGCAACCCAGCCCCCTTGACCCAGCACTGGATCCCTCGGAAAAGGTCCTCTGCAGCTTTGCTGGAGCCCCTGCAGGAACTGGCAGCTGCTCCAAGGTACCTATGCAGCCTTCTGCTCTGCAGCTACTACTCCCTCTGTCTGGTACCTACTGGCAGCACTCAGGGATGTGAAGGAGCAGAGGTGGATGCCCCATGCACAAGCCGGGTGTGAGGGCTGCTGGACTTGACTTGATCACCTCATCCAACATTGTCACATGTCCTGCAGCCCCAGTTCATGCTGCTCACACATCTTTCAATGCTCTACTGGCACAAAAAGCTGTTGAGCTCTGGTATTGCATGTCAGAAGCTGAAGAGGCTGCCCAGGTTCTTCTCCAGTGACCATCCAGGGTTCTGCCTCCCACTCATGGTCTGGGAGCTGGAGCATCACCTACATCTGCCTGAACACTCACAGCCAGACCAAGCTGAAACTGATGATGGAGCTGCCTCCTCACAGTATCACAGTACCAGTCCAACCCAAATCCAAATAAACCAAGTAAACCTAACATCTGACATCTAGATCATGCCACTCAGCACTTCACCCAGCCTAACCTTGAACACCTCCAGAGACAGCAACTCAACCAACTCCATGGGCAGCCCGTTCCAAAATCGGATCACTCTTTCAGTGAAAAACCTTTTCCCCAGATGGAGCTTAAGACTGTGACCCCTTGTCCTGTCTCCTGTGTCCAGGGAGAAAAGATCAACCCCCGCCTGACTACAACCCCCTTTTAGGTAGTTATAGACAGCGATAAGGTCACCCCTGAGCCTCCCCTTTTCCAGGCTAAACAGACCCAGCTCCATCAGCCTCTCCTCATAGCGCTGACCTTCCAGCCCCTTTACCATTCTAGTTGCTCTTCTCTGGACTCATTCCAGCACCTCAACATCCTTCCTAAACTGANCTTACACTTGTTAAAACTCATCCTACTGGAGTCTGCCCATCTCTCCAGTCTGTCCAAGTCCCTCTGCAGGGCCCTCCCACCCTCCAACAGATCAACACGGGCTCCAAGCTTGGTGTCATCCGCAAATTTGCTCGTGATGGATTCCAACCCACCATCAGTATCATCAGTGGAGATGCTGAACAGGACCGGACCCAACACCGACCCTTGGGGGACGCCACTACTAACGGGTCGCCAACTAGATGCGACACCATTTACCACCGCTCTCTGTGCTCGTTCGTCCAGCCAGTTCCTGACCCAGCACAGAATATTCTTGTCAAAGCCCCTTGCTGCCATCTTAGCCAGCAGTCTATCATGGGAGACCGTGTCGAATGCTGTACTGAAATCCAGGTACACTACATCCACAGCCTTCCTCCCATCAACCAGTTGGGATGTCTGGACAAAGTTTAACAGACACAGAATGATGGGACCACTGTATATCTGGTGTTGGGAGAGACCTTTAAGATTGTTAATCACAGAATCAAATCATCATGGTTGGAAAAGCCCTTCAGGATCATCAAGTCCATCCATCAGCCCTACAGCCCCAATTACTAACCCATCAAGGCCAACCTTTGGCTATTGGAACCCTTATGGGATCTCTAGTGGCTCAGACTCAGGTCCAAGAGAGGAGATCTGGCCATGAATGAGCAGCTGGGTGGCCACAGGATCAGGCTGGAGCCCAGCACCATTAGTTCTGTAGAGGATCCTTGCTGGAGAGACAGGCGTGAAAGTACCAGTTGATGTCTAGAAGCAGTGATTGACTCCATCCTTCCAGCCTGGTGGGAATCTCCTCTGAGATCTGGGAGATGCAGTAGTTACCAAACCCCAGCTGGGTCTCCTCCAGCAGCACAGGGATTAAAGCTGCTTATTTTTCCTGACAACCAGTTGTGGTCCCAGCTGGCTGTGTCATCTCACCTCCCACCAAACACTGCCTCTTCTCATCCTTTATCAGACCTCACTGTGGCCCTACCTGCACCCAGAGCAGACTGGGGTCCCCTCAACCCCTCCCAAGACTCTTTTGTGGGTCATGGTGGGCTGGTCCTGGAGGTCTTCATCCTCCTTGGATGGAAACAGAACAATGGACCACCCAGGCCTGTTGACTTCACAGAGGTATCAAGAGATTTGGACAAGCTGGGTGGTGGCCATCGGATTCTTCTGGATCATTGTGTTGAAAAGGAAACCCAGGAGCTGAGGGGAACCAAGAGGGTTTCTGCAGGCCTGTGGGCTCCTGCCATTAGGAAACCCAGTTGGATACCAGTTGCTGCCAGCTAAGAGGCTGGGCAACTCGAAAGTGGACAACAAAGCCAGAAGGTCTCTTGTCCTCCCTCCCTCTCTCCCTTCCTCCCTCTCTCAAGTCTCATCAATTCATTTTGAAGCTCAGAAGTTCTTGAGGAGGTGGAGAAATCCCCAGGACCACAGTGGCTCCCATGGCCTCCAGGCTCCCAGTAGGACCTGGGAAGGACCTGTCTTGGGTTGTAGGAAGAAGGTCTTGATTTTCTCACTCTGTCACTATCCTCCCAAGAGACTTTTGGCTCTGACTTCATCTTGCCCTGCTCCTTGAGGTCCATTTCAGCTTCCCCATGAGCTGGATGGCTCTACCAGGCTCCACAGGCTCTTGGTGCCAGGGCTGTGTCCTCCCCATGGATCCTTCTCAGGTTCCAAGAACAACTGTTCTCTGAGCAGAAGGTTGTCCCCAGGTGAAACCCTCCCACCCAGCACTGAGATATCTGGGTGCCAACGGGTAGAGAACTTTGCAGTCTCAGCTCTGGACTGTGGGATGAGCAGCACTGAGAACCTGTCATCCCAGGGCAACGAAAAGGTGACTGAGCTGTGGGATTGGGACGTCAGCTGCTGGACACCTCCTTCTCGGGAGCACCACAAGGATCCCGGCTGGGTTGATGGATAGAGGAGTCCTTGCTCTCTGCAATTGCTTGACAGGAGGGTGGGGAGAGGTTGGGGGCAGTCTTTTCGATCCTGTCCCCAGCAATAGGGCAAGAGGAACCAGCCTCCAGCTGCCCCAGGGGAGGGGGAGGTTGGCCGTCAGGAGAAACTTCTCCCCTGTCAGACTGCTCAGAGGTTGGAACCGGCTGCCCAGGGAAGGGAGGAATTGCTGTCCCTGAAGGGTTTAAACCCCGAGTCGCTGTGGCCCTGGGGGACAGGGTTTGGTGGTCACGGTGGGGTTGGGGTGATGGTTGAACTGGAAGAGCTTGGAGGGCTCTTCCAACCTCAGTGATTCTCTGAGCCGTCAACACTTTGCTTTGAGAGAAGAACCTGAGCAGCATCCAAAAGTCGTTGCGATGGCTGCGCCGCCAGCACAGACCAGGGCTGGCAACCCCACCGGGGAGGCTCCCGCAGCCAGTTCTGCTCCTTTCCTCCCCTCCCCCTCCCCCTCCCT
>VZRI01002459.1:56862-100727 GCA_013397515.1 Upupa epops | reverse complement strand
GAGGAGGCGGTCGGTGCGGGAGTGGGTAGGGGTGAGGGTGCCCCCTCAGCTGTCCTCCCCGTCCCCAGGAGGAAGGGGCCGCCTCCAGCCGTATGCCCGGCCCCTGGGGTGGTCTTGGGGCTTTGTGCGAAGAGGCCACCTCGCCCTCCGGGGCTGGGTGAACGGTTTCGCTCTCAGGATTCTCATAGAGAAGCCCGCAGGGGAAAAAAGGCGGTTCGGCGCCTGCAGCTCCCTGGAGGCCTGCGCTCCGGGCTTTTGTTCAGGGGGTCGCTTGGGGGCCGGAGCAGCCTCCCGTTCTGCTGCAGAGTCGGTTATCAGTGTTTCCAGCAGTCCAGAAAGTGCAGAGGCGTTGAGGAACTTGTGGAAAATTGCCGGGGCAGCACAGAATTATGCCAGAGGTGCTGTGGTGCTTCAGATGTTGCATGCAGGATCTTTTAAGCCTTGATTTCTTTCGGCTGTGAGGGCAGCAAACGTAGCAGTCCTTCATCTCGTAATGTGCGGTCCTTAGGTGTATTTCCAAGTATTGCTTGCTATGCAGGACTGTGGTTTACCTTAGGTGGTTTTTCTCTTTGCAACCAGACTGCTAACCCTCCTGCTCCAGGTTCACCTTGCCTTTATTGCAACTGGATGTGCTTCTGCCGAAGGTTTGCTTTCCCTTAACGTCACCCTGTTCTCCAGCTGCCTTTTTGAAGTTTCCTATGATAGTAGTTGAGGAGCAACATTAGAGCTGCAGGAGAAATAGTGGGGAGGAAGCACGGTGTCAGCATACGGCAGCACACAGAGGAAAAGCGTAACAAAAGCAGTCTGGCTTGGGTCAGAAGTGGCCGAGAGTTCATCTGCAAAGGTCTTTGGGTGTGTGCGTTGAATCTTTACGCATTGGAAACACCTTTTAAAGACGCTGGAACGATTCCACACATGAGCAATGTTTTAGCTGCTCGGGGAGGAGACTAATCTGTGTGCTTCCTCGGGGAGTCATTTGTCTGACATCCAGCCTGATCCACTGGAGAAGTATGCTCTCATAAGTTTATTCTCATCCAATACAAGCTTACTAAATTAACAAAAGGCATCATCCTCACAACGATGAGTCTGCACAGGGCAGCTACTCTTACTTCTCAGCTTATGCCTTGCAATCTACTGCCTTAGAGCGCATGAGGGAAACAGTATACTACGTTTGTACAGCAGGCTTGGAGTGGGATGGGCGAGTCTGTGAATGTAGTGAAGTCTAATGATGACAGATGGTATTTTATATCAAAATCTTCAAACGTGGGCAACATAATGCCTGTCTTTGGTGGCAGTTAATGTCTCAACAGAGTGTATGGTAACAGCGGTGTAAATGCTGTGTGGGTTGGTTGATGCAGTTCTGGGCACATTGTAGCTTTGGCTACATTGATTATTTTTATTTCTTTTTTCCAAATTCCTCTATCAAAATGAAAATCAAACTCCTGGAATTTCTGAAACACCACTTAATTCAACTGTTGAGGCACTAAATACTCTAACCCCTTTTTTTTTCTCTTATGAAGGTAGGATGACTGTATTTTTTGCATTTGATTAATGGAAGTTATTGGTTTGGTTTAAATAAAGGTCCTACTCTTAAGGTTTCAGTTATGCAAGGTCACCCAAAGTAATTGAGTCGACTGAAGGGATGAATGTACTCGAAATATAAACCTCATGTGAACTCTTTGAGGTTCAAATGGATTTGGATCACTGCTGCTTAATACAAAATCTGGTTTAAACTATGGGATTATGCCACTGTAGAAATCAAAGACCACTCACCAGCTGAGGAAACCTCAAGTGGAAACAAACTACATTTAAGTCACAATTTGTACATAAAAAACTTGGATTGCTCTTGAAGCTTTGATTTCAGAAGGACCTTGCTGTGAGAGATCACAGGTGGTGAAGGGTGCTGGTTACGTCTGTTTTTCTGCTGTGTGCAGTGCATTTTTTCAGTTCATGCATTGGAATTGCTCGTTATGAAATTATCCACAGCCTTGTAATGTCAGAATAAATAGTTTTCTTCACTGCTAAAATATATTGTTGATGTTTAATGCTCTTGTGAAGTCAGTGCCTGTCAAGTTTGGCTATGAATTTAACATGGCTTGCAGAGAAAAAAGCAAAAGCCAGGTTAAAAACTCAATGTGGATGCTGTAGTGAGGGACAAAGTGTTTCTACAAGTACATCAACAAAGAGAGACAGAAAGAGACTCAACACTGTACTGGGTATGCAGGGGAATGTTATCACCAAGTATGAGGACAAGGCTGAGGTACTTAAAACCTTTTTTGCCTCAATCTTCAGTGATCAGTACCTCAAGATATTCAGCCTCTTGATCTGAAGGACAAGGATGGAGGGCAGGATGCATTGTCAGTAATTCAAGAGGTGACCAGATAGTTCACCTGGACACTCAGTCTGTGTGGCCAGACAGGATCCATCCCAGAATGCTGAAGGAGCTGGCAGAAAGGTTGCCGAGCCAGTCTCCATCATTTATCAACACTCCTGACTAACAGGGGAGGTCACAGTTGACTGGAGGCTGCTAATGTGATACCCATCCACAAGAAGGGGAAAGAATGATGACCTGAGTAACTACACACAACCTCAGTACTAGGGAAGATAATGAAGTGGTTCATCCTGAGCTCATTCACATAGCAAGTGCAGTCAGCTGGGGGATCGGGGCCAGCCAGGGGGGGTTTATGAGGAGCATGTCTTGTGTGGCAAATCTGATCTCCTTCTGTGACCAGATGACCTGCCTCATGGATGAAGAGAAGGCTGTGGATGCTGTTTGCTTGGACTTCAGCAAGGCATTTNCCCATCCACAAGAAGGGGAAAGAATGATGACCTGAGTAACTACACACAACCTCAGTACTAGGGAAGATAATGAAGTGGTTCATCCTGAGCTCATTCACATAGCAAGTGCAGGCAGCTGGGGGATCAGGGCCAGCCAGGGGGGTTTATGAGGAGCATGTGTTGTGTGGCAAGTCTCCTCTCCTGTGACCAGATGACCTGCCTCATGGATGGAGGGAAGGCTGTGGNTTGCAGATGACAGGGTCAACCTGCTTGAGGGTAGGAACACTCTGCCAGGGGACCTGGACAGACTGGATCAGTGGGCTGAGGTCAATTGTATGATGTTTAACAAGACAAGTGGTGAGGCCTACACTTCAGTCACAGCAACCCCCTGCAATGCTTCAGGCTTGGTGAAGAGCAGCCGGAGAACTTCTTGGTGGAAAAGGACCTGGGGGTACTGGTTGACGGTGGCTGAACATGAGCCAGCAATGTCATGAAGGCCAGTGGCACCCTGGCCTGCATCAGAAACAGTGCAGCCAGCAGGACTAGAAAGGTGATTGTCCCCCAGTACTCAGCACTGGTGAGGACTCATCTTGAGTACTGGGGTAAGTTATGGGCACCTCAAGGACATTGAGGTGTTGGTGTGTGACCAAAGAAGTGCAGTGAAGTTAGTGAAGGGCCTGGAGGACAGGTCTTACGAGGAGCGACTGAGGGAACTGGAGTTGTTTAACCTGGAGGAAAGGAGGCTGAGGGGAAGCCCTATAGTCCTGTACAACTGCCTGAGGGGAGATTGTGGAGAGGTTAGCATCTTCTCCCAAGTCACTAGCAATGGAACCAGAGGGAACAGCCTCAAGTTGTGCCAGAGGAGGTTTAGATTGGACATCAGGGAAAATTCATTCCCTGAGCAGGCTGCCCAGGAAGGTGGTGGAGTCACCATCCCTGGAGGTGTTCAAAAAACATGCAGGTGTGGCACTTGGAAACTATTTAGTGGATATGGTGGGGATTGGGTTATAGTTGGACTTGATATCATGAAGGTCTCTTCCAACCATGATGATTCTGTGATTCTGTACCATGACCAGGAATGTGACTTGTTGTTTCTTAGGTCTGCATTTCAGATTGACTATCTCATAAATCTACCCAGAAAAGAAGTATAAAACGGAAAGTGAAAGGAAAAGTAGAACCAGCCCGAGTTACTAACAAGGGAAAAGACCTTTGCTGCGGCTCTAGTGGCACTAAGCGTTAGCTATTAAAACAGCGTTGCAGTATTAGTGAACTTCGGGGTTGGTTGTATTCTTGCTTGTTTCTCTTCGCTGTGGTTAGTGAAATCCAGATGTTTTAGGTTTTAAACAGGTTAGCATGAGACACTTCAAACTACACTACAGATATTTATGTGACTTCAGATTGAGTTTCTTTGCCTCTTGTTTCTGAATCTTGTTTAATGTGGTGAAGCTTTCTTCCTGTAGGGATTCTGACAGTGGCAGACAGGCACATGTGCGGGCACAGTGTGCTGAGCTGTACCCAGGCCTGTGGAGGCTTCACATTAGGCCTGCTAATTGCTTCTGAGGAACTTATCACTGGCTTTGGTCTTCTGTTCTCTGGGTGTTCCTGTTTAGCTATTCTTGAACCTGATGGGTTCAAATTTAATTCTTTTCAGATTTCAATTTGAACAGGTCTTTTTTAATTAATTAATTAGAAAAGCAAAAGGGCAGGAAGGTGGGACCAGAGTGGTGAAATCTTGCGAGGCAGGGCAAGGTTTAACTGCTCCTTGCCTGACTTGCTGGGTAAGATTGGGTGTGGATATGTAGCATGTTCAACACAACCTGGTAACAGTACGCAGGGCAGCTTGCTTGGCTCCTTAAAAGTGAGCTGTCCTGAGCTTATTGCAGGGTAAGTCCACATTGGAGAAATGACTGTGGATTGGTTAAAGCACTGTGATTTGCAGTAGCTTGTTTTACACAGTCACATACCAGAGCTTTCTGTTAGATTTTTATTTTTCTTCAAAATTCAAGAAGCATTATGTGCATAAAAGAGTTTAGAGCTTGCTGTGAAACTAGTAAGAGTATAGAGTTTGCTGTGGGTTTTTTCTGTGCATATAATTGCTCAGCAACTCCAGAACCCACTGTGTTCTCTTTAAAGGATATTGCTGTAAAAAGCCAGCCTAGCACTTGTCAGGTTTTCATGTCACTGCAATCTGCAGTCTCCTTGGTAGGGCTGAAATAGCTAACAGCTGTCTGACTTCATTTACAAAAGGAAGGCAGTTCCTATGTGTTTAAATTACTGGTGTGTTGTTAGTATTAATAGTTCAAAGTATTTTTTTTTTAGCTTTATTGGAGATCTTACACTGATGTGGTGTCCAGTTTAGTTAAAATGGAAAACCAGAACTCCAGCTTTAATACTCTTTCTCATTTGGCAGCTGTTTCTATTAAATTGGCACCTATTTTTAATAGTCTATATTTCATTTTAGTCATCCATTCCAATTAGTTGGCTAAGCGTCCGTTTTCAGATACAGAGGACGAGCACATGATTGTCTTTCAGCTCATATTGCCTAATGTCCTTTGAGCATTAGCCCTGTTTTGAAACCCTAAAGTTTCCCATGGTGAACTAGTAAAGTGTAGGGTGAATGCTGTACGATGGAGCTGCACCTGAATGAATGAACTCCTCATGCTGAAATCACATTGCAGCATTTCCTCTTCAGCTGCTAAATGGCACTGTATTAATATGGTTTAAAGCTCTTGGAAACTCGTTCTGATCAATTCCTGCCCTATGACCTAAGTAAAAGAGAAATTGATGCTTTTCATTTTGTGGCAGATTAAATGTCAACCTGATTTAAAGTTGGGTCGGAAACCAAATTCACATAATGGCTTCTCAAACTAGGAAGGTAGCTTGAAAAGAAGCCTGTGGGAGAACTGAGAATTGGAAAGAAGTTACCAGTTTGTCAAGTGGAACAGCTGGTGTAACATCAAATAATATTCCATTTGACTAATGTCTTTGAGATATCTGTTGTGAAGCAGATGATTGAGAATGGTAGGAAGAACTCTTTTCCATTCAGAGCTGCTTGTGTTATGTTTATGGCTTTTTAAACGTGTGTTTTATATTGATGTTATGGAAGCTTCAGAATAGAGTTCCTTTATTGTACTAATGGTGTCCCTGAAATTTAGCTTATAATCATGTCTTGGTTAGGCATGATTCACACTTCTGCTTTTTATAGGTGTTGGTGGAGCTCTCAAGCCTAGTAATTAAGCAGGCTTGCATTTTGGAACATATTTAATAGAGGACAGACCTTCTCAACTTTATTTTATATAAATATCAGCAATGCCACGTTAGAGCATATATGCTTTAACAAATTCCTGCCAAAGAGCTGCTCAGACAGCAGACAGTTGTACAGAGTTTGTGTGAGTTATGGAGAAGCTATGTGATGGTAATACAGGAGTCCTTTTTGCTTTTGGAGGCCCCTTTATCTGTTCTACAATAACCCGTTCAGACAGCAACATAGTCTTTTGAGACCAGGAAATGAATAATGGCTATAATTTCCAGCAACTAGCCAGAGCACAGCTAACTCCTATCTTTAATTGTTGGTGGCAGGAAGGCAGTTGCATTCCCAGTTGCACTTTGCAGCCTCTCAGAATCCTCCCAATTCTGTTTGAAAATTGTCTCATGTAGTTGTGATGTGCCGCTTTGATATGAAGGTTTAATGGTGCTGTCTAAACGTTTTTGTAGTATTCATCTCCTTATTTGGAGAGAGTTTTGCTGTAAATCATTTGTCTCTCAGAACTAGAACCACTTAAGTACACAGCAAATTAGTAATTGCAGGCTGAGCAGTGTGACTCACTCAGTTACAACTGCAGGGTAGGAACTTTGTGGGGGTGGAAGAAAGAGGAAATCTGTGGGCCACGTATATGCAGAGATGCGAGGGTTTGGACTGGGTTTTTTTTTCTTTTTAACCAGAGACTCTCTTCATTGTTTTATCTGGACCTGTTTATATAAAATATACCTGACATTTTAACCTATTTACATTCCTCTGAATAGGATCTCCTGAAAGTTTTAGATTGAGCTGAAAGAGTTTAGATTTACTCTGTTGTGTTCTAAATTGTATTTTTCTGGGACTGTCTGGTATTACTCCTCTCTGCTTTATTTATTTGTAGTAGCTTTTCATTTTGGAAGTTCCCTCCTGCATCTTAGAGAATTTCTTATTGATCTGACTTTAGATTTCAATTTTGTTGTTCACATTGTCTCTTCATGTTGCTTTTTGGATCCAACTTTGCCTGCAACGTGTTTTATCCACTGTCTTGTGTCATTGCCTCTATTGTGCCTGCCAGGTTTTGCTAAAAGTTATTGTAGCTAAAATAAACAAGCTCTAACTTGAGTTCCTTCCAGTTGCCATCTTCTTTCTAATTTAGTTGTGTGACTTCATATTTATCTACATGTTTTTTTGGTCACTCTTACACTGAGCTGTTAAAGGATTTTAATGCACAGACTTTTCCTTTCTTCCCGATGAGAATCATCCCCTCTGGTTTCCTGCCTGTGGCAACTAGCCACTTGTAGGTGTTCCTCAGGTGAGGTAATCCCAATGCAGGTATTCCATTCCTACCTCCATGCCTTGTCGTCTTTCTTCAAAGCCTTTTCCAGCTCAGCTGTGTCTCAGTGCAGCATGCTGAAGCTTGCCCAGTTTTGCTGACATTACCAGGTGAGCACATAGTGACAGTAGTCACTACTAAAGCTCTGTCCTTTTTGTCCTGCGTCTTCCTGGAATTAATCGGTAGAGCCTCTGGCTGCTTTGAACTTCACATAGGTGCTGCTGCAGCATGGCTGACTAGTGACAGCTGTATGCAGCAGAAACGACAGTGCCTGGGCTCCTTAGTGGTGGTTTAAAACACAGTGGAGCTCCTGGGCTTCCGATCTTCGTGCTGTTTCCTTTTAACTGGCCTGGAGAAATTGCTGTGAAGTTTCCTGGTATGTTAATATTTGTAGTATGGGTGGTAGCTGTAAGCTGTCAGCTTCCTCAGTAATTTCCAACTTCCTGTTTTCAGAAAGTGATTTAATAGTGTTTAAAAATGTATGAAGTGATACTGGTCATCTTCCATCTGGAAGTGGTGGTGCTGCCGGTCAGCGCTGTTGCATTACTGTAGAATGCATTAACAGGTGCAAATGGGAGCTCATGGAAAGCTCTTCAGCTAAGAAGGACCTTTTGGGTCAATCAGTAGTTTGGCAAAGAAGATCAATTAGCAGTAGGAAGTTACTCGTACGTGCTTCAGTCTCCTTTCTGCTCTTTTACCTCTACTGCTCTCGGGAAGAGAGGAACGAGTAGTAGAAGCATCGCTCTGATTCTTAGCCTTGCCCACAGTTTTATTTCTGTTAATGCAAATTAGGCAGTTTTATTTCTGTTAATGCAAATTAGGCTAAGCAAGTAGAATGAGGTTAGTTTTAAAACTTAAGATTGACTGTTCTTTGTCAGATAGGATGTTAAGGCCACTGCCTTATAATAATGAGACTTCATAGCTGCATGATATGCAAGAAACTACCCTGAAAGAGCCATTGTGTCGCTGCCTCGATGCATAGGTTTGTTGTGAGCAGAAATGCATAAAATACATCTGTCTTAAAGTTCTGTCTATTCCTGAAGTGTTAGGTGTGCAACAAAGACTCTTAAGGGCTGGTAAATGTTAAACATCACTTTTAATTCTCTGCATATAATTGCAGGAAGTACAGCATTTTGTGTAATCGTTTATATAGACCTGTTAAAAGTAAGTGATTCTTGTGCTTTCCAAGCATCTCCAGGGCTATAAATATGTGATGTGCTCTTAGCTTTCCGTGTGGGCAGAGTGCCGGGGAAGATTGTGAGGATTTCTCTGAAATCAGTTTCAAAGACCGACATGATACTAGGCCAGAGTGTTAGCCAAATGGAGTGCATTATATGGCAGTGGCTAATTGCATTGTGGCTCAATTTTTGTTTGAAAACCTGGCAGCTGGCAAAAGTCCTCTCTCTCCTGCTTTTGCAAACATGGCTTTCTAATATCAGGGCTTGTGAGGTAAGGGTGTTGCAGAGCATGCCCTGAATGAGGTGCTGTGTGTTTTGGGTGAGATATTCATGGTGGTTTTAGAAGCATGCTGCTTGGTAGACTTTTGTAAGTGGCCTTAAGGGTAGTAATTAAGGAAAAAACAACTAAAGCTGTTTATGAAACAAACTGAATTTTAAGTTCTAATAATCTCGTAAGACAGCAGTGGGAAATAACTTGATGTGTTGCCGATGCCTTTGGCGTAAAAGAAACAAGAATTGTTGCTGTCTGTGTATGGAAGCATGGCCGATTAGGCAGTCAGATGGTTCTCAGGTAGTGTGCGGCTTGCAAACATATTAACTGGGAGCATGAAATCTGTCATGGTTTCTTCTCAAAGTAATCCCTTTGTTGTTTCTGTATGTGCACAAACTCTGGTCAGAGCTTTTGCAATTCGCTGCTGCCTTTTGCTGATGCAGGTTTCCACGTTTGGTTCTGGTGTAAGGATAAGCCTTCAGCGTCCTGGTTTTGAGCGTGTGATTGGTTGTGACTTTTCCTTTAATCTGTTTGTGAGGGAGGAGAAATTTTCAGCTATGTTTCTAGAGCATTTAAGCTGGAATAGTTTCTTGAGTCTTGGAATGCTGATGTTAAAATAAATGAACGAAGATGCTGACGGGCAAATTCCTCAGTGAGTCCTGCAGGACAATATGAACTCATTGATTCTTTCTCCTGTATCCATTATATCTTGTTCCTTGTTTTTAATGCTTGATTGTATACCCCTTAGGATAGACATAGACCCTTTATTCAGGGTTCAAAGGAAAACTGCAGTGCTAGGATACAAATTATAGGTCAAAACAAGATGTTTATTGTTCAAGGCTACTGAAATAGATGTGTTGATTCACTTTAGTGTTGTTCCTTGGCTACCAAGATGCTTATCACTCTCTACATCTTTGTATTTAGGAAAACCACAGTTGCATATTGCTTTTTATTTCTTTCAGATGAATGTTACTTAAAGCAGAGAAGAATAATTCTGCTTTGTGCTTGTATGTGACACAGTGAAATTGCCCGCAGAGCTGATGTGTCTGAAGAGTAAAGACACTTTCTGGCATATCAGTCAATATATCCCTGTGTAGCACTTCTTGACATAGGTTCCTGCGTAGCTGTATGTTACAGAATCATTGAGGCTGGACAAGACCTCTGAGATCATCAAGCCCAACCTAGGACCTAACACCACTACATCACCTAGACCATGGCACTAAGTGCCACAGCCCATCTGTCCTTAAACACCTCCAGGGATGGCAGCACCACTACCACCCTGGGCAGTCAATTCCTGTGTCTGATCACCCTTTATGTGAGGAGGGACTTCTAACATCCAACCTAACCCTCCCCTGGTGCAGCTTCAGGCCCTGCCCTCTCATTCTGTTGTTAGTTACCTTGGGAGACTTGCCAGACTCCCACCTGACAACAACCTTCCCTCAGGTAGTTACAGGGAGTAGTAAGGTCCCCCCTGAGTCTCCTCTTCTCTAGGCTAAACAATCCCAACTCCCTCAACCTCTCTTCATAAGACTTTCCCTCTAGTCCCTTCCCCTGCCTTGTTGCTCTTCTCTGGACCCACTCCAGCCCCTCAATCTCTTTCTTGAAGTGGGGGGCCCAGAACTACCAGTACTTGAGAGGAGGCCTCAGCAGTGCCCAGTACAGGGGGAGAATTACATCCCTACACATTATTGCTGATCCAAGTCAAGATGTCATTGGCTTTTGGTGCCACCTGGGCACCCTGCTTGCTCATATTTAGCCAATTGTTGACCAGTACTGCCAGGTTCCTCTCTTCCAGGCCACTCTCCAGCCACTCTGCAGCCAATCTAAATGTTACTGTGCCTAAACCAGTCCAACCTGTGCTTTCTTTTTGCTCTGGGATTGTACTGTGGGTAGAATATAAAAATAGGAATAGCATAGTATGTGGTACTTGTTTCACTCGTCAGATCTTGCATTCATTTTGTCTCTCTTCATAGACTCAAGGTTTTTTTCCTCTCCTTTACAGGTTATATATGTCCCCAAAGAAAAAACTGACCCCGGTGCAGAAGTGTGTCAGTCCGTTAGTTTGGTGCAGGCAGGTGTTGGATTACCCGAGTCCTGATGTCGAATGTGCTAAAAAGTCGCTGATCCACAGGCTGGAACAGACAATGTCAGGTGAGTTCCTGCACACTAACACTGCTGACTTGTACCTGTGTTTTTTCTGAAACAGCCTAGGAATGAGCTGGTAGATACTTGCGAGAGAAAAGGGTGAGAGAATTCCAGTCTGAAGGTTTCATTGTGGTTTGCAAACAGTAATTAATTCTACTCATTTTCTGCACTGTATGAATACGGTGACATGAGACCATGGGTCATGATTTCAGAGTTCTGTACTGCCTGCATAGCTACACCTTGGTCAGACATTTTCAGGAAGGAAGTGTCATTAACTTGGAGGTTTTCTTGTCCTACTGTGAAATAGCAGTCAATATTTATAATAATCAATAGGTGCTTTTTGGGGCTGCTAGCACAGGACTTATATTTGTGCTAGGTGAGCTGTTTTGTTTTATCTAAGGACATGGAAACTGAAGCTTTTCAATTCTTTGGAGAGGTAATATTGATTTCTTTTCCTCATGGTGCTGGTAACTTCAGATTTTGTCACAGTTGATTGA
The DNA here is from genome assembly GCA_013397515.1 of Upupa epops. Taxonomy (NCBI): domain Eukaryota; kingdom Metazoa; phylum Chordata; class Aves; order Bucerotiformes; family Upupidae; genus Upupa; species Upupa epops. Next base: position 89,287 of record VZRI01002459.1, on the reverse strand, counting down.
AAAACATTAAGTTTTGTGATTCTTCCTTAACTCAGATTACTTGGTTATATTCAAAACTGGAGAAGGACCAAGTGTTTGGCCCTGTGAGGACAAAAGCCTACTTTCTCCACCCTTTTATTCTCAGCCTATTTGAAGTCAACCCAGCAGCAAAACTGAAGGCCTGATGAGAACTCCCTGTCCGTCTGGTTCCTTGTTTTATTTTAAATTTGTTGTTAGAATCTATTTTTATTTTAAAACAAAATTTATACAGACACATTGCTGGCTTTCTTGCTATTAATGTATTTTCTCCCTGTGTATTTCCATCCGTTTGCCTTCTGTGCTTGATCCATCTTTTTTTAACTGTTGTCTTCAGGAATTAGCAGGATGATGGGTCTTGAGCTAAGAGTATGTTTGTATGCGGTTCCAGAAACATTCCAAATCACCATCTCCTTTACATAGTTACACATAAGCTTTGTGCTGAGCATGACTGTCACTTTTTTCCCCTCCTTGCTTTTTTTTTTTAAATTCTGGCTTGTACTAAAAGCTTTCTTAAGAAACAGGAAACATTGCTGGTAGATCCTGCAAAAAGTCCTTTATTATTCTTGTGAAAATTGTGGTCATAATGGTGAAAGTGCCTTCAGTCTGAGTCACCTTTCATTTACCCGTTTCTTGTGCCCTGTGTATACTGCCTGGATGAATCACAGAATCACAGAATGTTAGGGATTGGAAGGGACTCGAAAGATCATCCAGTCCAATCCCCCTGCCAGAGCAGGATCCCCTAGATCAAGTCTCACAGGAACATGTCTAGGCGGGTTTTAAACGTCTCCAGAGACGGAGACTCCACAACCTCCCTGGGCAGTCTGTTCCAGTGTCACTCTCACTGTGAAGAGGTTTCTTCTCATCTTTATGTGGCACCTTCTCTGTTCCCACTGACACCTGTTGCCCCTTGTTCTGTCATTGGATGGCACTGAGCAAATCCTAGCTCCTTGCTCCTGACACCCACCCTTTCCATTTTTGTAAACGTTAATGAGGTCACCCCTCAGTCTCCTTTGTTCCAAGCTGAAGACACACAGCTCCTTCAGCCTTTCCTCATTAGGGAGATGCTCCACTCCATCATCTTGACACTCTCAAGCAGTTCTGTGCCCTTCTGGAATTGAGGGGCCCAGAACTGGATGCAATATTCCAGATGTGGTCTCACCAGGACAGAGTAGAGGGAAAGGAGAACCTGTCTTGGTCTACTTACCACCCCCCTTCTAATCCACCCCAGGGTGCTCTTGGCTTTCTTGGCAATCAGGGCCCATTGCTGGCTTGTGGTCATCCTGCTGGCCACCAGGACTCCCAGGTCCCTTTCTCCTAAGCTGCTCTCCAGCAGGTCAGTCCCCAACCTATCCTGGTCCCTGGGGTTGTTCTTGCCCAGATGCCAGACTTTACACCGCCCCTGTTGGATTTTATCCAATGCTTCCCTGCCCAACTCTCCAGCCTGTGTAGTTCCTGCTGAATAACAGCCCGGCCCTCTGGGGTGTCAGCCACTCCTTCCAGCTTTGTGTCATCAGTCAGGATATCTTTAAACATGCAGTCGTGGTTGAAGCAGAGTGTTAGGAAGCTTCACTGTGACATGGAAGAATTCATAAGTTTGATCATTCAGATGGTGTGCCTAGGCAGCTTTACTTCTTGTCTTTTTCCTTTAGACCTGAGAATCTACCTTTGGCAGTGGCTTACCACCCCCCTTTTCAGTTCTTCTGTGCTACTAACTGGGGAAAATACTAGCAGTAGACAAGATGGGCACTTGAGGTCTCACCTGCAGTACTGAGAGCAGTTCTGGGCCCCTCGCTTCAAGAAAGCTAATGAGGTGCTGGAGCAGGTCCAGAGAAATAATGATGCTGGTGAAAGGTCTGGAGGAAAAGTTTTATGAAAAAAGGCTGAGGGAGCTGGGGTTGTTTTGCCTGGAGGAGACTCAGGGGTGACCTTAACATTCTCTACAGCTACCTAGTCAGATGGGGGTCAGGCTCTTCTCCCAGGCACCTAGAGGCAGGACAAGAGGGCAAGGTCTGAGGTGCCAGGGGAGGGCTAGGTTGGACGTCAGGAAGCCCTTTCTCATGGAAAGGGTGATCGAACGCTGAAATGGATTACCTAGGGCAGTGATGGAATCATCTTCCCTGCAGGTGTTTAAAGACGGGCTGGATGGGACCCTTTAGTGCCATGGTCTGCCTGTGCCCCTAGGCTGGGCTTGATGATCTTAGAGGTCTTTTCCAGCCTCAATAATTCTGTGATCCTGCTGTTTAGATGAAACTGCATGGAAAAATGAACTTATAACAAACTGACCTTTGAGCCTATTACAGGTATATAGAGTACTAGGAAGCACCACTGGGGAAGGCAAATAGTGCTGCCTGAAACAACGTCTGACACCCAGAATGTAGTAATAAAAATAATGTCTTTCTAACTTACAAAGTCCCTGTTGGAGAAGCTTTAGGAATTGTAGACCAGAAAAATAGTTTAAATCCAGCTTTTTTTTCTGGCAAAAGGTAGTGCTGAGGAAGGTAGAAATTCACATTTACAAGGATGGATTCTGTTCTATATCTAATGTGTTGTGTAGCAGAGCATGTGTTTTGTATGTTGTAGGAGTGTTTACTTTCATCTGAAGAAGCCTGTCTGAGATCAAATATCAACAAGGCCAAGTGCAAGGTCCTATACCTGGGTTGAGGCAATCCCAAAGAGAAATGCAGACTGGGTGGTGAGCAGATTGAAAGCAGCCTTGAGCATAAGGACTTGGGGTGTTGGTTGGGAAAACTCAGCATCTGAAGGGACCCTACAGGAAGGCTGGGGAGGGGCTGTTTCCAAGCGCTTGGAGTGGTAGGAGCAGGGGAATGGTTTCAAGCTGGAAGAGGGGAGGTTTAGACTGGAAGTCAGGAGAAAGCTCTTCACAATGAGGGTGCTGAGACACTGGAACAGGTTGCCCAGGGAGGTTGTGGCTGTCTCCTCCCTGGAAGTGTTCAAGGCCAGATTGGGTGGGGCCTTGAGCACCCTGGTCTAGTGGGGGGTGTCCCTGCTCATGGCAGGGGGGTTGGAACTAGATGATGTTGAAGGTCCCTTCAAACCTGGACCATTCTATGAATGAATGAAATGAAATGTATAGAGCAGCTGTTTGAAAGGTTATGCAGTAGAGCTGTTTTATATTTTAAAATAGTTGTCTGTGTAGTAATTACAAAATAAAGCATTGCTGTGCCCATTTTTTTACTGTCATTTTCAGCCAGAAATTAAAAACACTTATTTTTTTGCATGACAGCAAAGATTCAGTTGGTGTAGATGCTTTAGGGTTCCTGTGTGATCCAGAAGGACTTGCTGCCAAAGGAGTTTTCTCATCAGAGGCAACAAACAGCTTGTAATTTCTGGTTTTGTTAAATGACTCTTGTAATAAAAGAGATTCCCTTTCTGATGCTTGCAAAATAAACTGGAAGGTACCTCAAGATCACTTGTTAGAACTCATTAAACTCACTAATTGCTGAAATTAGTTCATATTGTTCCAGACTTGTGAAAGCTGAGATTTAAACTGTTCATTCCCTCTTTACAGCTGTCTATTCACTGTCATTGAAACACTAGTCATCAGTAGTGTTAATGAAGTTAGACTCCACAAAGAATCTTCACAATTTAAGGAATCTGTTGCAAAGTCAACTTTAATTTCTGTTGGTTCTGCCTCTGTGCTGCATCCTGTTATACATTTGGTTGGATGATACGGCTGTTAGGGTGCTACTAAAAGCTAATTCGCTCATGCAATCGATTGCAATACTTTAAATCCACTTCTGTAGGCCCCACCATTGCTTGTATTGAACAGCTGCAGGCTGCACTGCTCCAAAGCAGCATTGCATGCAGCTCTAGTCTCTTCAGGCTTCTTACAACATCAAAACAAACAAAATCTTACACTGAATTTAGTAAAAAGTTCAAGTCTAAAGTCCCTTCTTGTTTTTGTCCACTACTGTCAGTAACCTAATTATTACTGCACTAATTGAAGCCTTGTTCAGTAACAGAGATGTCAGGCAATGTTCTTTTGAATGGCTTCATTTCTGCCTTTTGTTTAACTGCTTGAGTGCATGGCCATACATTTGCCAGGCCTGTTCTTGGCAGTTTGTAATATACATGGACAGTTTTAATACCGTCATGCCTTAAATGGAGTGCAGCTTCTTGCAGCTAGATGAGTGGTGACTTAATCTAATGTAGGTTTCAGTATCAAAGTCTGGATCTCAGTTTTAATGTTTTGCAATTGAATTTGTTCTTTGTTCATATATGGTTCTGTTTGGCATAAGATAACTTTAGCAATGGAGAAATTGATTTTACCAAAAGTGTTTGTGTTTCCTTTGGTTCCCTCTTCCCCCTTGAAGTTACGTTTTTGTACTTAAAATGTGTAGGCATTTCAGTAATTGTGCAAGTCGTGCACCTGGCAAATAGGGAAATTGTGGTATCATGCTGAAAATCTTCACCAATGGTTAAAGTTCATCCTAAAATACTTTAACATAGGAATATTTACAATAAATGGCAAAGTAACCCTTTTTTGATCCTACTTTGTATGTGGGGTTGAAGCCGTGGACAAGAAATCACAAAGCATTAAGGCAGCAGCTGTGTAGAAGAGAATTAGCCTGCAGTTAATTTGCTTTTGATGCCCCTGGTGGGTTCATGATACCTGGAACTATAAACAGAAATACATGCTGCATAATGGTTTTTCATTGTAGTGTATTCTTCAGGGAGTTCTGGAGGTGCTCAGTGCTGTGGTGCCAGTCTTGGGGTTACTGTTAGGATTGTGTGATGTGGACAGGACTACATCTTCTGGAGGACTTGAGTTCATGATGTGGTCTGGTTTGTGTGTAAATGTGCGTAGGATTTATGTTAGTGTAGCTTAGCTACTACTGTCGTTTGAATTGCTTCCTTCCTCCTTCCCAGTTCCTATACTGAACAGCTTGAAGAGATCAGTTGTAGTGATCTTAGATCTAATTTTAAAACGAAAACATTTGTTGCTGTCTTGTCTTGCCCTCTTGTTCCACAGTCTGGTTGTGTTTAGAGGATGAAAAAAGCAGGTGAAAAATGTGCAGTGTTCTACTTGAATTGTAGTAATTATACATTATATATATAGTATAATAGACTTGAATATAGTAATTAAATAACACTGGGGATGCTGTTTTCATTTTCACTGGTTCCTTCAGTATAATTTATTACTTTCCTCCTCTTCCATACAGCTCTCAAGAGACAGAGTTTGTACAGCAGCCCTTTCAGTGCGGTCAGCTATGCAAGCTCCTATAGTCCAAATACTGGTAGCCCCTACAGCAGTGGTTTCAACTCTCCCTCCTCAACACCAGTGAAATCTGCTTTAGCGAAACAGTTCATACCTCCTGGTACCTCAGGTGAGCGTGTGCATGAGTGTCTGCTCTTCCCCTGTTTTGCTCTTCTTCCTTTCATAGAATCAGAATCATTTAGGTTGGAGAAGACCCTTGAGATCATCAACCAATAACCCTGCTCTACCAAGTTCACCACTAAACCCTATCACTGAGCACCACATCTGAACAGTGTTTAAACACACCCAAGGATGGTGATTCATCCCCCTCTTTTTTACTTTTTCAGTAAAAAACTTACTCCTAAAATACCTTTTCCAAAAGTATTTCCCCACATCAGCTACATTTGAGTTAAGTTACAGTAAGCCCGACACCAAAACCTTGCCAGTCTTTTGTAGTTGGTTTTTAGGAAAGGCTTTTTTGCAGACTTTCTGGTATGAGATACAGTTCAAGTATTTTCTTGGTATATCCTTACCCCTAAAATCACTGATGCATGCTAGTAGTTTGACCAAAAGGTGTGGCACTGGTTCTGTGGAGTCCTGCCTAATTCTAGAATCCACTGATTTCCTGGGATGTAAATTGCCTAGTAGGTGTTCAGAGTTTAGTGTTGGCAGTTACAAAGTCTTTGAAATTACCCTGCTACTTATTAACTGGAACATCTGGTGTGCAGCGTATCCATCAGTGCTTGGGAGATGCGAACAACATGATCTAAGGAAGAAGCATGTATTTTAATTAAAGGCATTGCATGAAGCTTTGCAGGCACTGATGTAAACACTTCTGGTAATGTTTTCTGCCTTTATTCTGCACCATAGACACTTTCTTTGCATGAGAAAAATTGATGCCTTGAATGTGTCTGTACTGTGACGTCAGAATATCGGCTTATTACTCGTATTTTCACTCAAGTTAGCTTACAGGGAAGGTGAAAAAATTGTGCATTGGCAGTTGAACTGTCTGCAGCTTGCTGTGGGCTTCTGTGCCGCAGCACATTCACCAGAGCCATCAGCTAGGTGTTATTTTAATCTACATAGCTCTGTTCTGCATTGTGTCCTTCAATGCTCTATCTGCTGGCAGAACAGAGAGGTTAAATGTAGCTGGCAGTGGGATGTCTGCCAGAAAGCAGCACACAGGAAGTTTTTCTGGTATGGTATAGTTTAGCATGGATTCATGCATGGAACAGATGGCTTTCAAATAACTATTTTAAACATTCCACACGGAATTCGTATTCATTGGATCAGCATGTCCTTTCTTTCAGGAAAGATGCAGTCAAGCTTATGTCCTACAAGTTAGTACACAGATCCCAGTCTGCACAGGTTCACGATTGCTCATTCTGTAAGAGCTGTGCAGATGTCATAGCAGTTGAAACTTGATACAGGTAGACAGAATTGTGTTTGTAGTTTTTTTGTCACCATTATTATGGTTTGATAGAGCTGCTCATGCAAATTACCTGGAACCTAGGCTTAGAAAGTATCAAATGGTGTGTCAGACTTGGTATCTTAGTTGTAATCTGTTTTCAGATAGAAGGTTCTTTTACTAGGAAAGGAAATACAGCTTGCTGTTTTTGCCTTGCTTATTTTTCTTTTTAACGTTTCTTATTGCTTTATTTTCTTTCTGCAGGTCATTTTAAAAGTTCGGCAGATAGAAATCCTCCACTAAGTCCACAGTCCTCTCTGGACAGTGAATTAAGTGCATCAGAGATGGATGAAGACTCTATCGGGTCTAATTACAAACTCAATGATGTTACAGATGTGCAAATCTTAGCACGAATGCAGGAAGAAAGTAAGTGTTTTCCATCCTGAAAACAAAGTGGAGCTGTCGGTCTGCTTTTATTGAATAAATACAGTAGCATTTGCTTAGCAGGAATAGTCAAGGCGTGTAGTTTGTACTGTGGATTCCACTAGCGTCATGTAGCTCTGTCAAGTCTTGACTGAGGACTTTTGCCTCCAGGATAAGAAAAAGAAGTTGCTGTACAGGAGTGTTCTTCAAGAGAACCAAGAGAAATGCTGGAGAGGGTACACATTTGCAGCATGTGAGTGAATACTGAAAGAGCAGTTGTTAGACTAGACTCTACAGCCTGTCCTACAGCTTCTCAGGACATATGTGCCTTCCTAGTGTAATCCAGTCTTGTTGGTATCAGTGCTTAAACCAAACGTGCAGTCAATATGACAAACACCTACTCAGAAGTCCCTTCTGTAGGTTCAGTTGAGACTTTGTTGTTTTCCCCTCTGAGACTGGAGAAGGTGGTAGAATTTCAGCCGTCTAACTAGGTCTCCAGACATTTTTTGTTGAGTATGCCTTTGGTGACAGAAATCCCATTGCCCAAAGTGTCTATTTTTGTAACCATAGACATGTACTACTCTAACACCACGTTTCAGACACTGGAACACATAAATACACAACAGCATACGTTTGAAAAGGATGGGATAAAGATGGAATAAATGCTGGTTCTGAAATAGTATTTCATGAGAGCTACAAAATTACCTTCCTGCACCCCACAGGATTGTACTGCATGCTCCCTGGGGTACAGGCACCCCACTTGTGAGACCACTGGTCTAAATGCACCTTTTTTACTACATTTACTAATAAATTGCAAGAAACATTTCATTGCAGCTGCTTTTACTGTTACAGGCTGTTACTTGATAGCAAAGTGACAGTGTAGATGGTATTGCTAGTTTCCAGCCTGGGAGAGATGATGAACCAGTACACAACACACCTACACTGATGACTGCTGTAGTAGGGAAAGAAGTGAGCTCACTTAATTTCAAGACCCTATCAGCTGGTAAACTAATCTGAGATTAATTGAATACCTCAAATAAAAGGTGTTATCGTGAGTCAAATTTGAGCACTGACTACATATTTATATTCACTGTCTCTTTCACCCATTTATGGGCTGGAAGCAAGTAAACAACGTTCTCATTGTTGTCAGGCCTCCGGCAAGAGTATGCAGCAACTGCTTCTCGACGTAGTTCTGGTTCTTCTTGCAATTCTACAAGGCGGGGCACGTTCAGTGATCAGGAGCTCGATGTGCAGAGTTTAGAAGATGAAGAAGATGGCACACATCACACCGTGCACCCTGCTGTTAACAGGTTCTCGCCATCACCTCGCAGTTCACCCTGGCCTTCACCAAAACAATCTCCAAGGAATTCACCTCGCTCCCGCTCACCTGCTCGAAGCATAGAATACAGTAGAGTGTCGCCCCAACCTATGATTAGCCGTTTGCAGCAACCTCGTCTTTCACTTCAAGGCCATCCTACAGATTTGCAGACTAGTAATGTCAAAAGTGAAGGTAAAAAGCTGTCTCAGATTCATTGCCCAGGTAGTCGTGTGAAGGGTTGTGGTCAGTATGCAGTGCTAAAATTATTTGCTGGTGTAACCTCAGAGCTGTTGAAGAAAAATCAGACCAAGCAAAGCTTCAGTTCTGCTAGGCAGTGCTTGCAGTCAGATGAGCTGATAGGCTTATATTTATTTTAGACTTTATCCAGTTATTCTGGGTGTAATTGAGTTTTGTGGTGACCAGGTTCTATCTTTGGCAGGCCAATGCGCTAAAATAAAGCATGTCCCATGGGAACTTGTTCGTGAGTAGGGTTAGACCTTGCAGATGACAGAATAAAGTGTCAGGAAAGTAAGTGTGGTAAGAGTAGCATGGCAATTTGTGCGTGCCTGTAGCCCGTGAGACAGAGGAATGCTTTCTTCTAGCAGTGCAGGACTCTGAACAATTTGAGCATGACCATAGCTTTAAAAATGTCTAAAAGCATTAGTATTTTAAGTCACCTGTTTGTTGGAGATTTTAGATATCTCAAAGCCGACTGAACTACTATATAATACAAAATAAAGCTTGCAGGAAACTTGCAGCATAGAACAAAATCATGTCATCCTGGCAGGATTTTGAATGTGCTTTTTCCTGGTAGCAGCCTGGCAGAAGCTCCTTTTAAGCTGGAATTTTGCAAGCATATTCCCATTGTAACGAATATAGTCACCTGAAATAAAACCTTCAGAAAGAATATATACTTTTTAGCTATTAAGAATTTACCTAATTTTCTTCTTTCTGATAAACTAATTGCAAAACATCTGCATGGAAATCATGTAGATACGTTTTCAAACAGCTGATTTTCTTGGAGGGATTTGGTTTGCCTTTGTGTTGCCCCCATGGCCTGGTACAGCAAAGGGGTTTAAGCCTCTGCAGGAATTTCAGTGACTATGAACTATGAAAATAAGGAAAATCAGAGTGCTAGGCTAGAGCTGTTGGGGAAGGTGATCCTGCAAATGTATTTAGCTGTTCAAGAATAGCACTGAGGGTTTAGGCTAAATCTCATCAAGTAACAGTGATGTGGTGAAGTTTTAGATACAGAAAAATGTACAAGGCAAAACGTTGTGACTTGGTTGAGAATTCCTTGCCTGTTCTTTTCTGTGGTTTCTTGCAAGTCTTACTGTGTGCTAGGTGATCTACCACAGAAATAATCCATGAGAGAGGCAGGGTACCAAAAGATGGAACCCCACATACAGAGGGATCAAAACAGAGCATGTAATCATGTCCAGGGAGTTACCTTGCTGTGTTTTTGTGCAGTTATGTGTTGGTTGGATACTCAGAGTTGATTAAAGTAGTTTGACTGGTTGTTTTTTTTCTGTAGGATGGTTAGAGGAAAATTTGTTTGACAGGATTCGACAGTGGGTAACCAGTGGCACTGCAAAGAACTACTATGTGCAGAAAGCGCACTTGTAGGAGTATTCAGCCTGCAAATGCTCTTCCTTTTGGTTTCATCCTCAGTGCTTGTGCATGTAATTCTTTTCTGCATACCTCTACAGAATCAGGTTGGCCACTCCTCTTGTCAAGGCATCCGCAGACTTCTGTGCAAAGTATGTCATCAGCCCAGCTCTGCATGAGTTGGAGATACACAAAATGTCATTAGACTTGGTATTTAATGGCATCTTTTTGTAATCTATGAGCAGCAGTATACATTTTAGAAAACCCCTGAAGAACCAGTACTAGCTGAATAGATAGATAGTCATGTGAAAGATGAAACATAACTGGACACTTGAATAATATTGAATGCTGTGTATAAAGACTTTGTTTTCAAGCATGGCTCTTATTTGTCATCCAAGGGGCTTCTACAGGACTAGGTAGTCCCAAAAATTGACTATGTTTTTAATCATCAAACAATCATTCTGTATTATAGATAACTTTACAGGTAAAGACTTAGAAAACTGTGCAAAACTGCAAATTAATTTTGCCTGTTTAATTTCTGTAACAGTAGAACGAAACCAAGAGAATCAAAATCCAGATATGTTTCAATTTCAAAATACTGTGCTTGGCTTTTTTCACCACAGGTCAAAAATGCACATCCTTTGCTTTTGTATGTGATGTATCTTGTATGTGATAATATACAGATACAGAATACAGAGCTTTCATTCAAGGCAATGAAAGAACTGTAATCACAGAATCACTCTGGTTGGAAAGGACCCTTCACATCATCAAGTCAAATCATCAGCCCTACTCTACAAAGTTCACCCTTAAACCATATTTCTCAACATCACATCTAAACAATCTTTAAACATGTCCAGGGATGGTGACTCAGCCCCCTCCCTGAGCAGCCTGTTCCAGTGCCTGACCACTCTTTCTGTGAAAGAATGGGTCCTAATGTCCAGCTAAACCTTCCTTGTTGTAGTTTGAACCCATTACTCTCTTGTTTTATCACTGGTTGGTTGTGAGAAGAGACTAGCATCAACCTCTCCACAAGGTCCTTTCAGGTTGTAGAGAGTGATGAGGTCTCCTCTCAGCCTCTTCTCTTCAAACTAAAGAACTCCAGCTCTTTCAGTTGCTCCTCATAAGATTTATTCTCCAGGCTCTTCATCACCTTCATTTTCCTCCTCTGCACTTGCTCCAGCACCTCGATATCTCTCTTGTATTGAGGTGCCCAAAACTGAACACAGTACTCAAGATGTGCTTCTAAATGGTAGCGTAGCTTCATATACCCAGCATTTTATGTTGGATAGACTTGAGTTTCATAAGCTGCAGCTTGTCCAGCATCAGACTACATGTTGCCATATAGTGGTGTGGAATAATTTTTGTTATTTCATACAGAAAAACTAAGGCGCAGTCTTCCAAACCTGTCCAGGACATCTAACATCCAAGCTGAATCTGTGAAGAACAGCAGAAGTGATTCAAACTTCCAAGTGCCAAACGGAGGAATACCTCGCATTCAACCTCAAGCCTCAGCCAGTAAGTACCTTTAGTGACGCTGCGGTGTAATTCCAGAGTTGAGCTGATTTCATTGCAAAGAGAAACATTTCATGCCACACTGGAGTTGCTAATTTTTTTAACCCATACCTGTGTGGATCTGCTTTTTTAGTACACAAGATCCAATCCTGATTGTACTCAAAGAGTGCCTGATCTCTCACTGAGGTGCTCTCAGTTTCCTAAAAGTATATGAAGAAGTAGTATGGCAAAACACAACAGCCAGACCTTTCAGTAACCTTTATTGTCATGTACAGAGGGTGTAATGCTCTGTCATGCTTTATATTCAGACTCCAAACACGAGGCTACCAATGCTTAAGCACCCTAGTGATGGTTATTGTTTGTTTAATGTAGTGGAACCTGCTCTGAAAATGTTTATGCAGGTTTAATCCTTGTTTGCAGTTTCTCCTGTCACATGCAAATGAGACGTTCAGTTGCAGATTTCATTGACTTTTTGAAGTGTCAGACATTTCTTAGAAAAGGGTTGAACAAACCCATTGCTGGGCTAGTGGGGTGCTGGTTTGACAGAAAGTGAACTGCTGAGCTGGCAGCGCTGCTGATCTCAAGTCTCTTGAAAATGGTGACCTTAAAGAAGCCAAAGCAAGCGAATCTTAAGTATTTAGTGCTTCTTGATCTGTCAATATTGACAGCTCCTGTTGTTTAAACATTTCCTGACTGTTTTATTTTAAAACCAGATCCCGAATTTAATAACCTGGTGTGACATTTTCAAGGGAAGAACACATGAATATTATTATATCTGGCTTTGAACTATAAAAGTTCTGTGATAAAAGTTCACCGGTAATTAAATATTTGTCAGGAAATGGTAGATACTGTTTGTGAATGAAACTAATGCCTATTTTTTTTACCCGTTGAACAACGAAGGCAGACTGGCATACCCAGCTGGCCTTGTTAGCTGGTCCTTGCAAAAAAGCATTCACACAACCAAATACAGTTAAATACAGAATAAGGAACACAGACCGTGCCAAAGAATGCGGCATTCCTGTCTTGTAGTGACTCAACCAGATGTAAGGATTGTGTGAACTGTCAATCCCCAGCTGTGTGATACTATAGCTGAAGAAGTGAATGTGACCTTGTAATTGCTCATACAGGTTACCCGGGTGTCCTTTCAGCTTGTTCCCTTCCTCTGCTGTTCAAAAGCACTCAGTAGGTGGGATGTACAGCTGAAAGGGCATGTGGAAAGTTCACATGTGGGATTTGTCTCTGTTAGGCAGGGTTATCAAACTATAAAGCACTTGGAGCAGCAGCTCTCCAGCAGTGTTACTGTTGTGATAGGAAAATAACTTAAAATTACATGAAAGAAAATGCCTGGCTGTGTTCCTGTGTGACTTGGTCTAGGTGATCCTGCTGTGACAGGGGGATTGGACTGGATGATCTTTCAAGATCCTTTCCGATCCCTAAAGATTCAATGAAAAATATTTATAGTAGAAGTCTATACAAGACTGTATTTGCTGTTCTGAAATTGAGCCAACTGGGAAAGAAGAGCACAGAGGGCAGCATAGTTGGCTAGAAGGCTATTTCTAGTATCAAAAGTATGCTCATAGTGAAACTTTATGGAAAGATCAGACAGCAGCAGAAGTCTCAGTGCTCAGTATTTAGGGAGTGACTGCCTGGCAGGAACCAAGGTAGCGTGACTCGTGTTCAACCATATGTGCTTTTACCTTGTGGGATGTATTGAGAATGACAGAAATTAGTAGGTAAATCTGTATTGCCTTTCAAAGGAGCCTTTCCCCAAGTGTGAACCACTTTAGACCAACTTACATTTCAGTGTAAGTGAAGTGCCATTACTAAAGCCCAGATTTCTAGCTTTTACAGTTTCCCTGCTCTTACAGATATTTGTCAGAGTCTTGCTATTGACAGTCGTAAAACGGTTTGTGTATGAAGTCAATGAGTAAGTATCTTTGCTTAGTCCGGATTAAAACATCTTCTGCAAAACTTGTACATTGTATAAAAACTTACAGAATTGTGTCCTTTTGATCGTATACTTTTTGTTTTATTTGTTTTATATTTTGTCACCCTGCACAAAGCCCTGTTAAACCGCAGCAAATTTTTGTTTTCCCTTGGCAATGACTTCTGGGTCTTTGGATTTGAAGCTTCCTCATACACCTGCTAGTTTTGCATGAGCTTACCTTTGCAAGGATGCTGGCTTGCCACCCAAGGTTACTACTTTTCTCCTTGTCAAAGATCTGCTGTTCATGATTTACTTGCACATTTGCTGTGGCTGCTATACTGAACTTGCTATGGTCGCTGGCATTTAAAAATGAGTTAGGAATCCAGTAAGTTTCTGAAAACCCAATTCCTCTTACGGTGATATAGGCAAATTGCCTAAAGATTAGAGGGAAGAGGCCTGCAGAGGCTTGATTAGAGATACAAACGCTCTTGTCGTTTTAAGTTTTAGCTGTAGTGTGGTTAAAAATCCAAATTATTCTTGAAAAGAGATTGAATGAAATAACTAACAACTGAACTGTTATTTATATCGGATTCTCCACACGTTAAACAGGAAGTACATGTTTTAATATGGAAACTATTAAGAATTTCACCTTAAAACACTGGAAGATAGAATAATAATTATGTTCTCGAAGGTATCTTTGAGCCTTTAAACCATCAGAATGACAGGAAGTCTCTGTGTTTGGGTCCTGTACCACACAGATTGCTCAAAGCTGTAGAGCTAAGGTGGTTTCCACGCAGAAGGTCTGAGCTTTCTAGTGGACTGCCTGTGATATTTGTGTTCTTACCTGGCCCTATTAGCATGGGGATGTTAAATCCTTACGAAAAGTTAAATATAATACTTCATCAGCTCAGGGACCTAAGCTGTAGATTGTTCAAACTCTCAGTAAGGTTACTAGTCTGCTTGCGTAGATCCAGCTGCTCGATGTGTTCAGAGGAAAAAAAGGTTTTGAGGAGACAGAATATTCCAAGTCAGTTGATGAGAAGTGAACATACTTGTGTGTGTTGAGCACGCACTGGTTGCAGCAAGTAATGCAGTAGCACATGGAGCACTTAATAAGCAGCAACTCCTGTAGCTAAGGATGCTGTCTGTGCTTGTCTCACACTGCTGGTTTCCTCAGCACTGCTCAGATTGCACTGCCTTGATGTCTTTTCAGTTATCAGTGATTGTTTAACTATTGAGTCTCTATTTCCCACAGAAGGAAGGAATTTGATAGATTTTGAATCCTTCCCATATCCCATCTGACTTGCAAGTAGTGTAAATCGTGACAAGGGAAGAAAGTGCCTCACGCAGAGACACGTTTAAGTCCAACTGAATGAATTAGGGCAAACTACATTCAAGATCATAAATACGAAGAAGCTTTGTGTGGTTCAACAAAAGCACTGATTCAGTAAAAAAATGGTATGAGGGCATAAATACTTGTGGACAGAAACATTCTGGCTGGTGGTCTGTCTGACTAAATGCCTGGGAATTGCGTTGTCTTTAAACATCTTACTGTGCTTAAAGGCTGTGCCTTTTTAAAAGCTTGTAGCAAGACTGCCAGAAGTTGAGTAAGAATTGCATATTGCCCCTGCTTTTTTGTGTTAGATTCTAATTGCTGGAAGGAACAGGGAGTTTTAATTCTTAATAGCTTCAGGCAGCATTGTATCGTGTTTATAAACACTTGAATTACTTCTAGCTGTCTGCTGAAAATGACAGGGTTTGGTTAAGATTCAAAGGAATAGACTGTCTGGTCGTGTTTTGGAAATGAAGGTCATGCTAGTGAACTTCTACAGTTCACAAAGTATTGTGGATTTAGCACATGCTGAAGGATAGGACAGGACAGGACAAGTGAAGCCAATCGTTATAAGCTGCTGAGTTTACAAACAGATTAACTAATGTCATTAAGACTAATTGTCCTTCCCCTGTTGTCTTTATAGTGATATTCAGCCTTTAGTGTTAGGAGTACTGAGCTTCCTTACTCAGAGTCAGAATCTTCATGCACAGCTATTCCCTATCTCTCTTCTTTCTCACTATAGAAATAACCCTCACTTAGGTGCAGTCAGTTTGTTAGCAACGTGCAGCTCACACGCTGAGATGAACAGAGGTGTTCATTCATACTTTATCATTTTAAGAAGCCTTTGTACAGACGGAGCTTCATTTCACTGGCTACTTTCTGCCTTCTCTCCCTCAGAGTGCTGCGGTGAAAATGTGCTGAGTTGATACGTTCCTTCTGGCAGTACGTAGTTCTTTCCTTGCCAAGATTCTGCAGCTCTTGGAACACTGACTTCTCTCTTGGTAACTGCTAGGTAGTGAGGTCATTTCAAAGCAGTGTCAGCCCTTGAACATTACTGGCATAAAAAAAGGCAGGACATAGCAAAGGAGCAATAAAAAAAGCTTCTGTCACGCTGCTAGATGTCAGCAGCTGATAACTTGGTGTTATGTCTTCGTTGTAACTGTCATCCTCTTGCATACCCTTTTGAAGAGGAGAAAACCCAGACATACCTCCCGTGGCTTGTTTGTAAACTGAAAGCTACAGTTTGTTTATGTGCTGATCGCATTTAGATGTATGCTTTCAAACACAGTTAGAATAATCTTCTGAGAACTCCTCTAGTCTTGCTAGGTCCGATACGACAGTTTAATTTTGATCTCTGTGTCTAATCTCGCACTCGTGTTGCTGGAGCATGTTTGCTAGGTGGCTTGTTCTCCCTTCGGTGTATTAATTATTTTTTTGTGCCTTTCTGGGCTTTTTGCCCTGCAAGAAGCTTCACTCTTAGAGAATCTGCGCATTTTGCACTGCAAGATTTCTGACACGCTCCTCTGTAACTCTTTGCCATTAAGCACAAGCACCATTTACAAAACCTCGCCACTTCCAGAGCCGTAACAGCTTTTGGAGTGTTTTACTCACTCTGTTCCTTGATGCTTCACGAGCGGATGCAATTCTGAAATTCCCAGTAAATGTAGTTTTCTTAACTTCTTAGACAAATATAACACTTCTTGTCTTTCAACAGCTCTGCAAAGGCAGAAAAATTTGCCTCGTGCTGCCTTCAAAACCAAACAGTTTCTTCAAACTCCATCTGCAAAAGGAGGTAATGAAGTTACAACCTCTTACCGAGTTCCAGCGAATCTCAGATAATTATTCACCACATTAAATCTCATGTATTCTAGATTCATAAAATTGCTGCTGCATGTTAAGTGCTTCTTGCTGTATGAGAGTTACTTTTTCATCCAAAAATGAAAAACACAACTTGCGTTACATAGGAGAAAAAGCGTTAGATTGGATTTTGAAGATAATCCAAGGGTTAGTGAACGCCTAGTGTTACTCAGGGAAACGGGGGCTAAAAAAGTAGATTCCTGAATCCGTACTCTTTAGGGCTGTGTTTGAACAGGAATTTTAAAGCTTGCAAATCACATTTCAGAATGAACACTAAAAATTCTGAAAGTAGTTGTTGTTTCGATTGTGCAAAAATGTGCAGGCCAGTGAAAATAAAATACCCTTTGTGCTGGAAACAAAAGCTCATCCTTGAAAGGACAAGCGCTAAAATGCCAACCTGGTTTGGCACGCATGTACGGGTGCTTGCACTTTTCTCTTTTCCTCTCAAAACTGCTTAATCGACCCTAACAGAGCAGATTAGACTCGTAATTTCTCCACAAGGACTTAGAGACTCTTGTATCTAATACTCCAGTTTTTTAATGGCTGAAGTTAGCTCCGTTTGGAGAAGGAAATTAATATATTGAGTCTCTGATCCAACTAGATAAATTTCAGGTGGTTCTTATTCATTATGGCAGCTTTGTATATGACTCTGCCTCGCTTTCACTGCCAAGGTAAAGAGGTTCATGATACTGTTGATGAACAAGTTCACAATCTCATTTTAACAACCGTATTTCACTTGAGACTAATTTGTAAGTGCTAGAATCCTTTAAGTGTTGTGTGGGTCCTTCATGCAGATACTGAGGGTGGTTGATGAAACACTTGTGTTCCTCACAGTCCTTTAGCCACGCCAGTTTTCATGGGTCGACTTCATTCCATGCAGAAAGTTTTAGCATAATATGATGTCTTCATAGCGTTTCATATAAACCAGAGAAAGGTTTTCTTTGGTGTTCTGCTTTGGCATAAGGCCACCATCTCGATTCCTCTGCAAAGCTTTCCATGCTGTCTTCCCAGCTGGCCATGTCTTCACCCTCTTCTGGATGTCTGGAACACTCCACGCTATGGAATGTCCAGAAAATTAACTTCTCTTTCAGTTTATATTGATAGTAAAATCATACTAAACCTCAGAGAATGAGGAACTGAGCGTGTTGTGCTGCCAGCTGTGTATTCCAGTTTATAGCTCTCTTAGTCCTCGCTAGAGAAGAGAATCCAACACGTGCTTTTCAGTCATTGGTTATTTTGTAGGATTCCATACATTGATTTTCTTGCTTCAGATCTGAGATTGTCACAAAAGAATAGAGGCATTTATGTAGTAATGAGACACTTTTGTTTCAAAGGAATGACTTTGAGCAACAATTCATTCCCTAAGGTACTGTTCATTGCATAGCTCAATTCCTTTCACGCACGCACCAGTGCTGTTGTACCATCCTGTTTAAACCAGTTCAAAATACAATCAAATAATGACCCTTTACCTCTCTGTCCCATATGCATTTTAAGGCTTTTGCAGCAGTGTAAGCAGCTGTATAGTATCAGTCACCTCACATATGGTTTGGGTCACCTCATGCAGTCCCATTGCAGTGAGTAGGGTCATCTGTAACTAAATCAGGTTGCCCAGAGCCCCCATCCAACCTGACCTTGAATGTTTCCAGGAACGGAAACCAATGAGCAGCCTGTGTCAGTGTTTCACTATGTTCATCGTTATAAAGTATTCCATCTTCATCTTTCTTACAGACTCCCTTTTAAGTACTGAAAGGCTGTGGTAAGGTTTCCCTGGAGCCTTTTCTCCTTCCAGGATGAACACCCACAACTTGACCAGCCTTTCTTTATAGGAGAGCTTTTCCACATCTCTGATAATTTATGTGGCCCTTCTCTGGACCTGCCCCAACAGGTCCATGTCTCTCCCGTGCTGATATGATGGAACACTTTGATTCCTGGTTTTTATACATCACCTTTTTGGATCGGTCGGAATCATCACAACGGTTGTGGTTCAGCTGCATTAGAATTGCTCCTGGTTTTAGGTCACTCTCAGCAGCTGGACTTCAGATGTCAGCCCAAGCTGGAGCTTTATAGCATCTGCTGTGCTGGGTGAGCAGCTCTTGCTCCCTTCCCACAGTCCAGGACAGGACCAGACAGGGTGGGGGAATCTAAATGTCATGGCTTCACATTTATTTCTGTTGTTGCCCGGTGGTTTAGTTGTTGTTTCCAGTTGTTTAGTTTCTAAGGAGATGGAGTTCCATCTTAGTTGTTAAGCACTACACTGGGGCTTTTATGTGGTTTTTATTAAACATGGATCAGCTCAGTGCTCACTTGGGGATACAATTACAAGGTCTGTGCCTAAGGCAGTACCTCAGTCTTTATGATCCCATAAAAGAGTTTACACGCCAAAGAGTTTTATGAAATACCCAACACTGCTCTAAGACAAAATTCCTTATATCCAGAGCAAAATTATTAGGCAGTTTGCCAGAGATTGCCTCATGTGAACTGCTTTGGGGATCAGAGCACGCTGGTAGACAATTCACTCCTTTATGGACAAGAATGAATACAGCCCCCGGCGATGTCTGCAGTGCTCTGCTGGCAGGAAGTGTTTTATGAATTAACAACTCAAGCTGGATGCATGGTAAAATATGGTCCACAGAAAGCTGGAGAGAATGAAGAGGACTAATTTCCTGGGTGCTTGCTTTCCCTGGGAATGTGAGCAGCTTTCTTCAGTTACCACTTCTCATTCAGAGAGCGACAGCTGTGTTTGGGTTTTACACTGCAGTGGTCATTAGGTAATGTGATGCCGTGTTTATGCCCTAAGCAAGTGTTGGATCAGGACATTTGGAGGTAGGAGCTCCCTGTGTTTATGCTGTAGAATCAAATGGAAATCCTACTCATTCGATTGCACTAGGGTGCCAAGTAAAGCCATGTTTTAAAAACTTCTATGATCTGCCTTCATCCCAGGAGCACTGCACTGCTCTTCCTGTCCAGTCATTCTGCTGTTAGTACTCTCCTTAATCCATATTCAGGCTTGATGCCAAGGCTTTTATTTTAAGGGGTTTTGTTTCTTCCTTCTTACCAGCTGTCATGTGGTAAGCTTTTTGTCAGCTTCTCCCATGAGTAGCTTCGTGCTGTGTTTGATACCGCTGTCCATGGAAAACACTCTCTTGGATAATCCCGAAAGGAATCAAACCAAATCCCTGTCTGTAGTGAGGCACACATTAATCTTTCTAGATATCCTCTATAAGAAACAGCTTCAAAATACAACCTGACAGCTACCACTTCCTCTGTACCCTGTGTAGAAGCCACATTCCTGTCGTTGCACGTCTCTTCTCTTGTTCCTTGTGTGCTTAGTTGGATCTGCCTTGTAAAATGAAAATAAAAGCAGCTAGGTGAAGAACCATCTTCCTCACACAGAACATCTGTTGAAGACTACACTACTTTGGTCTCTACGTAAAGTAAGAGGAACGCTTGTGTAGGAGAGAACAGTTCGTGCCAGTTCACTAAATGTGAAAAGGATTTTGTTTCACTTTCCTTGGTTTGATTGTCTTATGACAACTGTTCCTGACCCTCCCTAACAGGCTTGAAAAGCTGGTGACATTCCTTTTCAGCATTAAGAGGATGGGTTACTTCGGGTGTTCGGGTTAGCGATACGTTCTGCTCCTGAAGAATTGTCCTTAAGATTTGGCATTGAACAGAGAACTGTTGAATATTCTAGTTCATTAACCTTGCCCAGAAATTACTTGATAACAACCTTGCATTCTAAGTCAGATATTAAGTGTTTTAATGCAGATGTTAGTTACAGTGGCACATGGCACCAAGTTTGTTGGAGGAAGAAGGCTATGAATTGTTGTCTGGTTTGTTTTGTAACAGCATCTTAACCCCTTTGGTGTCAGGGGTTGGCTGACCCTATCCGTCAGCAAATCTCATAAGTGAATGT
This sequence comes from Upupa epops, assembly GCA_013397515.1. Lineage (NCBI taxonomy): Eukaryota > Metazoa > Chordata > Aves > Bucerotiformes > Upupidae > Upupa > Upupa epops. Next base: position 68,749 of record VZRI01002459.1, on the reverse strand, counting down.
GTCTTTAGATGAATTCTAATCCAATAGGTTTGGTAACAAAGAACAGCGTGAAAGGAACACTAAGATCCCCTGCACTTAGAATTTCAACACTGAAGGCCGATAGAGACCTCAGATGAGTCACTGTAGAGTACTGTATTCTTCAACATGTTCTTTCAGGGGTGGACTTGCTAGGTTCACATGTTTCTGAAGCTGTTAAATCTTCTTCTTAAATACATTTTCCTCTATTCTTATTTATGACAGAAATCCAGATCAATAAGTCTAATAAGCAAATGGTACACTAGGATTGTGATACCAAAAGCACAGGACAAAGAGGACATCTGAATTCCTGTTTCTCATTGCTGCTTGATTGGCTGTATTCCATTATACATTCCATAGCGTTTGAGTATTTGCATACAGTAATTTCCTGTTTTGAATTTCAGTTACACTGTCACTTAAGCTTGAAAGTAATTTCTCTATTTTATTTTCCAGTCCCTTCGTCGAGTAAATTCCGCTCTCCTGCCGCACCGTCCCCTCTAGCTCTCCGGCAACCAGTGAAAGCATTTAGCAACCACGGACCCAGTTCAGTGGCTTCACCAGAAGCCACACAGCTGACGCACAGTAGTTCTTCACCAGGGCCTCTTGCAGCCCCGAGTTCAGGCTTGCCAAGCCCTGCCAGCAGTATTAACAGCACTACTCTTACCAGACCGGCAGGGACAGCAGGGATGAGGAGTGGTTTGCCCAGACCCAGTGCCCCTTCTGCAGGTGGCATCCCAGTGCCTCGTAGCAAACTTGCACAGCCTGTTCGCCGGTGAGTATGTGACGGGCAGTCCCAGAAGTTTCTGTACTGAATTGTGTACGTTGTGGGTTTGTGCTGTTCCTTCTTGCTGTTCTTAGTTTTACATCAGAGTCTTTAGAATGGAGATGAGATGGCAGCCTCTTTTTGAAGTGTGATCCTATGTTTCCAAAGTAGTTTTGCAGCAAAACTGATAAAAATGTTCTTCAATCTAAGAGCAAATGCTCTTCAATTGAAGAGCAAAGGTCAATGATTGAAAGTAAAATGAACAGTAAGAGACACTGAACTACCTAAAGGGTCTTACTCTGGGTTGAGAAAGCAGCACAAATGTGTCTGCGTACAGTTGGTAATCAAAATATAGCAGTGAAAATTCAGTTGTTCCACTGAGTGACACATTCTGAAATGAAAAATCACTCTCAAGCAGTGAAACAGTCCCTCTGCTTGGGCAGCTGAAACTTAGGAAGGAATAGAATCATAAAATGTGTTGGTTGGAAGGTTCTTGAAAGGTCATCCAGTCCAACCCCCCTGTGGTGAGCAGGGACACGTTTAACTTGCTCAGAGCCCCATCCAGCCTGATCTTAAATGCCTCCAGGGATGGAGCTTCTGCCACCTCTCTGGGCAACCTGTTGCAGTGATCCATCACCCTCATTGTAAGTAGTATTTCTTACATCCAATCTAAGTCTCCCCTGCTCTGGTTTAAAACCATTGCCCCTCGTCCTGTCACTGCACACCCTTGTGAACAGTCCCTCTCCAGCTTTCCCTGTAGGCCCTTGAGATAGTGGAAGGTAGTAAGTCCATNCCATCACCCTCATTGTAAGTAGTATTTCTTACATCCAATCTAAGTCTCCCCTGCTCTGGTTTAAAACCATTGCCCCTCGTCCTGTCACTGCACACCCTTGTGAACAGTCCCTCTCCAGCTTTCCCTGTAGGCCTTTGAGATAGTGGAAGGCAGTAAGTCTGTATCTTTCTTGTGCTGAGGGTTCCACAGCTGGATGCAGGACTCCAAGTGAGATCTCACCAGGGCAGAGTAGAGGGGCAGAATCACCTCTCTCAATCTGCTGGCCACACTTCTGATGCAGCCCAGAATGTGATTTGCCTTTTAGGCTAAAAGGGAGGGTGCATTGGTGGCTCATGACCAGCTTTCCAGCCACTAGCACCCCCAAAGTCCCTCTTTGTGTGGCTGCTCTCTAGCACATTGTTTCCCAGTCCATAGAATCATATATCATGTATTGATGATGATGATTGCAAGGCTGGTGTACGAGGACAGAGAAGGTGACCATAGCATCACCAATGTGACCCTTCACTGAAGGCATGAGGTGAATGCCAGCTGATGTAAAGCAGCAGCCATCCACGGAAAACCCTAAGAGTCTCCTTAAACAACCAGGATAAACAGCTGGTCTCCAGAACTAGAAAGACAGAAGCAGCTCAGCGGAGTTAGGCAGGGGAACAGCAAGTGATTGTCCCAGTACTGGCTGTTCCACACTGTAGCAGCCAGCATGACCCTTTGTGTACTGAAAGGCAGTTGGCTTTGACAGCCAGATCCTAACGGTAGCGCTGTGGTGTTGTGCAAATCACAGCCTGCCTTACAGACAAGTGCTTCCTTTACTAAACCAGTACAGCTCTGCTTTTGAAGTGTTAAGTACGTGTCTGTGCACAGTGCAACAGTCGGGGAGTTCAGTGTCGCTGGGTCTGTGCACAGTGTGTGAGTTCAGTGTGAGCACAGGGTAGTGCTCTGAACAAGGATTTCCCTGCTTATCCATCACCAAAAAAAAAAGGGGGGGCCTATTTTTCTGTGGCAGGAGATTGCCTTTTGTAAAAGCTGAAAGGTTTCTGTTTCAGCTGATGTCTTTGTGACACAGAAGTTGCTAAGGAATAACAGGCATAAGGTCAGAATGGGTTGGGGTTTGCCTGAAGTCGGCTGAATTGCAGAGAATTCAACAAACAAGGGGTGTATTTCAGTCATCTATAAAATGTTTGTGTTCTTCTGTCTTGTAGAAGCAGACTGTGGCAGTTCTGTGTCAAACTGAAAAGTCTCTCTCTCTCTCTCTCTCTCTATTTTAGGTCATTACCTGCTCCCAAAACCTATAGCAACGTGAAAGATGAGAGTTGGAAAGATGGCTGCTACTGAACTGCAAACTGAACACACCGTTGCAGTGCTCGTGGATGCTTCCTCACCAGGCTAAAAGACAGCTGGATTACACAAACTGTGCGGAGGTGACTTTAGGGATTTGCAGAAATTCCACATCTCTCTGTCTCTAATTAGCACAAGCGGGCAGAGATGATAAAGCAGCACTTTAATTACGTCTAACATCAGATGTGTGGTGGTCATACAATCACTTCTATGTTAAATTGCTATCACTTTGGGGGGGGTTTCTTGCTTGCTAAGAAAAGACCAGCATGAGCATTTATGACAGTGGCCGATGTCTGGGCCTGACAAACCTAACAAATGCCAAAGAAATGCCCGTCCTGAGAACCAGCGAGTGTGACCGTCACCCTGCCTCGTCCAACACTGAACTTCCAGCCTGTTGGGAGTTCAGCAGAGAGATCGGTGATCGCTTACTGTCGAAACGAGACCGCGATAATCAGGGCTGATAACTCTGGTTGTGGACGGCTGCAGCGCTAGCGCAGCAGTGCGTTGGCCGATCGTGGGAGGGTCTCCCTGGGGAGAGTGGTACGTTCATCCCTCAGAAAGAATCGGGAGGGGGTGCTCTCTGGGGGATTAGGCAGGACAGTAAATGGCAGCCATGGCTTTTATGAACATGAAAGGTTTGAATGTAGCAGACACACACGAATGCAATAGCGTAGATCGCATCTTTCCTACGTTGATTTATCAGCTTTACACGCTGCTCTTGTACTTTCGCCCAAAGGGCTCAGCTGTCAGTCGTACAATCTTTGTAACCTTAAATTCCTGGCTCAGGAAAGATGGCCTTTGCTATTGTAGCCACGTTTTTAACACCCGGCTCGGGAAAACCCTCTTTTTCCTTGGAAGGGAAAGAGCAAGTCCTAACATTAATGTGTTCTAATCCCATCCCACTCTGCTTGCAGCCTGGGGCAATGTAAATGCTGATCGTTAAGGAGAAGGAAACACAACTATGCACTTGTAACATACAAATCCTGAGGTAATGAGTTGACTCTTGATGCCAAATGATAGTCATTTAGGTGACCACGGTAGGAGGAAGTTTTCCGTATCTTATTTTTTTACTTTCTTCCATTTCTTACATTGGTTGGTTTTAAATTGTAAATATTTTTACAGGAGATACTGCCCGTGTAAGTGTGTTTGAACGTGTATTTTTGCCTTACATCTGTGCATCCCGACCTAACAGAGTATGAAACCGCGGTGTCTGTTTACAAGCTGTTCGACTTCTCTGGCGGCTCTGACTTAGTGCTACATATTTTGCTCAGAACGACTCTTTACTCACCATCGAACCCTTTTGTTTCCTGGTTTGGAAGGCATCGTGCAGACATCTGTGACTAAAGTTGTATTGGGTGGGACTAGTGAAATAGGAGGGATTTTGTTTGAAGCTGTTTCAGTATTTTGGATGTACAGTTGATGAAGTAAGAGAATGTGAATGGTCTCTCTCGTGCAATGAGTGACAACACTACAAGTTGGATTGGACATCAGGTAGCCTTCAGCCCCACTAGTATCTGAGTTTGGAACTGCTTGATGTATGTTGACTCCCTCCACTAAGAGGGTCCCTAACCCTGGCATCCCAGCACTTGAATTGTAGGCCAGCGTTAACGTATTCCTGGATGAAAAGCCATGCGATGCTACTTGACTTGAAAGAAGCCAGATAGGGAGGAGTAGAGATTAATTAGAAGCTCTAATTACTCAAGCAAACTTGGGGTTGATGAATGACTTTACACTCCAGACCCAGATTTGTGCTGAGACTTTTGAAGTCAGGGTGTCAAAGCTACTGTAATTCAGTCAGCTTTCAGCAGGGGTTAAGAAATTACCTGACACCGGTAGACCAGCACCTCCTACTGCTGCCGAAGCCCCGCGTCCTCCGCTGGCACAGGTAAGGGATGTCAGTACCTCAGGTCTCTCCAGTAGAAGAGAAAGGTGGGGTGATCGAACACACGTGCTCTCCCTGAAGCCCAGATTTTAACATTTCAGTGCTGCAGCCTCCACTGTGAAAAGGTGAGGCTGAATTGGTGGATTTTATCAGCTGACTGACTCTCCGAAGGGCAGGGTCGATGCTGATGACGATACGGGGGGGTTTGCCGTGGCTCATCTGTTGTGTACATCTCCTTAAGCGATTCCTCGCTTGGGTTAAGTTGAGCTTGAGTTTGGTAAGGATTCTTTTCTCCGCTGTTCTCCCCTGAAAGACAACAAACGACAGAGCGTCTGTTTACTCAGAAGGCCTTTGTGCGTTACCGCTTGATGGAGATCAGGAAATCACGGGGCTCTGTGTTTAGAGATTGACTGCAGAAGTGTGGAAATACAGATTGGATAAACTAGTGCCTATGATTTACTTAACTTATGTTTGATATAGTGGTAAGGCTTTTATGAATGTGGATTACTTCTTGTGCCAACAGCTCGGAACTGTGGTGTGTGTGTCGGCAGAAGGACTGGTTCTGCTTCCAAAGTTATTTAATTTTCTTTTGGTGTTTGAATGTTTTTGTAAGTGTTCAAAAATGTAAAACAAAAAAAGAATAATAAATATATAAAATATTCTTACCACGGGGGACTTCCAGGGTCACTGTTTCTATTACAGGTTGTCTTGTTAAAAGCTTTATGAAATGGGGAAGGGTATCGTTTGTAGGGGTTTGGGGTTGGGTGGGTTGTTTTTCAAAGCTGTACTCACTTTGCCAGGTGTTACCGACATCGGCTTCTATCCTGGAGGAGACTCATGAGAGACCTTATCACTCTCTACAGCTACCGCATCAGCTAGACCAGAGCACTAAGTGCCACATCTGGTCTGTCCTTAAACACCTCCAGGCGTGGGGACTCCACCAGTGCCCTGGGCAGTCCATTCCCACCTGGCTGTGTTCCTGTGTGACTTGGTCTGGGTGATCCTGCTGTGGCAGGGGGTTTGGACTGGATGATCTTTTGAGGTCCATTCCGATCCCTAATGATTCACTGATTGCAAGGTCTGATCACCCTTTCCATGAGGAAGAGTTTCCTAATATCCAATCTAACCCCTCCCTGGCAGCTTAGACCCTGCCCTCTTATCCTGTANAACAACCTCAGCCTCTCCTCATCAATCACATTTTCCCTCCAGCCCCTTCCCCAGCCTCGTTGCTCCTACGGACCCACACCAGCACCTCAATCCCCTTGAAGTGAGGGGCCCAGAACTGTCCACAGCACTCAAGGGGAGGCCTCAGCAGTGCCCCTTGTAGTCCATCCCAGCACAGTCTCCTACTCTGTACTTAAGCCGGTAGGATAAAACGTTCCCCCCTAGCTGGCTGAGCTGCTTACCCAACTCTGGTTTTCACACCTGCTGCCTGCAAAGCGTGATCCACTGCTCCTGCTGTTGCTTTTTCATTCTGAGGTCAGGTTCCGTTTGCCCCACACCCCTTCAGGAAAGTAGAGCAGTGTCAAAACTACAGGCAGTGAGCGCCCTTTGGCGCTTGTCTTTTAGTGGGTTTCTGTAACGAGCTCTTCTATATTAAACGAGGGGTTATAATTAGCATCGTCTCATTTCCAGACTCAAGTTGGAAAGCAGTTCCTGCTCTCCTCTGGAGATTGTAGCCACAGTTGCCACTTTGTGCACAGCTCTGCCATGAGAAACTGCTGCTTAAAAAAGCCTCCCTAGTGCAGATAACTTGATGCAGTGTGAGACACAACGACTTCATCCCCTACACACGCAGAGCACATGGTCACAAGAAACCTGACGCCAGCTACCTGCACATTCCCACAGCAACAGGGCTGAGAAGAACAGGCTGAATGCCTGGGCAGCTCGACCTCAGAGTCAGCTGGAAAGGTACGCGGCATCATCAGGTTATCTCACGCTTTGCTCCTGCTCTCTCCACTGATGAAGCTGAAGGGAACAGCGTAACTTCTCACCGGAGTGACAGCTGATTTCTAGAAACACCAGCACTTCTCAACCCGGCGTCGCTATGTTCTTGCTAAAGGTGCCCGGTTTCAACCCGAGCCTGCGTTTTGCATTGAAGAGCGTTTGTAGAGCAGTTCACCTGCTGTCAGAAGGACAGTTCACGTCTCCCCAGAGTGGTCACTGTTAGGGTTTGGGGGGTTTGGACATGAAAACTCCCAGTGCAGTGTCAGGAAGATAAATGAGGGTGCTTGGATTCTGGGCTGTTCCCCACCTCCGCTCAGCCCCAGAGAAAAAGGTGCTTATTAACACGGGACTAGGTTAGCCATGACTTGGCTGGGGGCTCTGCACGGCCTTAGATGCTTGAAGCCATCTAAGTGAACAACAGCTCTCTGGTGGTGGGAGTGTGGTTGGGGGGGCCAGGTGGGCTTTCCTGGGCTTTGTGCTCCTGCAGGCATCTCACCTTGGCGGCGGGCAGCTGCACTGCTGGCTGCTCAGACCTAGGATGCACGAGTTAAAGGAGTACTAGATGATCCTCTTCAAACAGAGCTGTTTGTCTTAATGAAGAGAGGCTGCACAGGAGTAGCTTGTGCCACCTTAACTTCATCATCATCATCATCCTCTCCGTTGAGACATGGGATTTTATGGAAGCATGTGCTGCCACCTCGAGTCTCTTGCAAAGGAAAAGGGGAATGGGGGTTGATCAGGAAAACCCTATTCTCTTGGTGCTCTGCTTCAGCTCCTGTCTTAACCTCAAGTGTCAGAGCACGGTGGTCACTGCTTTACTCCCCCAACTATTAAACCCAGCAGGATTATATTGTTCCTGTTCATCCATTCCCCACCGGGCTAAAGCAGACACAAAACCCACTGCTAATGTTAGTTCAGCTGAACTACCTCCAAAGCAGTCCTAATTCTCACCCTTCAAAAGCCACGCTGGGATGTCGGTGACAGCAATGTGGCATCAGCTCCTTCACAACCTCAGGCAAGCAGTCAGAGCAGCCCCATCCATCTAGGTGCAGGAGCCAGCAGCTCCTGAGCCACAGAACAACCCTGCCCAAGGACACAGCACCCACAGCCACAGCCTTTCTCTTGAAATCCCCTGCTCGGGTGCAGCTGCACAGCCAGGGCAGCCCTGCGTGGCACCACACACCAGTCCTCCCTAGCTGCTGGAACAGAGCACACAGGCCTTGGGAATACCTGTCAGGGATAAAAACCTAAATCATTATGGTGCAAGGCTGGACTACAGGAGCTGGTTCCTTGCTCTGCCACACTCTTGCAAGGATGCTTCATCTGTTTTCTTGAGGCTCAGTTCATAATCATAGAATCTTTAGGGATTGGAAGGGACCTTGAAAGATCATCCAGTCCAACCCCCCTGCCACAGGAGGATCACCCAGACCAACTTGCACAGGAACACAGCCAGGCGGGTCTGGAACGTCTGGAGACGTCTCTCTAGCTAGTTTCTCTCTGCCCAGCTCTCCAGCCTGTCCAGGTCTCGCTGAACAGCAGCACAGTCTGCTGGGGTGTTGGTGACACCACCCAGCTCTGTGTCATCAGCAAACTTGCTGACAGTGCACCCCAATCCCTCATCCACGTCATTAATGAATGGATTGAAGAGGACTGGTCCCAGCACTGATCCTCGGGGAACCCCACTAGATCCAGGCCTCCAACTGCACTCTGTCCCTTTAATCACCACTCTCTGGCTTCTATCCTGCAGCCAGTTCACGATCTACCTCACTACCCAGTCATCCAGCCCACACTGCCTCAGTTTGGCCGCGAGGATGCTGTGTGAGACTGTCAAATGCCTTCCTGAAGGCAACATAAGCCACATCCACTGCTCTGCCATCATCTCTCCACCCAGTTACACCCTTCTAAAAGGCTATCAGGTTGGTCAAGCATGACTTCCCCTTGGTGAAACCATAACAATCACTGAAGTAAGTTCCAGTCTTCATAACCTGGATGCTGGGAGCAATGGGCAGCTGCGCTGCTACCGGGAGAGTCAGACAGTCAGTTCATAACTTGTCTGATACAGCGGGGTAAGTTAAGAACAGGAATGTGGTCGACCTCAGTTTATGAGCCCAAATGTCAGAGAGCAGATAATGTCTGTTCTAAATGTCAGAGTCAAGGGATTTGTTTTATCTTCTCTTAAAAAACATCAGCCAAGCTGTGGTTACTCTGTCCGTGCTGCCGTTCACACAGGCTCAGCTCCACTGAGCATCAGTCCTGTTGGCGAGGCACAGGAACAAGGGTCTGGGGAAGCACCCAGGCCCAGCTCAACCTCTCCTGCATCTGGGAAGCAGCTTTCAGTAAGGCAAGGCTCTGCTCAGTGCTGACAAGTCCAGGCTGCTTTCTCCCAAACAGAACACAGGGATTTAATCGCTATCTTCTGGGCTTCTCACCTTTGTGATCCATCTCCACGGGACAGTTTGCCCAAGGCTCTGATGCAGCTCCCTGCAGACATCTGCATCCCCCAGCCCTCCTGTCCTGGCTGAGCTAGAGCAGAACTAATGCTGTTCAGTGTTTTTACCTCTCAGCTCAGTCTCTTCTAACTACCGGCTCCTGCTGAAGTTAACAGCACCTTTGAGCAGACAACAACTGCTTCTACAAGGGACAGTGCTTAGTGCTCACAGGTACTGACAAGGATTCGGATGCAGAAAGGCTCCTGCCTGAACTTGATCCTAAACAAACCAAGGTCACTGCTCAACCCCGTGTGCCACACAGGAGTGCCTTCACTAAGTGTTTGTGAGGAAGTAGAAGTCACGCTGGCAGGAGGGAGCAGACAGGTGACCTTGAACTGACTGACCTGGACAGGCTAGAGGGCTGGGCTGAGAGAAATTTAATGAGGTCAACAAGGGTCACTGTAGAGTCTGGCATCCGGGCAAGAACAACCCCAGGGACCAGGAGAGGGTGGGGACTGACCTGATGCAGAGCAGTGGAGGAGAAAGGGACCTGGGGGTCCTAGTGGACAGCAGGAGGACTCTGAGCCAGCAATGTGCTCTTGTGGCCAAGAGGACCAACAGCATCCTGGAGGGGAGGTGCCACATCAGCTCAGGGCTCCATTCCCTGAGCTCCAGTGTCTCAATAGTAGAACTGAATTATGAGAATCCAGCGGTCCTCATTACGGGAACCCACATCCCCTCTGCACAGCCCTGGCTCAGCCCATCCATCCCAACCCCACCCCAGGCCTCTGTTCCTGCTGCCCTCCCCGTCGGGGCTGCTCAACACCATGCGTTGGCAGTCGGGCTCTGTCAGTGCTGTCCTGCTCTTTATCCTCCTCAGTGCCAAGGTGACTGTTGAAACGTTAATTACCAAAGCAAAGCACTCATACCGACCCACTGGGACCCTTACTGCACCATAAGGGCCAGCAGGTTTGGCACACTTGCTAGCCCGTGTGCCCGTGCTATTTGCCCTCGTGTTTTACTGCCTTTTGCTCCTTTTCTTTGCTCCGCGTTGCTTTCGTGGCCCTCTGCTCCCCTGCCAGCTCTCTCCAGACACTAGAGGGAGGTCTTGCTTTCTCTGTGAGTTTCAGCCCAAAGTTAGGTCTGGTTCAGCTTCACCCCATCACAGAGTCACAGAGTCATCAGGGATGAGAAGGGATCATCCAGTCCAATCCCCTGCCACAGCAGGATCACCCAGACCAGGTCCAGGTGGGTTTCAAACGTCTCCAGAGAAGGAGACTCCACAACCCCCCCAGGCAGCCCCTCCAGTGCCCCATCACCCTCCCTCGGAAGAAGTTATAGAATCAGTCAGGACTGGAAAGGACCACAGGATCATCCAGCTCCAACCCCCCTGCCATGGGCAGGGCCCCCCCACCCTAGAGCAGGCTGGCCAGAGCGTCATCCAGCCCGGCCTTAAACACCTCCAGGGACGGGGCCCCAACCACCTCCCTGGGCATCATCCTCAACTCACGTAGCTACATGGTCCCTAAGGTCCTGGACTAGTTTAGCAGCTGCTTTGTGCCAGGCAAGCTGCAGGCTGAGGGAAGACCAAGCCATGCAGGGCTGGCTGCAGCAAAGCACCTCTCGTACAGCAATGTGACTTCATCTAAAGAAGAAGAGATCAAACTCAGCTCAACTTCCCTGCACATCAGCTTTCATTCCCACAGACACAGGGCTGAGCCCCAGGCCAGCGACCTCTCCTCGGGGCCACTTGTCCTATTTTAAGCTTGATGTCTAGCTGTTTATGATTTAGGGCTTTCTTTTTCTTCCAGAGGCTGAAATAGCCCTGTTAGAAGTTTTCTTCAGGCTACGTGGGTTTAAATCTCCTGAAAGGCTTAAAGTTTCACAAATATTGGCCCACTGGTCTTGAGAAGTGAGAAAAGAGCCGACCCACACCTGTAACTATCAGCAGGGTGGCTGCAGGGAGGATGGTGCCAGACTGTTTCCAGTTGTGCCCAGGGACAGGACAAGGAGCAGTGGGCACAAGCTGGAACATGAGAAGATTCATTTAGAAAAGAGGAGAAACTTCTTCCCAGCATGAGTCCCAGAGCCTTGGCACAGGCTGCCTGCTTTGGGAGGCAGGGGTGTTGGACTTGAGCATCTCTTGAGATCCACCCCGATGTGAGGTCAGCAGCTGCAGCTCACCCTGCAGATGGAGATGTCCACCAGACCTTTCCTGCCTCTCTGGGTCACCCAGCCTTTGGGGTCACTGGGTGTATTTGCCCCGTCGGTGTCTCACCCAGATCTGTCTTACGTCAGCTCAAACCCATTGTGAGTCTGTGGACTCATGAGGTCGTGATGAAGAACCCACTTTCAACTCACAGGGACACCCCAGGCTGGAAGAAACACCCAGCTGGCTTCATACCCAGTTCAGGGTGAGAGGGCAGGGCCTGAAGCTGCCAGGGGAGGGTTAGGTTGGATGTTAGGAAGCCCTTCCTCACAGAAAGGGTGATCAGACCCTGGAATGGGCTGCCCTGGGAGGTGGTGGAGTCCCCATCCCTGGAGGTGTTGAAGGACAGCCTGGCTGTGGCCCTTAGTGCCCTGGTCTGGCTGATGGGGTGATGTTAGGTCCTAGGCTGGGCTGGATGAGCTCAGAGAGCTTTTCCAGCTTCAGTAGTCCGGTGATGCTGTGATAGAGAGGACATAAGGGATCTTACACACCTCTCCTATGGGGACAGGCTGAAAGA
>VZRI01002459.1:26338-56804 GCA_013397515.1 Upupa epops | reverse complement strand
AGTGTTCAAGGCCAGATTGGATGGGGCCTTGAGCACCCTGGTCTAGCGGGGGGTGTCCCTGCTCATGGCAGGGGGGTTGGAACTGGATGATCTTTAAAGGTCCCTTCTGATCCCTAAGGATTCTATGACTGTGACTGCACCTGCTTTGAAGGGGCCGGTTCTTTCCCGATCTCCACTATCCAGGCTCTTTTTGCCTGTCGGGTAAAAACCTTGCCAGCAGGACAGGAAACATTTCCACCCCACGTTGTTTGTCCAGCCTGGGGCAGGAGCACCTCTCAGTCTGCACCCAGGACCCCTCGATGCAGGGACACAAGCAGCAGCTAGGGGCAAAGATGGGCTTTTTGCTCTGACCTGAGGCAGAACATCGATGCTGTTAACTCCCATTGGTCCCACGGGGCTCGCCGTTCACATCCCTCTTAATGTGGAGAGAGCTGGGGCAGCGGAGGGCTGTGATTTGTCTTTGGGGTGTCTGTCTTTAATTAAACGGACACTGTGGAGCAGCTGCTGCTGCAGGGATTATGAAATCTACTCCTGCATTTTTCTGAGGTGTAAGCGATCCTGTGGGATGAGACGGTCTGGGTGTGCTTCACAAGACCCACATACTGATTCTACAGGCACAAACCCCCACATTTGTGTGATCTACATCCACATTGCCTCCCTTGAGTTACATCTCTAGCCCTGATCCAGTGTCTGCACAGGGAATCAAGAGGGGGGCTGGAAGCAAACACACTCAGCTAGTTCTGAGACCGTGCATCCCTCAGCCTGAACAGCCCCCAATCCGTGCACATCCCATCTTCAGCGTGCTCTCTGGCCTTGCTGACACTGCTGCTCTCCACACAACCATCAGGGTTTCCCTGCACCTTCCACCCAAGATGCAGAAGGGGCTATTTGTGGCAGTCCCAGGGAGGTAAATCAGGGCTGCAGCATCCAAGATGTGTCTGTCTCTAGAGAATGACCAGGAGCCTCTGCCCACAAGAGCATGCGTGAGGGGGAGACCTGTTGCTGCAGTGCCACTTAAAAATGGAATCCAGCATCTTCAGAGGCAGCCTCACCTCACCCTCTGCCCCTGCCTGGCTCAGCAGGAAGCTAATTTTGTCTCCTGTGGACCCAGGCATGCATTAGTCATCGGGTCGTTTGTTTTATTACGACTTCTCTTCTTGCTCCTGTTAATGCTGCAGCTTCAGAAAAAGATCAAACGGCCAAGAAAAGGGCAAAATAAAGGGATGAAGCGGAATCCTTTCCTATTCCAGTTGGGGTAAAGGTAGCTCACACAAAGGTGTTTCGTTCTTCAAAGGAAACAACCTGCTACCAGGAAAGGTTGTAAGGCCCAAGAAGCCTCCCCGAACGGCCGTCAGCAATCCATTTACAAAATGATTCTCCAGACCCCCCCGATTCGCCTCCCGTCGCGGGCCAGGAGCTGTTTTCTAATGGGATGGTTGGCAAAAGATCTCCTCATCTCATTTCATCTCATGCCTTAAACTCTTAGTGCTAATGATGAATGACTGAGCACTGCGGCCCCTCGCGTACTTCCTCGCTGATTAACGATGCTCAGCCACCTCAGGAACAGGCGGGGAGGGGACAGCAAGTAGAACGGGAAGGGTTTGACATCACTTCTGCCCTTGACTGCTGACCCAGAGCTTTGGTGAAAGGAGCGCAGCCCCTCGGGAAGGCTGAAGAGAAAGCTGAGGCACAAAAGGGTTGGTGCAGCGAGTAATGAGGTTTGTGCTGCTCTCCTTCCACATCACTTGTGCCACTCTCCTTCCATGGCCCCTGAGGCTGTGTATGCTGAGGAACAGGATCACAAAGGCAGGCGGGACCAGGAGAGGCAGTGCAGGGCAGCAGGGAGGAGGAAGGTGCTTGGGTGCCTTTGCTGCTTGGGCCAAGGGACAAGGAAGGATGGTTAGGTGGGATCTGCCTGTAGAGGAGACAATGGAGTCACAGTGATGACTCCCACTGAGGAGAGGAAGAAGGGAGCAGTTACTCCCATCCATGAGCAGGGACTCAGTGTAGTGGCTGAGATCTCTCTAAGCTCTCTGGGTCAAAGAAGAAGAGATGGTTATGCTCCCAAGACATGGCCAGTATCAGCATCCAGCACATGTCCCCTGCTCTTGCTTTCGGAGGCCACTGTCCTCTCTTGGGAGCTCCTGCCCTTGGGAGCCCAGCCTGACAACCCACAGGAGGCTTTGGAGGAAGAGGGTGACCCCAGATTGTTAAAGGAGATGGGGAGGTGACAGTGCTTGGAGCAGTTTTATGGCTGACAAGGCTGTAATCAACCTCCTGGAGGATTTCTGTGCTCTGGGCTCTTTATTACCCTGGTTTGAACACCCGAGTGCCTGTGAGCTCGGCTGCTTCCCCCACGCACACGGACTGCCCTAGACCCACACACCCTGTCCTCATCAAGCTTCGGGGATCCATCAACACAAAGCGATGCCTCCTCGACCTCCGCAAAACTCTTTCCATCCTTCCTCACCTGTTCCCGCAGCCTTCGCCACAGCACCGGACAAACAGCCTGGAGGGCGAAGAAGCGTGACTGTCTCTCAGCAGAGGGGTCTGGTGTCACCCCCGACCCCTTCCAGCGGGGACACTGCGACATCGATTCACTTTTTGATGCTGGCGCCGACGCCAACCCCGGCTGTCGCCACTACCAACCCCCGCATCCCCTGCCCCGCTCCTGGGGTGGCTGCCGGGGGTCGCCCGGGGAAGGAGGAGCAGTGGGTTCGTCCGTGATCCCCCCTCCTCCGCCCTCTAGGAGGCTGCCGAGCGCTCCCACCGTCGAGGCGGCCTCGAGACACCGCCCACCCCGGGGGCGGCCCCGCGCGGGGCCGGGAGTGCGCAGGGTGCGGGGACACAGACGGCAGCGAGGAGCGGGGAGCGGCCGCAGGGCTGCGATGAGCCGGGACGGGACGACGGTCCCTGGCTCCGTCGGGTGCAGCCGCTCCCGCACCCCGCGCTGACACCCGCGCCCCGAGGCTCCGCAGCTCAGCGCAGCCCATGGACAGCTCCGCGCAGCCCCCGACGGCGGCGACTGCCGAGAGCGGCCCCCCCGAGGACGATTCGGTGTCGGGGGGCGGCGAGGCGTTCGGGGACCTCTCCCTGAGCCATGGCCTGAGCGTGCTGGTGGGGCTGGCGCTGTGCGTGACCATGCTGGGGCTGGGCTGCGCCGTGGAGCTGGGGCAGCTGGGCCAGCAGCTGCGACGACCCGTGGGGCTGCTGCTGGCCCTGCTGGGGCAGTTCGTGGCCATGCCGCTGCTCGCCTTCCTCCTCGCCCTCATCTTCGCCCTGGACGAGGTGGCGGCCGTGGCTGTGCTGTTGTGCGGCTGCTGCCCAGGAGGAAACCTCTCCAACCTCATGTCGGTGCTCGTCGACGGGGACATGAACCTGAGGTAGGTGCCCCCCGCTCGTCACCTCGTCCCCGGCTGGGGCTGTTGCGGCGGCTCAGGGACGTTGGGGGTGTTGCTGGGCACCCCTCTGCAGCTTCTCCCGGGCGGAGAAGGGAGTTCTACAGGGATCCCGACATGCGCCTCCCGCTCCCTTCCCCACAAAGCCCGCTCGCCTGACCGGCAAGGAAGGGGGACTCTTGCAGATCCCCCTTCCCGCAGAGGCTGCAGCTTCCTGGGGCTGCCCCTCTGGCGAGAGATGACCCAGTGTCTCCCCCCACCACGCAGCATCATCATGACGGCCTCCTCTACGCTGCTGGCCCTCTTCCTGATGCCCCTCTGCCTGTGGCTCTACAGCCGCCACTGGATCAACACGGCCGTGGTGCAGCTCCTGCCCCTGGGGGCAGTGAGCCTGACACTAGGCAGCACCCTGCTGCCCATCGGCCTGGGGGTCCTCATCCGCTACCGGCATCCCCGCGCCGCCGACCTCCTCGTCAAGGTAAGTGGAGGTGGGGAAGTGGGGTTCTGGGGGGCAGCCATGCAGTGTGGGATGTGCAGGGATGGGCAGAGTGGGGTAAGGGGTCTGATGGCAGAGACACTGGTAGCTTCATGGGGGTGTATTTCACTGCTTAGGCGACACAGGAAGACTTGGGAATAAAAGGGTGGGAGAAAGATGGAAAGGGAGAGAAAAAGCAGGTTCCTCATCACAGGGCAAGGGGGGAGCTCAGCACAGCACCCCGGGCCCTGAAGCAGGGGGTTTCCCAGCACCCTGTTCTGTCTCCTGATTCCCACTGCAACCAGAGCTAGTGAAATCAACACACAGAGACTGTGATTCCTCCTGAAAACATCTAAGCAAATTAGCTCAATGCCAAAAGGAAAGCAAAGCCTAAGCCACTGCTCTCTCATTTCCCATGGAAGGCTATTCCAGCTCCTTCTTTTTCTAGGATATGACCAACTATCACATTCCTAAGTCAGTTGCAAACCCATGGAGGACAGTGCGACCATGTTTTGTAGTTTAACCTCTTCTTCAAGGCTCTGCCCGTTTTGCTTTTCCTTTTAAACTAATAACGGCTGCGTCGTTTATCAATGTCTCCGTGTCTGTTGCCAGATTTCCCTGTGGTCCCTCCTGGTGACTCTAGTGATCCTGTTCATCCTAACGGGGACTATGCTGGGCCCAGATCTGATGGCACATATTCCTGCATCCGTCTACGCCATTGCGGTGCTGATGCCTCTAGCGGGATACGCCTTGGGATACGGCTTGGCCACGCTCTTTAGAATGCCCCCACACTGCCGGAGAACGGTGTCTTTGGAGACAGGGTGCCAAAATGTTCAGCTCTGCACCGCCATCCTAAAACTCACCTTCCCCCCTGAGCTCATAGGGAGCATGTACATGTTTCCCTTGCTTTACGCACTTTTTCAGTCCGCAGAAGCGGGACTCTTTGTGTTGGGGTACAAGATGTATGGCAGAGACAGCTACAAACAAGACGCGCTCGGTGACGAGGAAGACACCGATATTTCCTACAAGAAACTGAAGGAAGAAGAGGTGGCTGATACTTCCTACGGTACCGTGACTACGGAGGAGCACAACTCCATTCCGATGGAGCCCACACAGACGGCACTTTAGGGGAGAAAAGAAGGTGACACGCGGGAACTCGTGATGTGTGGTGTGGTGTGTATCGTGCTTGCAACCAGCGCTGGGCCACACTCGTCACTGTGCTGAGTGAGCAGTGCTGCCCAGCCCCCTTTGTGTCTCCAGCTGCTCCCATTGTCCAAGGTGATGTGTGTTTCGTACCGTGACAGTTGTATTTCCTCAAAAATAAATATGAAAACAATGTAAAACCCAAAAAGTATCACTGTGAGGCAAACCAGTAACCGAACGGCACCACACGAGGAGGCTCCTGCCCACCCAAGTGCAGCAGCAGCCAGCAGGAGCAAGGAGTGCTTTGCAGAAGTAAAGCCAGTGCAGATGAAGGGACAAACACCTTGCATCACCGATCTCCGTGTCCCTCCCCGTCCATCGTGGCAGCACTGTGCTCCTTGTTCTCACCACAAACACAGGGCTGAGCTGAGCCCACCCTATGTTTCCCACTCATTAATCCAGCTGAGCCCAGTTCACCAGTAGCGGGGTTGTAGTGGGGCTTTGATGGGGCGGGTGGGAGCGGCTGCCCGAGGCCCCGCACCAGTTGGAGATGGGAACCGGGCTGCCACAGCTGGTGGCCGTCAGGAGCGTGGGCAGCCCGGCCCCGCCTCGGGGGTATTTAAGGCCGCCCCAGGTCAAAGGATGACCCCGGGTCCGGGACGATGGCAGAGGAGGCGATGGAGAGCTACCTTTACGCCGCTTACCACCCCTACTCCTACCGCTACCCGCCGCCCAAGGGCAAGGGCGGGACGGCGGGCTGGCGGCCGCGGGGCAGCAGCTACTTCTCGGGCTACGGAGAGGCGGCGGCGGCCGCCGAGTACTTCGACAACTACCAGCGGGCGCAGCTGAAGGCCATTCTGTCCCAGGTCAACCCCAACCTGACGCCGCGGCTCCGCAAGGCCAACACCAAGGAAGTGGGAGTCCAGGTCAACCCGCGACAGGACGCGTCGGTTCAGTGCTCGCTGGGGCCCCGCACACTGCTGCGTCGCCGCCCCGGTCCCCCTGTCGGGCCGCGAGAGCAAGAGCAGGGCAGCCCCGCCACCACTAGCACCCGCGCCGTGCGCTTCCCCCGCACCATCGCCGTCTACTCGCCCATAGCGTCCCGCAGACTCACCGCCTTCCTGGAGAACCCGCAGAACCTGCAGCAGCAGCAGCAGCACCAAGAAGCGGCAGCAGCGGCCGTCGTCGAAGAGGAGCCGGCCGCCCTGCGGGAGCAGCGGGAGGCGGAGGCGGCCGCCGTGCGGGAAAGTTGGGAGAAGCCCCCCAAGGACAACTCCGAGCCGCTGGAGCAGCGGCAGCCCGCGGCCCCTGAGCCGGCGGCGGCCACGCCAGAGGAGAGCCGGGACGGTGGACAGGAGGAGGGGGAAGAGGAGAAAAAGGCGGCAACGGCGGAGCCCTCGGCTGCCCCTCAGAAGCAGGAGCACGCGCCGGGCAAGACCCGCCTACGCTTCCAGGTGAGGGGAGATCGGGGGAAAGCGGGGCCGGGCTGTGCCGGGAGGCGGCTTCCCCGTCGAGTAACTGCTTGTCCCGGCAGTTCCTGGAGCAGAAGTACGGCTACTATCACTGCAAGGACTGCAACATCCGCTGGGAAAGCGCCTACGTCTGGTGCGTCCAGGGCACCAACAAGGTAGGGGAGGTTCTCAGAGCGGGGCTGGGGGGTCCCGGGTCATTTCAGTCCGTCCTCACCGCTGACCCCGGCCTCCCCTCCAGGTCTATTTTCGGCAATTCTGCCGGACCTGCCAGAAGTCCTACAACCCGTACCGTGTGGAGGACATCACCTGCCAGGTAAGGCACCTCCCCTCCTCCACTGTGCCCTGCCCTGAGCTGCCCCACCGACCGCCGCCTTCTCCCGCAGAGCTGCAAGCAGACGAGGTGCACCTGCCTGGTGAAGATGCGCCACGTGGACCCCAAGAGGCCCCATCGCCAGGACCTCTGCGGGAGGTGCAAAGGGAAGCGCCTCTCTTGCGATAGCACGTTCAGTTTCAAATACATCATCTGAGTGGGATTGGGGTGGAGTTGTTTTGGTTTTGTTTAGAAAACTGCCGAGTAGCGCAGATGTTTTTGTTGTTGGTATTGTTGAAGGCACTTAAGTGAGCTGTAGCCAGGAAAATGAAGGCTTAGTGAGATGTAGCTAGGAAAGCTTGGGGAAACAAGACTGCAAAGACAAGATTGCAAAGCACACTGCAATGAGAGGGTGGGTTTGTGCCCAGCTCCAGGGGCATGTATTGCAACTGCTGTAAATTGCTTAAGGTAAGGGAATAGCCTGCAAATGACTTCCTAGGAATCATTTGTGTTCTGGGCTGCTTCTGACTTGTAAGCATCTCTGGTAGAAAGAGACTGCTCCTTCCTTTGAACTAATCGAATGCTTGAAGTTTAGATTGTCCTCTACAGTAGGTAGTAGAGCATCATGCACCAACAAATGGCCTGATGGCATTCACTTACTGTGTACTCTTCCACGAGCGGCGTCTGCTGCACCTGGTCATCATTAGGTAATGATTGTGATGTGTCCGAGAGGATCACTTCTACTGGTACAGCTGGTCTGTGTTTAGCTAAACTGCTGTTCTTGCGGACTAAAGCCACAGAAAGCTTAGCTGAAGTTAGCTTGATGCACTTTTTAAGGGATGTTCTCACAAACTGTTGGGGAAAGGGAGTCACTGATGTTTAGATCTCTTGGTAAATGAGTTGTCTAATGAGTTCACGAGGTTATCGATAGAGTTGACACTTCAAAGGCTCAAAGTACTGCACTGCACCTGCCCATCTTCCTCTTGCAGCTGCAAGTGATGCAGAAGAGCCTTGCACTTGAGTGCAAGGATTACAGTTTGACCTAATTCTGGATTAGGTGTTTGCTGTCCCAGAAGGATCAAACTCCTGCATCCTGCTGGGGTTGGGCTTGCACCTAGGAACTGTATTTGTTTGGCAGTGATGGTAGAACCAGCATGGTGATTTCTAGGCGGTGTGCTCGGAGGCCTGGTGTCAGCAGTAATGGCCTTTGTGGGAACACCATGCTTCAGCAGAGCGTTACAAGCTGACTCTGGGACTGTGGAGTGACCAACTAAGTGGATTCACAAGCGAGTAATATGTGCACCTGCCCAGCTGGCCCAATGGCCAAGGAGTTGGATGCATGTAGAAGAAAGTATCTGAGAATGCAATAAAGCTGTTAACAGTAAAACTGAATGTAGTCTTTTGCTTTGAACTCTTGTGGTAGCTTCTTTTGGGGAGGATGGTTTAACTTGGCTCTAACAGTTACACCTGACTCCTGCATACTTGAGACCACTTACTTTACAGGTAGCACCAGCTCAGACTGTTATGTGGCAGCTTCAGTGCCAGGTAGATGTTGGGGTAGGCTTGCTTCTCTAAAGGTAAACTAGGGGAGGGCAGGGTCAGTAAGCATTGTCCTTTGTGCTGACAAATCTCTGTTTAGAGGGTTGGTGTGCATTAATTCTCCAGGATTAACTCATTCTGCAGTAGGATCCTGTTTTAAGGTGTCCCTTGAGCTTGCTGCTCTAAGGCTTAATGCCTCAGCACCAATTTACTGTCAAGTAGATTTGCTTATTCTTGCTCTAACAGTATGAGGAGTTTTGGGAACCAGCAGACCTACCACCCCCAGAACAGGGTACTGCTTTCTTGAATGTTGAATCTTCCCCTGTATCACACTAAAGGGAAATATTCCCTTCATTTAGCAGCTCTCTTGGGCTTTCACAGCATGTGCTATCCTTTCTTCTGTTCAAGTAGAAGCACAAAATCAGCTGGGTGGCTGCTGCTGTAGGTGCATGTGCCTTGCATTTGCCTGTAGGAACAGTAATGAGCAGTAACAAGTTTCCAGGTTCACCAGGAACATGGTTGAGGCCTTCCTCTGCATCTGTAGTATGCTTTATTTTGTAGTTGCAGCAGTGATCTATCATTTCTGAGCATGTTTCCCTCTAAGGATGTTCACTGTTTTCCTGTTTGCCCTCCCCATTCTGAGAGCTGCAGTTAGTTCCTGATGGATGCAGGCTGATGGTGGTAACTCTGTGCATCTCAGTGATGAGTCTTAGATCCCGAGCTCTGTCCTGGCCAGTGTGAGGGGTTCAGCACCTCACAGCAGCATGAGCTCTTTGACTTTGTGAGTATACAAGTATCAGGACTAGCCTCAAGTGAAATCCAGTTCAGCTTGGGAGTTATCATCCTTGCTGATGACAGTCAAAGCAACAGCTGTTTGAGATGTAGATCAGGCCTGGCTGATCTGAACTGTCTGCTGTGCTGGTCTCAACAGGAGGTGGTGAAGGCCCCCAAGTGGCAGAGAGCTGCCCCATCCCTGCTGTCATCAGTTACTGAAAGGTCTTGGAGTTGTGGAATTCAGGGGGTAGCTCCACTAAACAAGCTTTTCTTCTTCCTGTAGTGTCCCTCAGCTCTGCAGTAGCTGTCATCTTAAGTAAATGAAAGCAATGCTCTTGCTGCTTCCCCACAAAGGACAGTTCTGTGTTCTTTTCCACTCTGCTGCTCTGTCACATCCTTCACTATATACACTGCATCATGGGCACTGGTTCCTAGCCTCAGCATAAAGCAGGAGTAGGTACTCATGACCTGTGTGATTACACAAAATAGAAGGTAACAGGCTACATGCTGCCAGTTCTGCAAAGGTATCTTGAGCTTGGCATGCAGAGCTGCTTTATCCGGACTGCTTGCTGCAACTCAGAGAAGCTGTCAGTATTCTGTTTTGTTTCTAGATAGCTTTGTCATGGAGCACTGTAGTGTGACAGCTTAGGCAGCAGCTGAGTGAGTTTGGAGAAGCCTCAGACAGCTGAAGCAGGATTCTCTCCGTAGGGCAGGTTTTCCTAGTTGCAAACAAATTACAGGTACAAACTGAAGCTTAAGCTGCAGGAGAAATCCTTGAGTTGCTCCAGAAGATGCCTGGGAAAGTGCAGCTGCACAGACAGGATACAAAGGGGAAAAAAACCACAGGGTGCTGCTGTGTCCAGTCTGTTTAGCTAAAGCATTTACACTTTAGCTGGTAGAAATACACAGAGTGACAGACACAATGGCTTTTATTTTTACAAAAAAAAGTTGGTAGAAGATGATGATGTAAATAAAAGTGTAATGAGCCACTAAAGAAAGCTACTCATCCCCAGTAAATACTTATTAAATAATTAAGAACACCATCTACAGTACCACAAAACCATCAAAATAACTTTATCAGGGTCAGGGGAAAAAATACAGTGATCATGGATGTGCCTTGACCAGTTACAGAGCTTGTTAGGAGAACAGAACAACTGTCAGCAGTCCAACAGTGTGCACAGTGCCTTCAGTTAACGCATCTCAGCATAGGTACATTTCTATAGGGGGGGTACAATTCCCCCCCCAAAAAGGCAGAGCTAAGAATTTCAATTCTACATTCCAAACTCTGGAATTAGAGCCCGTTAAAAAAAATCATCACAGTGGGTAAGAGATGTCTATAAAAATACTGGGTGTTCCTTTCAAATCACAGGAATTGTGGGACTACACTTTGTTTTTCCTTTTTTTTTTTGGTTGCTTTTTTAAGGGTTTTTTTTTTAACAAAATGTGATTGGTTTCAACAGAATCCAGTTTGGTTTACGCTCCAGACTTGGATGCTGAACTCTGCGTGTATTGCCTGTTTGTAGTCATCTGTAGTCCCAGTTCCTTAGGCTTGAGTCACGAAGATGCGGATAACCTGTGTTCAAACTCCTTGAACCCTGCAGGCTCCTCAGGCTGCGAGTAAAGTGTGTGATTACCGACAGGGAGAACCCTCCCCCCCAACCCTTGCCCTGGTAGCTTTATACACTACTGCCTTAACAGTGCATCGCACAAATGTACAAGAAAATAACTGGGTTTGCACTATACAGGTTGTAGAATATGTACAGGATAAAATAAGTTAACTCCTAAAGAGAATTGCTGATGGGCAGCATATATCTTTAATATACATTTTAAAGTCTCTGCAGGCAGCTACTTTTTGGTTAGTTGTTAATATTTGTAACGTAAGCACTGATCAGAGAACTGAGCAGCATTCCAATAAAGTTAACAGATATATTATTTCTTTAGAAACACTGGGAAATCCCAGTTTAAAATATTAAATGTCCTAAACATTTACACACTAGGAGGATTAGATCTAATAAAATAAAATTTCTTCAAAAATAATCTTGCAGCTCTTTTGAAGCATGCTCTGAGACCTCATTTCACAATCACCCACGCCTTCGAAAAACAACGGTCGCATCGCCACGCACTCCAACTCACACGCGTCGTCTCCTCGTTACAGACAACAAAAGCAAAGAGAACGTTGAGAAGTCAACGGGTTTTGCAGTCATACATCACCCTACTCGTGTTTCACCGCACATTCTTCATGACATTGCTAAGTGTCTCGGTAGAGATTACTTGATGATTATAGCTACCTACTGCTGGAAAGCCAGGAAGCCTTGCAGGTCTTCAGCCAAAATAAACCAGCTTTGATTTTAGCCTCATCCCACCTGCGGTATCGATTCAACTTCTGGAGGCTGTTACTGCAAACACCAATTAGAGTTGTTGTTACGACAGAGAAGAATGCATACGGATGCATTATGTTTAAGCCCTTTTCCTTTCATGTGGTTTCTATACATGAATGTATTAAAAAAATACTACTGTCACGCTGCTACTGTGTAAAAAGAGCAGTCAAGTAAGATTTTCAGCTTTTTACTTTAAACCATTTTTTGCTGTGATGAAACTGCGTTGGTTGCTGGAGGTTTGGTTCAGTTTTAATGAAAGGTGCTCTGAAGCGTCTTCATCATTGGTTCTAAATGATAGCCATTCAGAATCCAGTGCTCACAAGACTTATTCCCGGCTTGATTTTTCCTAGAAGCTGATAGGATTGCACCATGCGTAGAGACTCTCGAATTTCTAGATTGAGTTCCATCAGCTTGGAGCTGGCCTCAGACATGTCCTGGTTGGAGCCTACTACCGCAAAGCTACCAGTCTGACCGAGCGTCTGGTGGCGGAAATATATATGCAGCAACGTTTGAACTGGGTCATCTTCTGAACTGCCAAAGATGTCGTGTGGCCAAATAGATCTGTGAACACAGAAGTGGGATTTAAACGTTAAAAGTGTTTAAATGTTGAGACATCTTGCCCTTTAAAGAGAAATGTGAACAGAAGATAGAAGAAGATGCAGGAGAAATGCTTCTTCTGCAGAGTCCTGATAGCTGGGAGTGTCCTTTCTTCAGAGGTGCTACTGGAATTGCTTTTCGTAAAGATTGCTAAATGCTGATGGACAATCTGCAATGAAACACCAGTGCCTGTCCTTCTCAGTTAAGACTGAAAGCTAAAAAATCCCCCCCTGGAATAGTGCCCATCCCTCCTGTTAAATGAAAAAGACCCATTAGCAAACTCAGGTCTGAGGGCAATCTGGAAGCACTCACCTGAAAGCCTTGACCTGTGCTACAGCTGACACAAACTCCTTGTTCCTCAGGGTTTCAATGAGAGAGTGAATAGCCGTTTCTGTGCTGGCTTGGGACGCCTCTGCAATTTCAATTTCTTCGATGCCACTGTCAGATGCAGCCTCAGCCTCTTTCAGACAGCTCTCCAAAAGAGCAAGTTCTTCAGACATATTTATGACCTAAAGCAAATACAAGAGTTAACCTGTTCTAGCTTAATTCTCGGCCAAATTAACTTTCAATAGCCCTGACTTGAAGTGGTCCTCCTCTTTAGAGTCTTAAGTGAGAGGCAGAAAAAGCACATCCAAGTACTTCCTGGAGTTGCTTGCGCATGGAGTTAATTAATTGCCTGAGCACACATGTCGTGTTGGGTGTTTGGCTCTTTTAAAATTTGCTTAAAAATCCCCAATGTTCCTTTTCACCTCAGATCAACTAACAATTAAAAACTGACAAGAAGACAAGAGCACCCTGGAACCCAGGGCAACTTGAATATGAAGACAGATCCCACAAGACCAATAACCCAGCAGAGTAACCATAGTGCAGCCAGAGCATGTAACTTTGCTGTTGGGGTTAGCTCTAACGTAAAATACAAGGCCAGGGATCAGATCATCGAATCACTGAGGCTGGAAGGGACATGTAAGATCATCCAGCCCAGCCTATGACCAAGCATCACCACATCAGCTAGACCAGGGCACTATGTGCCACAGCCAGTCTGTCCTTAAACACCTCCAGGGATGGGGACTCCACAACCGCCCTGGGCAGTCCAGTCCAGCGTCTGATCACCCTTTCTATAAGGAAGGGCTTCCTAACATCCAAGCTAACCCTCCCCTGATGCAGCTTCAGACCCTGCTCTTTCATCCTGTTGCTAAGTCTCCTCCAGGGTAAACAACTCCAGATCTCTCAGCCTCTCCTCATCAGTCTTTCCCTCCAGTCCCTTCCCCAGCTTCACTGCTCCTCTGGACCTGCTCCAGCACCTCAATCTCTTTCTTGTGGCGAGGGGCCCAGTGCACAGAGTACTCAAGGTAAGGCCTCACCAGTGCCCAGTACAGGGGGAAACAGGACACTGTGTTTGACTCAATTAAGCAAGAAGTGGAACTGTTGTGATGCTGACCTTCCACAGCATTCTCCAGCCAGAAAAGACCTTGCCTAATAGCAACCTGGAAGCCTATATAGAAACTCTATAGAAATCTGGAAGTCTAAGTGAGGAACACATGCAATTTTTTTCCTGAGCTGCTCAATAAACAGACTTTCACCTCACTTTTTCATTTTCTTCCTTGCTCTATCAAGCAAGACCAGGCCATTTTTTCCCCCCTCACTATCTCTATTTATTGCACTGCAGACCCAGGGGAGAACTTCAGGAAGACACATGTTCTGATGAACTCGCCTAACATCAGTATGTATCACATGTACCCAGCTGAAGGACACACAGAGTCATTAGGGATCAGCAGGGACCTTGAAAGACATTTTGCTTCTAAAGCCAGTACAAGGCTCAAACCAGCTCGTCCACTGCATATTACTCTGGGGTTAGGGTCACCACCAGCATCCAGGGCGTCCCACCTGTGCCAGGGCCAGGTGGCAGTAGGCAGTCTGGGATGCCAGTCTGTAAGATATCTAGAATGTATCCCTAACTGCACTTAGGATGGGGACTAAGGCTGCCCAGTAACCAAACAGTGGCCGAAGGGATGTAGTTCTATAAATCAGCTGGTGGCAAGTGATGGTGTTCACAATAGGAAACACTGGGGTGATGGAAAAGGGCTTCATCGTTCATCTGTGCTGATTGGAGTTGATGTGCCCTGATTGTAGCTTGATTAGAATACACCAGGAGCACCAGTGAAGTATTTAAAATCATCATCCCTGGACTCCCTGCATACCTGTCTACGTAAGAGCTTTCAAGCTGTACAAAAATCAACACAGATAATTGAACGGCTCAGAAAATACCTGCAAGCTCTACTTAGATTTTTAATTAATTGACTATAAACCAGCTGGGACCCTCCTTCAGACTCTAAAAAAGATGTCCCACTGATGAAAATCTTGCAATGTGTATTTTAAAGGGTTTGGCTTTAAAATGTCAACAATTAGGAGCTAAGTAGCATGGTTTTCATTACCTCTGCTTCCTTCTTGATTGTTTTTACTTGGCTGATGAGTTTGCAATAGGCCTGGAACAGAAGCAGCAACTGGAAATGCAACTTGTACAGCCTTCGACACAACTCCAGCTCCTACAAATGTAAACAGCATTATTATATTCGGGAAGTGCAAGACATCTGCTGTCCCATACAAGTGATAGTAAATGACAACTTCTTCAGTATAGACTATGCAAAATTAAAAGTAGTTTTTTCATTCCTGAAGAAAGTACCAAAAGATTTAGCAGCTCATGTGGCAGGAGGTTAAGGAAAAGCAGATGAAAGGTTTTCTCCGTTGGAGATTTACAGGTATCCTCTGTCACACAGGGCTTCGAGTTTACTTTTTAGTGAGAAGTTACACTGCCAAGAATGGGAGCTGGGATGGGAAGAGAGTTAAAAGACACTTTGAAATGTCACGTTCCAAGACAGAATTTCATAGCTTGCTTACTGATACTTGTGATAACTCACTGTTTTAAAGTCAAGACCTGATATCCAAAAAAAAGCAGCTGTGGTCTGTGACAGGGATCTTTCATAGCCATTAATATAAATGCATAACCTGGCCCTTCGCTTACAGCTGCCTGATGGAGTAAGAGGAGAACCATTCCGTTCTTGGAGGCAAAAATAAGGTTTCTTTCAAGAAGGTATCTCTGTTTCTATTTTAGAAAAATAGCATGTGATAGATTTTTAAGGAAATGAAAAGGCAGCATTAACTTAGGCACTGTCTTCTTTCCATTTTTACACATCTGAAACACTGAAGGGCAGACTGTTAATACCGCTTTACACACAGACATAAAAGCTAGCGCTAATGGAGTCATCTTCTATAATATCCTACCAAATACAGGATCCTCCTATCTACAGAGAACCAGCAGTTCAATGGGTTAGATGATGCAAAATTGAAGCACACAGCATTTTTGTAATGGTTTATAACAAGACACCACTATGTCACAAATGGACGAGACAGATGGAGACCAGTTTGGTGACTGGCACGGTTAAGTATTTGATAAATCAAGAACTGTCACTTACTGCTAGAATTTCCATTTGCTAAGCAAGAAGATGAGCAGGTCACAAAAATACAAAGAAAGAAAAAGAGATCAAGAATTAGTGTAGGAAATCATTATAATTAGGGTAAAAAGATGTCCCAGGTACAATGGAGGAAGAAATACAACATGCTCCAAATATACACCGAATGGGAAACATTAACAGACTGAATTTGAAGTGAAATTACTAAGGATGGATAGCACTGGCTTTATGGTCCCACAGCACAAGGAACACAGTTCACCAGCAACCCGCTAGTACCTCTTCACACACTGAGCATTCTTAAAGGAAATCAAAACCAAGGACACTTAGTTGTGACTATGCTTTTGACTTGTTCTGCACCACTGCAACTTAAGCAAAAATAATGCCCTTTAAAATTAGAGAAGTGATGTTAATTTGTATTCTGCATCAGTTACAGAATTCTGAGTGAAATTATTACATAGGCAGGAAGACACAATGCACTGCAAAGAGAGAAGAGATCTGCAACTGCCAAAGCCAACAAGAATTCTGACTCACTTTAATCAGATTCAGAGGAACGGCAGGGTCACTTATCTAATACTTTTAGTCATTAAGTTCCAGTGTTCTTTAAGCCCAGTCTCATTACTACTGTGGGCAATAAATAACCTACAGGATCACACATATTCTGAAAATTCAAGAGAGGTTTTTCTTTAAAATAGGCTTTGTCCTATACTTCAGCGACTTTTACAGACCTGTTCATTTGAGAAATGATCTGTTTGTCCTACCTGCCAGTCCTGTACCAACAGCCTAGCCAGTGTGCAGATGCATTCTTTCAGGCTTGCGTGTAAGTACTAATAGGAAAAATCCAGTAATTAGATTTACTTGCAAGTCTGCTGGCAACGCACGAGCCAGAACAGAATCCATCTCACTGTTCTTTTGCTGTATTGACCACAGTGCTAAAAATTAGTAAGAAAATCTTATTTGTGTTAGTGAATGAAAAATAGCTGTCGAATGAAGCAGCTCTGTCTTCCCAAGCAAGACAACCTGTGCATTTTTAGCATTAACTGGATAGATTTATCAGCCCCACACTCCTTTTAAAAGAGCTTTTGAAATAATGATCTTAACATGTAGTAATGTCTCAGTCTCCTCAGGTCACTATAGGCTTCGGAGAATACATTTAGAACTTCTATAAATCACGTTTCTTTCTGAAGCAGGCTAAAAGGGCTCTACCTTCTCAACGGACACTATATACCGAAATCATTTTAGCAGAACCTGCAAGTGGAAGCAGCACATAAAGAATGCCAGCGTGCCTGGCAGGCTAGGATTGGAAACCAAAACCAAACCAGGTCCCCACAAATTATCAGCATGAACAGTCACGTAACTCCCTTCAGATGGTGTCTTCAAACCCTGCCAAAAAGGACAAGAGACAAAACTGCCTCCCTACAGGATTCTCTCTGTACGAGCTACATTAAAGCCTACACGAGTCTCTTCCTACATGTCTTAATTTCACACAATTTCAACAGTCAGGGGTTGGAAGGGACCTCTGGAGGTCACCTAGTCCAACCCCCCCCTGCCAGAGCAGGATCACCTAGGGCAGGTCACAGAAACACATCCAGCTGTGTTTTGAAAGTCTCCAGACAAGGAGACTCCACAACCTATCTGGGCAGCCTGTTCCAGGGCTCTGTTACCTTCACAGGAAAAGTTTTTCCTGATGTTCAGGTGGAACCTCTTGTGCTCCAACTTGTATCCACTGCCCCTTATCCTGTCACATGGCAGCACTGAAAAGAAACTTGCTCCTTTGTCTAGACCCCCATCCCTCAGATATATAAAGACATTAATGAGATCTCCTCTCAGTCTTCTCTTCTCTGGTCTCAACAGCCCCAGCTCCCTCAGCCTTTCTTCACAGGAGAAGTGTTCAAGTCCCTTAATCATTCCAACTGGCCTTCTGTTGGACTCTATCCAGCAGTTCCCTCTCTCTTTCAAACCGGACATAGTACTCCAGGTAGAGGGAAAGGAGAACCTCCTTCGACCTGCTGGACACAACTGTTCTTGATGCACCCTATGCTTTCCCTAGCTATACTGTGGGAACACAGACATTCCCTTCCATGGTCGTAACAGTTATGTTCTCGCAGGTAGATGTTACAACAGTGTATTGGTTAGTGTTATGAAATGATAATAATTAGAATGCTTGCTGCATTGTAATAGTAAATGTTATATATTTCTAACACGTAGTAATCAGTACACAATGATGTAATCCCAGTGTAAAATACACGAGATGTGGTGTTCACAGGCAAAGCACAAATCCTTGCGAGCAGTAGCAAATTGCTCTGCTGTATGATTTAGGACTTCTAGCAAAACATTGTTGTGAGAAGTAACTTTCTCTGCTACCTGCAATTCTACTTTCTTACATTTTTCTTTGGTTTTATTACAGGACTCTAGATGGCAGATTTCTTGTATCCGCTAATGATGGGGTTTGGAATTGCTTTTTTATCTTCAGCGTCATTGTTACATAGCTGTTGTTTAAAAACCCCAGTCCTAGTCTGCTGGGGGAAAAGCTCAGATTACATCAGTCAGTAATATGCCATCCAGACACACACTAAATACTGAACTAGTATTAACAGGTTGCTTCACCTATTGTTAGATGATACTTTGACATGAGTGGTTCGTATTTGCCCTATTGCTACTTTACTTCCTTTTCCTTCTCACCTAAACAATGACTACTGAAAGGACATATCGTTTTATATAGTACTAATGATATTAAATTCAAAGAGGTTTTTGGCTAGACAGTTTATCTGAGCATACAAACAGAATGTGAATCTTTTCTTCTTCTAGAAACAGCTGCAGAAAAGCAGGTACAGAGATGGTATCTAGTCTGCTTATCTGCTCAGCATTATTAGGTCTAGAACCCAAGACGAGTTGCCAACTTTTATTAAAGAGAGCCATTCTTATTAGACGACTGCTTCATAACAATCTGAGTTTCCAACAGATAGGATGATAACTGAAATGAAAAGCTTTTCATACATTTTTAATCTCCTGCAAAGATTGGAATTTCTGTGCAATAGATACAAAGATGATTTTTTTCATCATGACCTACCTGGGCATCCGTGTTAGCGCTGTGAATGCTGTCATCATTACCAAATGTTCTTTTGCAGTCTTCTAGCCACTGCAAAAGAAGTGTAAGCAAGATTAAACATCTTCTGAAACTGAGTAAGGACTCTGGATAAAGTATATTAAGCAGTTTTAGCAGTCTTGCACATTCTCAGATCACGTAAGAAACTGTGATGTGAAGCCAGCTGTTCACCAGTGTTGCTTCCCATAACGATTTTCACTCTGATACATCACTTACAGTTCTTACTGTGTCCCTTCCCTTGAAATTTCCTGTAGGCTTTATTCTCCCATGTGCACACAGTGGGGTACACTTCAGCATAAATACCAATCTGTGATTGAATTTGAGTTAAGAGTGAGGCAGTGGGACGGTGGAGGCAGAAAAATCCTCCTCATTAAGTGAGATCAGCTTTGTCTCTTCATTGCTGCACAAGGGTTACAGCAACATGAGCATCTAAAAGGTATCATTAACTCAGAGTAAGAGTAAACATTGGGACTACTCTGGAAAGAAGGAAGGAGAGCTTTCCTGCCAAACTAGATGAATTACAGGTTTATGCATGGAAAGAAAAAAAATAAGCTCTTTGATGGGAGTTTGACATCACCTCCAGTTCACAGAAGCCTGGGACATGAAGCAGTCTCACATCACACAATGCAAACAGGTAGATTCCACTCTGTCACCAATATAGGGCTGTATTTAACCCCAGTTCTTCGAGCAGACAAGTGTATTAATTTCAGAAGCTAATCTCTTCCTCTAGCTTTATCCCACATGCAAATTTAGAAGTATTAATATAAAGCTCTAGCTGGAACAAATATGCTTTTCCTGGACCACACAACCCCATCATCTCATCATCCCAGTGCCCAGCATATTTTTCTGCACAGCACAAACAAACTACTGCAGGCATGAGCTAATTTATGTTATTACTGAAACGGGAATGCATCATGTTGAGATAAAGCACAGATTATCTCTCGAAATGAAGAACAGGCTGAATACATCCAAGGATGAATAGGTTAGCGTTCTGGTGCTTGATATCTTGAGTCTCTCAGGGAATCTTAGTGACCTTTTTGTAACCTTTGTCTGATGCAAGAAAAAGAAAAATGTGATTTCCCATCTGCTCAATTTAATAAAGGTTACTTAGTGAATTAACCAGGCCTGCACGCTTATCAAGAGGAGAAATGGAATCTCCAAACACAGGGGTGTCGGTTCCAATTAGCGACATGGATAGCAACGGACACGGCAAATCTCATTTGTCTTTTTTATCTGACAGATTCATCAGTAACAATGGAATAGAAAAGCACTGGAAGAAAACAGCACGAGCAATTGGGAGCTGGCATTTACTTCCATAGGCCACCCGTTTAGGATGTTTTTTTATATCCTAAAAGCAGTCTGAACCAAGGGTATGTCTAGAACGCTGCAACAGGAAATGCCCGATCGGGTATCTTTGTCACTGACACACACACACAAAGCCAACGCGGTTTCCTCGCAAGAAAACAGAATGGTGGCTCCAAAAAGGTGATAAAATTATTTCACTATAACTTTTGCAGTGCAGAGTTCAGTGTGGTAGAAAGATGTGCATCTTCTCCTTTGGAAGAGCAGTAGATTGTGTGACAAAATAACCTTCTTCATGTATTTGATTTGCATTAATTTATGCTTTCTCCATTTTTCTCCTACAAGTGGAGGTGTAGTATAGGGACATCTGTGGTTGGTCTGGGTCTGGTTTGCCAGATAAATCCCAAAACAGGCATCCTGAAGCACCCTCTGTACTACAGGTACCTTTAGCTCTCGCTTATCTTCCTGCACTGGTAGGAGTTTTAGGCAAATGCAGCCCAAGCCTCTTCCTTTTAAAAAGTGATCCACGTGTGTGCCAGCAGAGCACACAGCGCTGGCAGTGCCAAACATCACCTATCAGGGCAAACTTGAATCAACAACTATTCATTAATGAAATTAACATTCAGAACTTTCAGGTGGTTGACCCTAGAGAACACCAGATTAATATGCAAATTATGTTCATTTAAATGTCCCTTAGTTTATCTTTACTATACAATAGCCTGATCAGCTTCATTCAATCATTTCCCTGTGAGAAAAACAAGGCTTTGCAGTTAGCTCAGCAAGTGTTTTGCCTTAATAGTCTCAGACTGAATAGGATAACAGAGCACAACTGCCTGCAGTTCAGATTTGACTTGAGGAAGTCTCTTCAATCATTTCTTGTCCTCCAGTAAGACAGAGTAAAAAAACCAGTAAAACACAACAAAAGCATTGAAAGATTCTTATCTGATTATATATTACTGACACCAAAAAATGGAGCACCAACAGCTGAAGAATGGCTTTTAGAGGCAGTTTCAGAGGAATACATTATTTGAGCTATATCAGTGACTACTTCTAGATGACTCTGCCAATAATGCACTAAAATAGCCGAAAGACGTGCTATCAAGAGTCAGAAATGACTGCTCAAAGCTAGGTATTTTTTTTCTCCTCAGTCCTGCTTCTTTCTATTTATAAATTAATAAGTAAATGTGAAAACCTGGGCAGAACAGTCTCTGTCACTTCAGGACAATTCCTTTAATCCTGTGACCTTTTCTCCTGCTCCAGTCACTCACAAGTCCTGTGGCAGGAGCCAAGCTGACCGCAAACAAATTACTGGACACCCTTTTGACAGCTACACCACAGAAAAAGCCTCATTCTTTCACGATGATATAGTGACAGGGCCATCAAACCAATGTCTGTATTCCTTCATCAAGTGAAATACAAAGCCAAAACAAAGCCGTTAAGATGCAGCATGGATCTGTGTCTGTATCACACCAGTACAGCAGTGCAAAAAAAGCAAGTGCATCGAGTGAATTCATGGTCAGCCATCTAAAAGGGGCATGATTTTAATTCCTCATCCTTTGCTGTATCAACCAAACAGTATCATTTGTTAATTGCTGTGCTAAACTGCCAGCCAAATGAGGAGTTTACGTGAGAAGAGTCCCTTTATGATCATACAGTCATCATTTTAAGTGTATGCCCCACCCCTCATCCCCCCACTAAGGCACCAAGGCCAACCAGCCTCTCAGTATCTACTCTCTAAAAAGAGGAATAAAACATACTGTTTTCTCACACCGGGGATGACAGCATTGCTCACTGGAGACAAACATTAAATGTGGCTGATTTGGTGAGGCTGGCTTTAGACTTAAGGACTCATGGGGCCAAAATGGTAACCAACTCGGGAATAAACCAGGCCAACCAGAGCAGCAACAAATGCTCCCTAGACACCATCTAAGAGGAGAGCCAGAAGGCAAACCACCTCGAGGGTGTGTGTGGCTATGGGGGAATCCTCCTGCACCTCCCTGGGAAACCTGCGTGCTTGGTTCCCTCTCTGAAATTGTGCACCAGTGCACGCAGCATGGGGAACAAACAGCAAGAACTGCAGGGCAGTGTGCGGTCACAGGTCCATGAGCTCATGGCATTAGAGAGACACAGTGAGGCATGACTGGAATTCTGTCATGGACAGCCATGTTCTCTTTAGGGAAGACAGGCCAGCAAAGCAAAATGATGGAGTTGCTCTGGATGTGAGAGAGCAACTGCAGTGTATTAAACTCTGCTTAGAGAGGGGTGAATAATGTGCTGAAACCTTAGGGGAAACATTTAAGGAGCAGACTAACACGTTGACACTGCTGGAGGTGTTTACTACAGGCCACCTGATCAGGACAAGGAAGTCAGAAGCCTTCTACAGACAGTTGAAAGTAGCCTCACAATTGCAAAGCTCTGGTTTCTCCTGGGAGGGGGACTTCAATCACCTTGGCATTTGTTGGAAAAGCTTCACAACTGGACACACGGGGTGCAGGAGGTCCCTGTAGTGCACTGACGATAAATTTTGGACACTAATGGTGTCCAAATGAGCCAATGAGGAGAGGTGTGCTGCTGGACCTTCTACTAATAAAGGATGGACTGGTTGAAGGTGTAAAGGCTGGGGGCAGCCTTAGCTGCAGTGTCCATGAGATGGTGGCATGGTCTCTCAAGAGAGTCAAGGAACTACTGGAGCCCTCCAGTGGAGGACTACAGAAAATGGTAAGGAGACTTGAGCATCTCTCCTGCAAGGAAAGGTTCGGTGGCCTGGGTCTGTCTAGTCTGTAGAAGACTAACAGAGGATTTTATCAATGCTTATGTAAAGAGATGGTATGAAGATTCTGGGGCCAGGCTCTCTTCAGCTGTGCCCAGCAACACAAGGGGCAACTCACAAACTGGGACGCGCTCCTGAACACAAGTTAAAACTTCTTTGAGGGTGACAGAGCACTAGAAGAGTCTGCCCACAGAGTCTGTGGAGTCTCCTCAGAACATTTTAAAACCTGCTTGGATATGATTCTGTGCAACTTGCTTTAGGGTCAGACTAGGTGATCTCCAGGGGTCCCTTCCAACCCCTACTATTGTGTGACATGAACAAGGCAATAGAGAATCACATTGTTTGTGAATAAGCCCAAATGACAAAACACTGCTCATTGTATTAGAGCTCAGGAGTTAATTTACAAGTAAGTTGTTATCACCATAGAGCAGCACAAACAATGCAGCAGCTCTAGCAGAAATGCTGGCCTGAATCCTAGGAACGGCTTATCTCCATTAGCAGTGCCGTGACGCACCTCAGCATCGGTTTTCAGGAAATTGTATGTCTTTTGAGATCCTTTCCACAGGGAAAGCAGATGTTGATTCTGTTCAACAGACGAGCACTTGCAAGACAGGTGCTGCCACTTCCTAACAAACTACACCCAACCAAGAAGCACAGAGCCATGTGTGCTGCAAAAACACAGCTCTGACAAGAGATCATAGCTTAGATTCTGGTTCTGTTTTGAATTACTCAAATTTACCTATACGGTCACCGTGATGGCCTCACGGGCTGCTGAGTAAAAAGCTCCTTCAAATGCATGTTTTTCCTAGGGATCACTGTCTCACTACTACAGAAGCCCCATATATTCTCCCACTCCCTGTACCTGCAAATCCAATTGTAAATCCACGTGTTCTTTCAGCTCTTACCTATTTCAGTATTTGACCTGATCATCCTTGCTGGACTGCAGGCAAGGGTTGGCAAAAACAAATATAGAGACCTTGTGCTACAGAAACATTGAACTTGGAAGCAAAAGGAATAACCACCACTAACATACACCTTGAAAACAAAACTGCCTGAATAACTGACAGAAACATCAGGCTCAATGGGACCCAGCTGCAGGATGACTGTGTCTGTGCCACAGCTGCTTAGCCCCCATTACAGTCAGCGGAGAACCAGTCAAAAAGAAGTCTAAGGATCCAGCTGAGTAAAACATCGATAACTATTTAGGATAAAATGCATTGTTCTCCTGATCTCTTATAGTGCACTGACTTGATCGTTGAATAATACAGGTGTGATGGCACCTTGTTCACATAAAAGTAGTTACCTGTAAACGTTTTACTCTGGAGACCTCACCCTTTTAATACACCAAAATAAGCCAGACCCTCTAACTGAGGAAAACAAATCACTGTGAGTTATTGATAGAAATTACTGATTATTATTTTTAAGACAGGATTTTAAAGGCAGGAATCCCCTTTACCCAATGCTAGTGCATTTGTGCAGTGTTCTACATTCAAAAGTGTTTGCAGAAATACATGCAACAGAACTGGCTGTTAGAAAAAACGTTGGATTCAGGCTGTTCATATGGAATAGCAGTAAGAAAAGGAAGCAGGGTTTTATTTCAGATCTTCCCCCTGCCCCCCGTTTACTTTTAGATGCTCCAGCTGAGATGAAGACCTGCAATGTTTTCTTGATGAGTAGGGCTCTAGTGTTTTCTGGTTTGCAATATGACAGACTCACCTGTTCTGCTGCCTCTCTTTTGACACTGTAGGTATCCAAGTGTTCTTGGAGCTCTAGAACACTGAACTTCAATGTTTCCAGCAGCCCACAAGACATCAGCTGGAAGATAAAAGTAATCACTTGTGTAGTCATCTAACATCTGACTTTTCTTCTTATAGTCTATTATCTAAATTAAAAGACATTTCAAGTCTACGTTTGGAAAAGCAATCACATTAGAATTAGTTTGGTTCAGAACATTCATGATACCTTTGAGTTAGTAAACTCAACATGTGCCAGAGAAACCAGTGAACAACAGTTTTGATTCCAAAGTAAGAAGGGTAGTACCTAGTTAGCATATGCAAAAGAGATTTCAAAGGGATTTTTAGAGCTTTAAAACAGAAGAGTAATACTTGATAGACACATCCAGAGTCTGCAGCAGGCAAAAAGGAACTGCTGGGTTGCTCCTGCAGCAACCTAAGGAGTGCCTAGTAAACTCTTATATACAATATGCAAGCTATACCACCACCAGCGGCTTCAGTCTGCAGAATCACAGAACACTTTGGGTTGGAAGGGACCTTAAAGGTCTTTTAATCCAACCCCCACTCCTGCGGTGAGCAGACACATCTCCAGCTAGATCAGACTGCTCAGGATGGGGCTTCTACCACCTCTCTGGGCAACTTGTGCCAGTGTTGCACCACCCTCATTGTAAAAAATTTCTTCAACAGATCTAGTCTAAATTTACCCTCTCAGTTCAAAGCCATCATTCTTTGTCCTGTTGCAACAAGCCCTGCTAAAAAGATTACCCCCTTATTTCTTATAGAGTGTCCTTTCAGAAATAAAAGGCAGCAACAATATCTCCTCTTAAGTCTTCTCTTCTCCGGCCTGAACAAATCCAACTCAGCCTGTCCTCGTAACACAGGGGCTCCAGTCCTCTGATCACCATCACCCTTCTCTTGAACTGACCTGTATTAACTTGCTACTTCTTGGTCAGCTTGGAAGTGCAAATGCAAGAAGGGGACAGCTTTCTGCTGGAAACTACTTTGGGAATGAATCAAAGGCCAAATTTGGCTCCAATGGCAGTGCTGTACACATGAGGAGCCATGAAACCAAAGACTGGTACCTGAATGTACTTTTGGATCAGCCATGTTTTCTTAGAGAGAAGTAATGTGATAAACAAGTAGCATGAAAGGACTGGAAGTCTGATGAGGACAGGCTGAAGGGTGCTGAGGTTATTCAGCCTGCAGGAGAATCAGGGGTGACCTTACCACTCTCACAACTATCTGAAGAGAAGTTGTAGACAGGTGGGGGTCAATCTCTTCTCCCAGGCAACTAGTGGCAGAACAAGATGGCAGAACATGAAGCTGCGTTAGAGGAGGTTTAGGTTGGATGTTAGGAAGCCCTTCCTCATGGAAAGGGTGATCAGACACTGGAATGGACTGCCCAGGGAGGTGGTGGAGTCCCTATCCCTGTAGGTGTTTAAGGACAGACTGAACGTGGCACTTAGTGGTGATGTCAGCTCACAGGCTAGGCTTGATGATCTCAGAGGTCTTTTCCAGCCTCAATAATTCTATGATTCTGTTAATTTTATTTACTCAATAATTCTGTGATTCTGTTAATTTCATTTACCTTATCTAAAGAGGAAATGCTTCTCTACGGTGTCTCTTCCAATGTAACGCTACAGTGTGTGCATGCACACACACTCACAACTCCACTCAAACACCTGTGTGTATTTATTATTTCTGTTTTATATTGGTATTTTGGTATGGATTTATTATTCATTCTTTGAAACACTCATGCTGTTCTAGCTATATGCTAGCATAACTCTTTTTGTGGCTTCTTATCCCAAACAGATGCTGCCTTTTGGTTAATTTTCACTGCTTTTAAAGTGCCACTCAGTTCTTTTGGAATGCACTGTCCGCACCGTGCTTTTCTTAGTCCCTGTATTCTAAAGTGAAAATGTCAGAGCAGAGTCAGCCTGTAGCATACCAAGGGAAAAGAAAGGGTCAGGAGAAGTGTCTCACACTGTGCCAAGGCCAAAGATCCATCTATCTCAGTTCCCTATCTGACAATGTCTAATGGCAGCTGCTTAAGGAAGGGCAAAACGGGCCAAGCACATGGTGACTGACTTGCTCCAGAAAGCTTTCTTAGCGTTTGTCAACATGTTCTCCACATTGAAAAGATCTATCCAGGGCTATTTCTGTCATCTTGTCACTATCTGCTTTTTGCAAGCAGCAACAGACACTGTCAGGGTTTCACAGGTTGATTGTGTTATATCACGTGAAGGATCCCTTATCTTTGGTTCTGTACGTTTTGTAAGTAATCATTAAGTTCATTTCATCACCCTTAACATCAAATAAGACAACACAATAATTTTGATGGCTTCTGCATGATAAACAGTTATTATATGGGTAGATTTCTCTCCTAAAGGGCTGAAAATCCCAGCCTGCATACTCGTAATCTGTAATGTTCTGTTCTGTGACTTGGTCTAGGTGTCCTGCTGTGGCAGGGGGTCTGGACTAGATGATCTTTCGAGGTCCATTCCAACCCCTGACGATTCTATGATTCTCTCACACATGGAAGCCATTCCACATCCTTAATAATCCTTGTGACCTTTCTTGAAAACCTTCCCAGTTCGACCTTATTTTCTCTGAGAGCAGGGCACCAGACTGGCCCCAAAATTCAGGTTGCAGGTAGGATTCGTACATCAGCTCAATGACGTTTCCTGATTTACCATCTCTTGATTATTCTAACACAGCTATTTTGACTGCTGTTGAACACTGAGCTGACTTCTTACATTAATATTTATGATAACCAGAGATTTTAACCCGAGTAACAACAAACAATTCAGAGAATTCGTAGTAAATTTGAAGCTAGGCAGTTTTTCTCATGCATCACTGAATAACTACATAAACAATTCAATTTTAAAAGGCAAAGGTGACTGGAGATAATCTTCCCCTTTCTTCTTTGTGCAAAGAATATGGAATAAACCCGAGCAAGCAGGGACAGTAAAGAACAGCAAGGGAATTCAAGTGTCGTTCACTGTTCTCTGTGATAGCTAGGAGCTATTTTTGGAGAAAATGTACTTTTCACTTGTGTTTTCAAACACTTATGATACACATTTTAATTCCTTTCCAATTTAAATTTAAAAGCCATCTCATTTTTTATATCCCCAAATTATTCACATCCTTCAAGCGGTTATGTTATAGAGCAACCTTTTTTAAAAGGCAAAACCAGAATGAACACGTTTTATTCAAGTGTTTGAAAATCTTCCTGAGCACTGCTGTTTTCCACAAGTTAAAACATCAGTTTGTATGTTAATTTAAAATGCTTGAGCATATAACTTCATGAGATTTTTACCGTTTCTGCATCAACAAAGACCGTCGGACATTCTGAACACAACATCATCACTTCCAGCGAACTCTTAAATTTGGTTCCGATGCGCTGCAGGCTTTCGCCAAGAAAGCTGACTGAATCGTTTGTTATAGACACAAACTTTCTCTGAATGCTCTAGAAATCAAAGCAGAAAAACACTTCTTTTACACTGTAATTTACTACTGCTCCTCTCTTCCTATGGCTTTGTAGATTAAGAATTTCAGGGCAAATTTGCATCAAGACAGCATATAGTTTTGTCATTGGATTCTGTGATTCTGTAACTTCTTCCCAGTGAGAGTGATGGGGCACTGGAGGGGGCTGCCCAAGGGGTTTGGGGAGTCTCGTTCTCTAGAGACTTTTGAAACCCATCTGGACTTGGTCTGGGTGTCCTGCTGTGGCAGGGGGATTGGACTGGATGGTCCTTCTGATCCTCAATGATTCTATTTACTCTGAATGTGTACGTATCAACAAATGCAACCAATCAATCAATCAATCAAAAGAGCCTGTATCCATGAAGACAGTCTCTCACTTCACATCTAGGCATTAGCATCAGTATAGCTGGAGGCCTATTAGTCTTGGTGCAGTATAGCTAGTAGATCAATTAATTTTCCAGTGCTTGTATTGCAGAAAATTACACTGAGCATTACAAGTCAGAACACAGCCCCTGTAGCACAATCTATGACCACAACTGCCACCTGCAGGTTTCTATTTGCTTCGAGCACCAGTCCTATGCATATCATGCTCCATGATGTCATCATGGCCTAATACAACACCATGCTTTCACAGGTATTATTTCATAAATTCTATGAAGTTACGTGTAGGACACAACTGGACCAAGACGATACTGAGAGCTGCAAAATTAAATGCAGTGTATGAGCCAGAAGGCAAAACAGAGAGGCACAGTCAAACAAGGTCTCCAGGGTCTCCTAGTAACCTGAATCCCCCTCTGTACTCACTCAGGAATGCTGCTTTGCTGAAGCCCGGATTGCTACTGCCCCTTTTCCAAAGCCTAACCATCCTCCCAGTTGAGGGCTATCCTGTCAAGCCACAGGAACTTTCACCTTTCTTTCCAGCTCTCTCTTTAATGAACACAAGACACCAGGAGTCCCTGTTTTATAGCTGTCATG
Organism: Upupa epops; assembly: GCA_013397515.1. NCBI lineage: Eukaryota > Metazoa > Chordata > Aves > Bucerotiformes > Upupidae > Upupa > Upupa epops. Next base: position 27,882 of record VZRI01002459.1, on the reverse strand, counting down.
AAATGAATGAATGTGTGAAAAGCAACCGCAGCTACGCTGTGGAGTGATACAGAGAACCCAAACCCCTGATGCCTACATGAGGCAAAAAGACAAACACGAATTTCACAGCACCGTGGCAAAAACTGACTTCAACTATAAATGGAAAACAAGGTATTTCATGCATACAGAAGAATACGAATTCTTCACATTAGCTAATTCATGATTGTAACTCTAAACCTGCCCATACACGTGGGGTAAAATCATAGGAGAAATAAAACATAACATAAAATGCATACCAGTGTGGTAAAACAAAGTGTGGCTCGCATGGACAAAATGAGAATGATTTATTATGAATATTGGAGCTATAATAAAGGGTTGGAGTCGTACGATAATCAATTTGCTTTTAGCTCACTTGGCATGTTGCCTGCAAATAAAATGGATTCATTGTGCTTCTCCTATCCCTGTAAGAAGCTGAAAAGAATAATGTACGTCCCAGTGGTACCACTTTGAAAATGCAAAATAACCAATCTCTTACATATGGAGAGGAAAGATCCAGAAAAATTAAGCTGTCAGCATTTTGCGTTGGATATCAGATCTGTGAGATAAACACAGTCTAAATACAGAAGCATCTGAAACTTCAGTTTTAGTGGATCTCCTGGTGTTTCAACTAAAAGCTTACAGGACACTCTGAACTGCCTTTGGTTTTTAGTTCTTTTTTTTCCCTTGAGCAGAATCACTGCCAGTCAATGGATAATTGGATAGCCCAAGAAAAATAGTGTATGACCATATAACACTCCTCTAGCAACACGGGTTGTCTGCTTTCCACTTCTTTCAAAGGCTCCTGTTCCACAGTCTTGCGGCTTTTGCAATTGATGGAGGGTAACTGGATGGTCGAAAGCGATTTCACACAACCAACCCTGCAATTTACTGGCAATTAACTGACCTGAAACAATCTTGAGAAGACGTGGAAAGTATAGACAGCGCAAGATCCATCTGTATCTGACAGCATTTGATTGACGTGGCAGCGCCAGGCTTGCTCTTCATCATCGTACGCCACTGGCTGGAAAGCTGCCAATATGGCAGAAAGAAATGGTGAAGGAGGAGGGGAAGTCTGCACTTCTGGGAAACCATCCTGGTCTTCTTCATCTTGGCTATGAAACACAAACAACAGACATTAATTCCTCAGTATGTTTATAAGGAAAAACAAAACAACCCTAAAAAAAACACTTTTAAGAAAAAAACTAAGAGAGCAGATATTCAGAATAGTGTTTTGTAAAATAAAAAAAATCAACTGAAGCAACGATGAAACAGAAGAGTACAACTAAGACAGTCCAAAAGCAGAAAACTCGTGCCTACTGCAATTATCAAACAGCTCCAAAGTTTCTTAAATCCTGTTATTTCTATGTGCTTCTACAAAGAGCTCTCTGGAGGCTGTGTAGAGTCATATGCACACACATACATGTAGCACTGCAGGTAAGTACTTTAAGACTCATAGATTTATAGAATGGTTCAGGTTGGAAGGGACCTTAAAGATCATCTAGTTCCAACCCCCCTGCCATGAGCAG
>VZRI01002459.1:0-26317 GCA_013397515.1 Upupa epops | reverse complement strand
GGTTGCTCAAGGCCCCAGCCAATCTGACCTTGAACACTTCCAGGGAGGGGGCAGATACAACCTCCCTGGGCAACCTGTTCCAGTGTCTCAGCACCCGACTGCCTCCCAACTTCCAGTCTCAACCTCCCCTCTTCCAGCTTGAAACCATTCCCCCTGCTCCTACCACTCCAAGCTCTTGGAAACAGCCCCTCCCCAGCTTTCCTGTAGCCCCCCTTTGGGTATTGGAAGGCTGCTATAAGATCTCCCTGGAGTCTCCTCTTCTCCAGGTTGAACAGCCCCAACTCTCTCAGCCTGTTCCCATAGGAGAAGGGCTCTAGCCCTCCAACCATCCTGGTGGCCCTCTGGACATGTTTCAACAGCTCAATATCCAACTCTCTCAGCCTGTCCCTGTGTATATATATATACACACACACACACATTTCTTTTCTTGCTTTCTGTAACAGAATTCAATTCTTCAATCTCATTACTACTCTAAACACATGGTCCACCAATATCTCTAACAAATTCTAGCTTTCCTGAGGTAAAACACAGGAGCTCATTTAGCAGTGCAATACTGTGACTGCCTGGAGTGAGTGGAGCGGAACACTTCCATTTCATAGGCAATCAATTTAACAGGCCTTTGTTGAAAGACCGTTCTGCAGCCATTCCTTCCATTAAAAATAATCAAGCGATAAATTAATCAATGGTACCACTTACAATCATTAACTTAATTGTTAGAATTTTCTTTATTGCAAGGAATGATATATTTTGACAGCTCTTATTCCGTAATTGAGCTTACTCAGCAAAAAACACACGAGAGGAGTCCAAGCAGTGATGGCTCATAAAAGTAATGTTTTTAACACATACCATTTTTCTCTAAAACATCAGCCACATTTTACAGCAGCACCAAGATGTCTTAAATACTTAAATGTGCTGTAACAAGCGTAGGGGCTGTTTTTAAGACACATTTGTTTTAGAAGTAACAAGCTGAAAAGTTAAGATGCAATGCTTTTAAATAATATCTGTAAGCAAAGCTTTGGGGAGATAGTCAGATCTTCTCTAACTCGTGTATCAATCTTCTAAATATTCACCTCTGTCGGCCCATGAATGAGAGCTATGGGGTTTATCATTTATTTCCTTACTGCAAACAAACTAAAAGCTTAAGCGATTTTTCAGTTGCCGATTAGGAAATAAACTGCTGGTAGGTGGCACTGGCCTTTAATTCCAGCAAGGTACACTGCAGGAGGCTGCATATGGGATTGCAAGACTTAAACTGTGTCTCAGTACCAGGAAGACCTCTCATACAACTTGGTCTGGTACAGCTCTTGTTGTGCACTTTTCTGTAAAAGACTCAGAATCACAGAATCATTGAGGCTGGAAAAGACCTTTAAGGTCATCAAGTCCAGCCTAGGACCTGACATCACCACATCAGGTAGACCAGGGCACTAAGTAAATCACAGAATGTTAGGGGTTGGAAGGAACCTCGAAAGATTGTCTACTCCAATCCCTCTGCTAGAGCAGGATCCCCTGGAATAGCTGCACTTTATCTCTCAATGGTTATTGTTGCTCCCCATATTAAAAAATGGAAAAATGTTATTGAAACACCTTAGAAATAAAAGAGAGACCCAGTAACTTAACTGGGACAATACAGAGACAAAATGGCCTGGCTACAACAGGAACTTTGATTTTAAAAATCAAAAAAAAACCTACCCAAAATCATTTGTTCCCCCATGGGTTCCTGGCTTTGGACAGCAGTATAGTTTTTGCCAGAATTCAGAGCAGTTCATGGGCTTTTTCCATGCTATGCTGCTTACAGCTGGTAGCTGCCAAGAAAAAGCTCCATAACACACTCCGGCTTCTTCACACTGTGTTCTACTGGTGGTGATAAAATGTGCTGATTTCTTTCATTCATAAATTGTCCTTCCCTGCATGGCTGTTTGCCCTGTACCAGAAAGGACTGCTGAGCAGAGTCCTGAGTCTCTTTGCTCTGACGGGGAGAACCGATCAACCATTATTTGGGATATGAAAAGCATTTTGTATGTTTGTTTTATGGGATTCAAGGAAAAGCCCACACAACGTCTACTTTGCTTGAATCATGCACTGATGACAAGCAATTCATGTTAAAACCACTATTAACCTTACCTAGACAAACCAGAGAAGTCAGCTTCTTCTTCTTCGCACCTCTCATCTAGCTCTTTCAAAGCAAGGGTGACATCTTCCTCACAAATTGATTCAGAATAGCTTTCAGGAGCTGCTGCTTCTGCCAGTTCTGAGGTCTCTTCCAACTCGAGAGATTCATGACAGACCAGACAGTCTTGTTGCTCTTGTAGTAGATATGACCCAGTGTCTTCACTAGCAGTGCTAACCTGTTCATCCCTTACTGCAGAACTGCCTTCCTGTGAATCAAACATACTTTCATCACTTTTATTGGCTGGGCTTATGTGTTCTTGCCTTTTTTTATCATGGTGCAGTAGCAGTTATAAAATATTCTTCACAATCATTCATTTACTCTATTCAGCTCTGTGGCCTGTTCATACAGTTTGAGTTGAGCAAGGGCAGAGAGAGACAGGCTGTCCGTACAGTTCGTAACCTCTGGTTAACATTAAGATCCTAGAGCAAGACTTACTGGTTATAGCAAATCCAGTTTCTCAAATGCACTCAATTAAATCTGTTAAATGAACACTCCCAGAAAAATATTCTCAGACAGTTTCAAACATACTTTGATAGCAACACACACAATCATGACTTTCATATTTGACTTTTCTACATAAGGACTGAAATGCCTGCTTCACGCCTGCCTTTGGGGTCTGGAACCAGTACAGAACCCTTCTCCTTTCTGTTCTCCATTGTAAGAAGTTTCTAAAGCATAACGAAGCATCAGTGTAACAGATGAGAAGGGATGGCTTTATTATTTTGCCAGTACTGTTAATGTAGGGGAGCTCTGAAGGTGGAACCCTGAATTTCTCAGTGTAGGTTTTCCAGTCAGCGGCAATTACAAAGAGGCAATGATTGAACTCAAGCAGGTCAAACAGTCATCACAGTGCCCTGATCCCTGATTTCTAAGTTTTCTGTCATACAAACGTACTTAAAAGTATCTTAAAAACTTCACTTATATAGTTGACAACTGCAGAGAATAGAAGGAACATTACCTCTGGTAACCACTCTCTCATAAATCCACAGTGCAAGTAAAATGGAGAATAATTTTAGACAGAAACTTCCTCACAGTTAAGCTCGTAGTAAAACGTTGTGCAAACAGTCGTCTCGTAAGGCAGTATAAAAACATTCTGATACTGTTTTGCATGAAAAAAGCCTGTGCTGAACAAGTTCTATACCAAGCATAAGGAAAACACAACCGCGTTGTGCTGCAAGCTCTGCAGTTTGAGAACTTGGAACACGTTTCATTACAAATTTGGCAGAGTGACAGTGTATTTTCAAGCTCATTCTGTTAAGTTGCATAAACTCCTCCTAACTAATTCCAACTCTGAAGCTAACTCCTGGAGAAGGAGAGTTTTGCACTGTGCTGAGCAGGTCTTTGCATCCCATATTCTAATGAGCACAATCATGTTTAGCAATTGCATTTACCTGATGGGTGGCATTTTTTTCCTGGATGCTAGTTAGTAATAAAACTATTTTAACTCCAGTTTGGTTGCTTTTGATGTTTCTTATGACACTGGTGCTTCTTTTGTGTCAATGTTTTCACCTGGATTACCGGAAGTGTAGTGATTTTGTAAAGGAAGTTGCAGAAAAACAATGAATCCCATTAAAAAGGAAGTTTTGGCAAGAACCAGAAAACTGTAACAAGGAGTTACAGCTGAGAAGGTAGGACAAGCAAGCCTGTGGTGAAGGTAAGTCTATCAAATCACAGCTTATGTAGCACTTTATTTTGAAATCTTTGCATAGAATATTTAATCTTTTTTTTAATCTATCTATCCTATGTGGAAAAAAAACCATCCAGAGTAAGCTATCTTCCTCATCCAAAACTCTACTGAAACAAATATGCACACTGCAGACAAGAAGATCACAGATTCACAGAATTATTGAGGCTAGAAAAGACCTCTAAGATCATCCATCCCAGCCTATGACCTGACATAACCACATCAGCTAGACCAGGGCACTGAGGGCCACAGACAGTCTTTTCTTAAAACATCTCCAGGGACAGGGACTACTCCACTACTGCCCTGAGCAGACCATTCCTATGTCTGATCACCCCTTCAGTGAGGAAGAGCTTCCTAACAAGCAACCTAACCCTCCCCTGTTGTAGCTTCATGCCTAGCCCTCTCATCCTGTCAGTGGCTGCCCACAAGATGAGCCTGACCCCCACCCAACTACATCTTCTGTCAGGTAGTTACAGATGAAGCACTAATTGACACTCTAAGCTTGTGAGCTCTACAACAGCCAAGACAATTTATCAACTACGATGTCACCAAATGCTTTTGTTAAAAGTATGTGGGTAATTGTAATGGAAAACCATGAAAAAGCAGAGAAAAGCTGCTTTGTAAATCTCAACCTTACACTTCTGGAGGTGAGCATTTTATCACAGGAAACCAGTCACTCACTCTCCTCCAGTAATGCTCTGAATTATGGCTTTTGTTCTTAACAGTTACCTTCACTGAAGGTTAGCTAGGGGGTGGTTTGCCTATCAGTAACAACGAGCAACCTTCTAGGCAGCAAACAGGTAGACTAGAGCCTTTGTGGAGAAATTTCAGCCTGTCAGCTGACTGGTTTAAACCAAGTTGGCTGAAGGCTCATTCAGAGTGTAAACTGGTTACTCAAATGCACATAGGAATAGCCTAATCTTCTGGAAAAAATACATGCTCTGTTAAAGATGGAATTAGCAATGCTTAACCTAAATAAAAGGAGATAACCAGTAGCACAAATAATATTAAGAGATCAAGTCCAATTAAGCCAAGCCACTTCAAATTCAAGGAAAGTCCCACATCTCGAGGTTTTACCTACAGCTGCTAAATTTTGCAGGAATGGTAGCAGATGAGAGTTTTGTTTGACATGAGGTTTTAACTTATTGAAAAGATTTTTAAAAACAAGAAACTGAAGTACTCACAGATTTGCAGGTGGTCATTAGCTGGAAATCTGTCTCAGTCCACACAGGCCTTTCCAAAAAAAAAGTATACCACTAGCATCTGTGGTCCTTTTAAAGGATTATTTAATGGAACCAACTGCTAACACAGCTGACCTGAGGTTTTATTCCCATATAGCACCGATCACATTAACCCAAAGAAGGAAAAGGGGGGAAAAAAAAAAGAGTATAAAAGGAAAAGAAGGGAAATAAAGTCTTTGAAAGAAAATGTTGCTCAAGAAGGATTTCAACCACATCGAGTACAAGCATCTTAAATATCAGCCTGCTTTCAATCTGCACCATGAAATGATCTTCATCAGCCCTCTGAGAATATTTTTAACCTGTGGCGAGTTCCCTCAGTCCATCACAAGTAGTACTCGTGTTGAGGGAACACCTTGCAACAACATTCCAACAGGTTAGAAATATTACAAGCAAATTAAATAATCAGTGTAACAGATGAAAACTCATTTGAAAAGAAAGCCAGAGTTGCTACTAAACATTAGAAGGAGCCCAAATCAGCCATGCACCAGCCCCCATTTTTCCCCACCTCAGGCAGCTGGTTGCTAGAGTTATCTAGAGGAGAAGCCTCCAAACTTGGGGTCTCAGTTCTGATTTGAAGCACCTCTTCTGTTCCCACACTGCTAGTGGAATCTTGAGATTGAAGTGATAAACCAGCATGATCTGATGTTGTTTCATCTATGGCAGAATCACTGTTTAACTAAGACAGAAAGGAAAGAAAGGTTACATTATTCAGTTTACTGAACGTATAAATGAGACGTTAGTTTTGAAGCAAGCAATGTCACTACAGTTAGCTGTTTGAATACATGAAAATGGTATGAGTTCAACAGCTTCATACTAAACCCATTACAAACATCACTGCATTTCCAAAACCCTTGGCCTTAGTGAGGTTTGAAGCTATCCTTGGAATCCAGAAAATTATTTACTTTCTTGTTTTTAAATGTCATTGGTGTTGGTGTTAGACAGAAAGCACCAAGCAGAGTTCTTTGTTCTGGGCAACATTAACACAAACTTTGCCTAAACTCTGATTTGTGGCACACTATCCCTGCTGCTCCCCATCCACTCAACCTGATCGTTACGCAGAGAGACTTCTGAGTGGTTGGTGTTCTTGATTTCCTTCAGTTACACGTACACATTGTTCAAAAGCCATAGGTAAAGTAGCAATTCAATAGTTAAATGCAACTGAGGCTCGTTCCCACAGCATCTCTCACTCACTTGTTCTTATTTAGTAGCTTGGGGCTGGGTTTTTTTGAAGGTAGGAATCTACAAAGACACACACATGCAATAAATAAATGCTGTACTAGATTTGTTAATGTACCACCAGCAAGCAAAGGAACTACCCTCACTGATGCTGCTACAAAAAAGACACTTAGCCACGTTAATGTAGTTAATCTTTAGTTTGCTTAGCCCTCCTTATCCATTAATGTTGCAAGTGAAAGCCCACAGAAAAATAACTTACCATCTGCGAACGAGACAGTATCTGACTGGCAGTCAGGGCTGCTTCTTCTTCTGAAGACTCATCAGTGTCTTCCTGGTTGGTCAAGTTCAAACTGGGCGTGCTACCGGAGTACTGACACTCTTGAAGGGATGGTGTGTCTCCTTTGTCAATGCTGTCCAGAGAGCGCCTGCGAACGCCCCAGTTGAAGTTGTCCATGCTTTCACCCTGTAATAAAAAAGTTTACACACAAATGTATGTACTAATTTCAACATAAAAAATTCAATACACAAATGCAACACAGAAAACACGAGTACAGAACGCATTATGAACAGAGTTTCAATCAGCCCTTTAATTTCATTGAAGTTTTAAATACCTTGTTAAATGCTGCTCGTAGATAAAATATATGGCAAATGAAGGAGAAGCCTTTTGAATATCTTCTTGGAAAGTAACTCAATACATACTCTAGATCTATATTGGTATCAATTTTACGTATCTGACTAGGAAGTACAAACACAGCACAGACAACAACAGATGAACAAGCCAGGGCACCAGGCTGCAACTTACCTGCAGCTCCTGGTTAGCAAAAAGGAAAACACATATAATTAGAAAGAACGAGGACAAACACTTAAAGATACTCTAGAACCAGGGAAAAATGTTTTATTACATAAGATTTGCCAACAGTAAAAGACTGATTCAAGCTCTGAAAAAAAAGCTTTAGTCAAAAAGCTAGTATTGAAATTAATTTCTTTTTCTAATGGGAGATTAAAAAAAATAAACAGTGATGACAGAAGACTAAAACCAGCATGCTTGTGATACATTTCCTTTAGCGTAACACGTAAAGCAACTGTTTCAACAAACATTAGATGAAATTCTTTAACTAACACACACGAATCTAAACTGACCACATCCAACTGACAAAGCACCATCAACACGAATTATACACAGGCTGTAGAGAAACCAGTGTCTTCATTTACTGTTTTGCCTTAGTTTTATGAAATGCACCCTGAACATCAAACAGGTGGATGCTTTCTGTTTGCACATTTTAAACCTGGGATACTGAGAGTTTCAGGCATTCAACATAGCAAGTGAAATCCAAATCTTAGAAACACTATTGTTTTAATTGACAAGTACAATAATGATCCTTGATTTTCTCAAATACTTTGTCAACCTTCCAGAAATCCATCTAAGACAGATGTAAACCACCATCAGTTCACTTCACCACAGGCAACTACTAAAATCCAGCCCCACGTGTGCAAAGAGGGACTTTCCAATCTCCTTGAGTAGCATAAGCATTTCTTGTGGTGACATAAGTGATTGATGAATTAAACGTGCAAACCTAATGAAACATTTTGCAGTGTCTCTCTCTCTGTTGTGGAGGTGACAGGTTATGGCAAAGCACAAGAATTCTAACTACAGTAAAGTACTACTGTGGGCTAAAGCACTTAAATGTACTCTAAATGTTGCTCAGGTTTTAATGTAAAAACTCCAGGTCATACTGCTGATGCTTAATTTTTAGCAAGAAATAATATTCTATGGTTTTGGTGCAAAACTAGGCAGCTCTTAGACAAGTGCAGGCTGTGTATATAGTGCCCTGTACATACAGTACAGTCTGTGCTTCTTCATTGCAACTACAGCACTACGTGCTGCACACAGGCAAGCGATGCTAAAGATCCTGCCTGTTTTTCATTATGATCTGCTCTTAAAAGAATACAGAGAATGAAGTTCTAGATGAACTTGGTTTGCCAGCTTGCACTTTTCAGCATCCAACCTCCAAAGCCCCATCTAGTGTTTAAAGTGTTTTACTACTATTGATTCTCAACTGTCTCCCTAATACTGAACAGGGTATAAACTACCTGTACGGTCTGTGGTCACACATGTGTGATGGACCACAATGAGCCTGGGCTTTTCCTACAAGATGTGATTATTGGCTGAAGTGAAGTAATGCACAGAAAGCATGAAGAAAGTGAGGTAAAACTGAGGTATCACAGGAAAAATAAGCAAGATTTCATACAAAGGGCTAGAATAATCAGAAGATAAATCCTAATGTTTGGATAAGCAGATAATCTTCATAGTAGCTTGACTCATGACCTGCAAGAGCCTCCATTACTAACTCAATCTTTGGCTGTAACAAAAGTACTGAAAGAAACCACAAAGCACTTGATTTCTTCTCCCTGGTCCTTTTACAGTCGTATTTTTAAGCTTCAGCAGATTCTGGCCTGAAGCTTTTTCTTTGTTCCATACAAATAACAACTATTAACAGAATCTTAACTACTTATTGATACTTAATTTTGTTTTAACTCCCCCATCTTCTTAGACAAGATGGGAAGTAGAAGAAACATAAGAACTGCAACAAACCAGCTATATCACAGGAGTCAGTGAAAGCAAGCTGGAACTTTGGAAGCTATTCTTCATGTCTTCCAGTGGCAGAAGCATATCAGGAACAAAGATTATGACATTTCCTTAACGTATCTTTCCATAATTAAGTTTTCTAGTGAATGATAAGCAGGTGTTCATCCTATTGTTGGCTTATACTGTCATATCACTTCACTTTTAGATTAAATCACTTAACTGCCCCCAAAAAACCCAACAACTTGCAACAACTTCATACTGCAAAGTGTGTGACACAGTGTTCTTTATCGTGCAAGATAGTTCAGACACGTTATAAATTCTTCCCTATCGGATTCGTTAGGAAAGCTGCCAATTCCTTAGAGCTGCACCAACACAACCTAACTTTTAAAACGTTCTCAAGTGGAAATACACAGAAGAAATTCCAAGGTCTCACCTCTGCGTCTTCCAATTCAACATCTAAAAAGTCAAAGTCTTTAAAAACTCCAAATTGTTGTTCGCTGGTATTGTCTTCTACAGCTACTTCCTCCTCTTGAATTGCTTCTTCGGTGGTTGAGATAAGACTAGGCTGTTGATCTCCAACTTCTAAGTCTTCATTAGAAGAAAACACAACCTGCAGGATATGAATGAAAGTAGTTGCAACTTCTAGAACTCCAAACGCCAGCTAACCAGCTCCCCACAACGTAACGGCATTGGCAGTGAAGAGTATCACCAAGATAATGATAGTAGAGCAAGGGTAGACTGCAATTTCCTTCCAGACTGGCTGGATTTTAAATTACATCTTTAAAAGAAGTTAAATCATTCTTTTCTTTATAAAGCTGAGAGTTGCAAGGAACAAATAAAGAGAAAAAATACATCCCTTGAGGCTTCATTCTCAGAACCTCTATGTTAGTTCAACTCAAGAACAGTAAGTCCATTAGTGTCATCATCTACGTGATGCAGACCATATGATTTTCACCTCCTTATTTCTGTGGAAGGACTTTATAAAAATCATCCAATGTTGGCTCCCGCTGCCAACAACTTTCACAAATTATAATTCACTTTTGTTCCAGTTTAAAAATTTTAAACCACCTTCAGTTTTGGCTTTTGGACATCTAATTGTATGTATTTAACCTCCTCTACTCAATTAAGGATTCACTTCACATCAGCATTTTTCCCCAGCTAAGAACCTGTGAATCACAGTAAGAGCATTGTAGATGACAGTCAAGGTAGGCTCTCATTTTATTTTTAAAACTCTTAATGTCATCACTGTCACTAAGCTCAGCGTGCCAGCCAGGGTCTTTCTTATGGTGTGCAGAGAAGTGATGCCAGTCGACAGTTCAGATTATTGTTCCTCCCAATACCCAGTTAGTTTGAAGGGATGCGACCCACTGGCCACTGCCAATGGATTTGAAGGTATTTTCAATACAGCATCACTATCCTTATGTACTCCTCAGCCATTGCTACCTCTTTCCTCTAAAACACATCTTATTTACAGAGACCTGTATTGAGATTTACTTGGCAGGGAAGACCTAGCTCCCTCTCCTCTTCTAGCCAATTACAGCTTATACACTCACCACTCTGTTCTGAAGTGGCAGCAGAGTTCTGCTGTCCTGTGAAGAAACATTAAGGATTGTCTGATCAACAGACCTCCTTAGCAGTCAACTAATTTAACTTGCACAGGAGAGATCTGAGTCCCAGACTTGAAAAAAGATGAATCTTGCTTTGCCAACTATGAACGATAAAAGAATCGATCCTAGTAATTTGTCTTTGTTTTACAACATATATTACAACTCCCCCTGTAAGATCAACTTAAATTCACTGAGATGGCAACACTAGCCTTAGCTCAATTCAAATACCGATTTGAAGCCTGACTAGTAAAGAGTGGTGCCCAGTGGATGTCTTGAGGAATGACAGTAATTCATTGTTTATGATCCCTTCTCTTTTTGATTCTTCAGCTGGATTTTTGAACTGTGGAACCAAAACCAGTTTGGCAAGACCCAACAGCATTCTCACAACTGCATTTAAAAACCAAACCACCGTCACCACTTACTGAAGGATTCTTGGGCAGACCAGATTCTGGACCACACAGAGAAAGCACATTCATTAGCTTCTCCCTAGTTCTTCTCTGAAAAACATACCAAAGAAAATCACATTGCAGGAGAACTGCTGGTAAAACAAATCATCTGCAATTTTAACTAGCCATCATGAATGCTGCAGAATTCTTTTCACCATTATTTGCTTTTAGTTTATTCTACAGTCATTCACTGAGGCTTCAAACTGCACTTCAATTATTACTTTTTTAATGTTCATAATCACTGTCTTTAAAGATGTATTTGAGACACAAAGTACCTGAGATAGTTGTGGTCTCTTCCAGCTGACAGGAACTAAGGCATTTGAATTGGAGCCTGATGAAGTTGAAGAAGTGCTTCGGGTGACAGCAATGACTTTCGGTTTCCCATTTCTACCAGCTGCACTGTGTTGATCACCGTATTTATTCCCAATTATTGGTGTCTAGCAAAGGCAACAAATACTTTCTTAAAATTCAAATCTGTATCAGTCAAGACCACACGTCTGATTGTAGAATTTAGTATTTCATAAAATGTAGAAGGGACGGACTGTTTGGTCATAGGCAAACCCATGCCTAATCCACAGAGCACTACTGTACTAGGAAAAACACAAAGCTGACTACTTTCACCCTCTGCAGCAGGCTGAAAGGCTGAAAAAACTCTTGGTTTTTTGCATTCTTCAAGTTGTATGCCAACTACTCAGCTGTATTTTTAAACACATTTTAAATACAACTGTGTTCTCCGTTTAAACGATGCAGTTTCTCTATAGAAATAAACATAGGCGTTTCCACAGGCTAGCACCTTCACTAACACATGCACCCTTCTGAAAAGCAGCTACCAAATCCAGGCCTTGGAAGAGCAAAGGCTACCGCAGGGAATTCTGTGTGGTCTCTGCTCATCTCCCAGTTACCTGCATGCACTCTAACTTCCAGCAAGGAATTAACTTACAAAGTTAAATAATGCTCCTAAGACACCTCTCCAATTACTATCTAGGGTCAGCTTCAGTCAGTCCTCCTCCAGTTACAAAACACTGCATGACTCTTACAACCTGTGTTAACTGGTTGAGATGCCTTTTCAGCTTGAAATACTAGAGCTGGCAGTTATAAACCTCAAAACTCATGGTGCCTTGCATTGAGAAATGAGGTTTTCACTAACTGGTGGAACCCTTCTGGGCAGCTCTGTGCTCACCTTCATCATCTGAGCTGCAAAACTGACACAAACCAAAGCGAATGCTGACTGTTCCCTATAGTGAGCACTGCTTCTGCAGTTCTCACATGCCTGCATTACACCACCCTTCCTTGACTGTGCTCCTCTTTTCAGACACAGAATGAATATCAGATGTATTAATATACTATTTTCAGTTCTAAAGACCCTTAGTTGGGCTGGAAGGCTGCTGGTTTTAACTACTGGAAGTTTTTCTCCATTTGCATCTATCTCCCACAGAGGTTCCTATATTCTGTTACCCTATTCATTCCTCTCAATTTTATTCCCCTTCCAAAGTCACACCACAACTGCAGGATGGACCTTTAATCCTCTCAGTCCTTGAATGCACAACCCTTCATCTGATGAAAGCAGCAGCCAGCTGCATTAGCCTACTCCGTGACACAGCTAAAATACCCTGGGGAGCGATCCTATTGCATTTTAGTAATGAACTCTCCAACTATTCAAAGGGGGAAAATGGCAAAAGCACTAAAGAATTAAACATTTACAATTTAGAATGACTCTAATTACACATTTTTATAAAACTTCATCATCTGCCATTCTTAAAAACTGATTGTTTTGAAATGCATAAATGTAAACACAAACAGAAAGGCGCTATTGCACTAGAATTCAAATACAATAGGAATTACCTCTGATATATCGAAATGAAAATCTAAGGTCTTCCCAGGCAGCTCCTTGGAGACATTATTAAAGATTTTTGTGAAAGAGATTTCAGGAGAACCTACGTCCCCTCCGTAAGTCTTTGGAATATCATTAGGTACAACAAGGCTTGCTGAGCGTGAAACCACCAGTTTCAGAATATTAAGGGCTTCCTTCCAATATGGACTCTAAAGAGAATACACACAAATCACAAACCAAGCTCTTCAAGCAAGACCAACATTTTCATCGTACAGTAGTGTTTTGCGTTGATTCATTGCTGGATTCCCAAACCCAGAAGCTATAATCTTCTACAGGTGCCTGGACAGGTGGAGAGCTGTGGGCCTGCTGGGGAGGCAGTGGCAACACACCCTGTCATCCCATGGCGGGCAGGCGGTTCCAGCCAGGCAGGCTCACCAGCTCCAGGTCACAGTGCCAGCTGTACTGGCTGTCCCATGTCCCTTGCTCCTTGTATGCAGCATCCCTTTACAGTATACACAAGGTTTTTATATTCAGAGCCCAAGTGACAGAGTGCTTAAAAAGCCAGAGCCAGAGTTACGTGCGCTCTCCTTCAAAACTTGGTGATGGTAACGTAAGTAATTCAGTGGTTTCAACCAAAGAGATTCAGGAGTGAACCACAGAAGAGACTTACACCAAAAGCAGCACCACAGCAGAGTTACGATAGATGCTTCTGAAAACATTCAGATTCTACCTGAAACATAAATCTTCCAGTTTTCTAAATTGTCTAAAGGTTGTCTGCTTTTTGTTTTTGTAATTAAGATGTCACGTTTGTTAATGGCATTAAGACAACCCCCAGCTCTTCCAAGGCTCCAAGTATTACACGCTTTGTGGCCAATTAGAGCCTTCAACAATCTCCAGAATTTCTATGCATTGTGTAGTCTCCAAAGTAACGAGACTCTCACAGTCTCAAAGCTGAATCATCCCAGAGCAAGTTATTAAAATGCACCGTGATTGCAGAGAACTAATAAAACCAGCTTAGCAGCACCATATTTAAACAAGACTTGTTCATCTACCATCTTCTGTCTTCTAATTCATAGCAACACATTATATGGCCTCAAAACCACAGTGGCTTGTCTGGAATACCTTCTCGCCACTACCATTAATTTGATTGCTAACATCCTCTCGTGAAGGTTACATTCCCTGGCGGTGTGGGCTTGCACAGACAGCTCAGATTAAGGCTGGAAGCAAAGCAAGCAGTTGTCACATAAAACTACGGTTACGCTAATCACTGCGTCTTGGCTAACGTGCTCTGACAGGAGCACAATATCTGAAGTACATCTCCATCAATAACAAAGCACCTAGGGAACACTGCTTTTCCTGCTTAATTGTGATTAAACCATTTGACTGAACAATAATGGAATTCAGGAAAAAAGAAAAGGAGGAAGGGGTAAAAAAATGCGCTGAAAGGGTTTTATGCTCCAGGCATTGTTAGAAAAACTTTCAGCGAGATGCCAGACCTTCTTCCATGAAACGGATTGCAGTAAATTGTGTTCCGAACACAAAGGATGAAATTACCTAGAGCAGCACACTTGTTCATCTTTTGGGGTCTGCCTTTAATAAAAAAAACGCACTCCAAATCATTAAGGTGCCCCTTATTGTTCCTCACAGACACATTACTGAAAGCTATTTAAATATGCATTCCACTTTAAAACTTCTTTTTGAAAACATTTCCTTATGTTTTAACATATTAAGAAATATTAAAATATTTAAGAAATGATTCCTTATGTTTTAACAGCCAAAGAACCATCTCCTCTCACTAGAGCAGTTTCCTGCAGCAGTTTGTAGGTGCCATCCACTCACTTGACCTGCCCCACAAGATGTAAATCAAATGGGGCAAATACACAAGTGTGTCGTGAATTCAACGCGTAAGACAAAAAAGAGCAAGATGGAATCTTCAGCCAACTATTTTTATATTAGAAATAAATTAGTTCCCCTCAGAATTAAAAAGCAATTTCACTACCGCTTTGATAATAAGCAGAAAGGCTTTTAAAGTTTTTCAAAGTACCTACCTGAACATATTTACCAATAACTTTTATGATTTCCAAATTAAACTGCTTCACTGGTGCTGTGGATAGGTCAATATGACTCAGAAGACTGTAAATGATCTGCAGTAAGGACTGCTGCATACTGGATAATCCTTTCTCTAACAGCTAAATAGAAAGGGTTTTCAAAATACAGAATTCAGTTAGTGCCTTTAATACTAGCAGAAAGTGAAAACAAAACCACACCTAACTTCTGTAGGTATTTGTTTTCTTCAAGAGTGTCACTTCATGGCTTTCAAAGCTTTAGCATTAATACAAAGCTTAATGTTTTCTGTCCCAATTCAGGTTTTTGTCTGAATTAAGACACCTCTGTCAGCCCAGATCTCAGAGATGGCTGGCAAAACCAATCTTACAAACAAAATAAGTACAATGAAAGTAATTCATTAGAAATGTTTAAAACTGTAGCTTCATCAGTTTGAAGCTATATACTTCAAGCACAACCTCTACAAACCTTTCAAAGGTAGTAACAGTTTGTATGAACAGCTGGCAGAATAACCTACACAACCCTGTCCTGTAAATAATCTGTGATTACACTCTATGCAATACTTGAAATGGAACTTGTTTTAAGCTGTTACCATACATACATATTTAAGTGTGGATTTGGATTAAATCTGGTCTCAAGATTTGCACTGCAGGTATTCTGATAGAGCCCGAAGTGTGCATTTATGTTCTGTACCACATCAATAAAATACCTGCTACAAAACACTGCTCTTACACAACTGGATCACTGGTTGGAAGGATGATTATTTCAAGGTGTACTTAAACTGCTACACTACTCAACAGCAGTACTCATCCTTTTTCTACATCCTGGAACATTTCAGTACTATTCTTCCGTTACAGCAGACGTGCTGTTCCCCCCGACAATATTAACAACCACAAAACCCAAAGAACTGGCAATGAGTAAACACCATCTTCATCACAGACTGTCAACATGAGAGATACTTCAAAATTTACCTCTGCAAGGTAAGTTACGAGGTTAAACATGGCATCTGAGAAAGAGTCGTGCAGGTATCTACATACTACGTTAATCCAGTTTGAGCAGTCTCTGGAATAACTGTGTGTGCTGTACAGACTCATCATGTGAGCCAGGTTGGCGAGAGTCGGGGATTTCTCCTCTGCACAAACCTAAAAGGCAAAGAGCACAGTGGCACATTGTCACCCTAAGCATTCACAAGTTATTACACCCTTTTCCCAGGCTTTAGCCCATCTTCTAACAACCAACAGTACTTATGAGCAGTAGTGCAAGTATTTAAGTATATAAGTAATTTCCGTGTCTGCAAGAGGCAAAAGGTCCTTTGAGACAGTCTGCACACAGCTATGTGATACAGCCTGGACAGCTGGAGGGCTCTGACTGCATCTGCGACACACAAGGGTTTTCTTATTCCTTTAGTTGCAGACTGTGAGGCCACTGCTGTAACAGACACTGCGGTTCAGAAATACTTCAATGTTAACACTGTGTAGAAGCACTAGAAAGAACACACGACCTACTCTTCAGAAAGGTAAGGATTGCTCCCTTCCATGAATAATTAGGAAGTATGCTTAAAAATTGGTGAAGTTTACAATTAAAAACATAAGTGGTGAGGAGAAAAAACAAGTAATAGATAGAATTAATGAGGAAATTTACATCTTGACACCTACATTTCACAGAACAAGCTTTTCTTCACTGACAAGGGGAAACGGGTGTTGATATGAGGCCCAACTATAGGGGGCTGGATTGCGTGTTTAAAACAACTCCTTTTGCAGTTATTTCTACATTACTGTTAGAACCACATAGAAGTATTTTGCAGGGCAGGATAAAATAGGGAAGCGATGGTGGTATAAAGTCCTGGACACTTCTCCAGGCATAATTTTACATACCTTTGCTATCCTGTCGGCTGTTTCTTTACAAAACTGAGTTGGGTTATCAAAATGCTGGATCAGATGAGGAAGTAGGCACAAGATGTTTAGGGGAAATCCTAAACACATACAGAATCACAGTTAAATCCACCCTAAATGTTTTAATAGGACTTAATGTAATGTGGTATTACCTGGTATTTAAGAACCCTTACAGCATGACATGCACATTCATACAGGCATATATGTTATATATGCACACATGGAAGTAAAGTGTGCAAAGTAAAGTGTGCACATACGGAGAATGCACATACAGTCGTCTGTGTTAGGTATAAAACTGCATAGGATGACAATAAAATCATCACTGACCCAGTTAAGCACAACTATAATGAATCTGGGTAACTCTGGGCAGTACAGACACACAGTTTCTAAAATGCTAATCGAGTTAGTTAGCCAAACATCATGAAAAACAATGTATGTATTCTTAAAACTCATTTGTAAGCAAGCTCAGGGGAAGTTAATAACCAATGAAAAGTTTACCAAAGTATTTCTTGACAGATAATCAGCCTGTAACATCTTTTCACCACCTAGTGCTCTAACATCAACCCCTGCAATAACTATTTACTACTGAGGATTTCTGAAGGCAAATGCATGGCAACTACTGACTTTTTATCACATTTACCTTGATGAAGAAATACTTTTTCACTACACGTCCACAGAACCACACATGTACTACAGGTACCTGCTAACTGAGAAGGATCCACCAATGCGTGTCGAGAAATTGTAATGAGTTTACTGAGGAGATGAACTGTCATTTCTTGTGTAGATGCTGAAGTGAAGCCTTTTAGGAAAAGCTGCTGAAGGCCTGGAAAGTTGTTCCACTTCAGTTTACTCTGCACCTTTTCTATCTTTTCTCGACTCTCTGATTTATCCAGAGGCAAGTGAATAAGAAGCTTGTTGAGTAGCTTGAGAGCCAAGAGGTATTCATATTCATAATCTGACTCCAGTAAGGAAGCTGCAATCCAAAATATGGTGGCCATCAAGTTGACAGGGTCAGTAGTGGGGTGCACATCATACATTCCTCCCTCTCTCAGGGAGGAAAGGCTTCTAGTCCTGGCCAAACTTCCACCATGATTTATCCTTCCATCCATTATATCCAGTGTGTTGCTCCGTCGACGGTCACCTCTCCGCTCACTGATTAAACTCAGTCTCAAAGAATTACTCCTTG
Source organism: Upupa epops (assembly GCA_013397515.1). Taxonomy (NCBI): domain Eukaryota; kingdom Metazoa; phylum Chordata; class Aves; order Bucerotiformes; family Upupidae; genus Upupa; species Upupa epops. Next base: position 8,433 of record VZRI01002459.1, on the reverse strand, counting down.
TATTGTTGTAGTATCCCAAACAACTGCCACCATTAATGGGACTTGTGCTTAGATTTATCTGTCCAGTGCTTTTCCTGTTAGCTGCATACTTGTTTCCCATTACAGAATCATGGTACGAAGTCCTACAATAAAAATCAATACTGCACATTTAAATGACAATACTTTAATAGCATACAGTGTACAAAGAAAGGAAAGAAGGTACAATAATCACAGACACCAACACAGAATTAATACTGTTCCGCAACACCAAAGAGCATCTTAAGAATCACAGAATCGTTCACGTTGGAAAAGACCCTTGAGATTAAGTCCAACCATTGGGGTTGGAATTAGATAATCTTTAAGGTCCCTTCCAGCCTGACCCGTTCTATGAACAATTACCTCTAGTCTACCAATAGTGTGAAAATACACACTTTCTATCTAGGTTACTAAATATTCATACCAGCAGAGAATCCCTTCATCTCTGATACCTCATTTGTTTGTTAGAATCCTAGACGTGCTAGAGAGACCACATCTGGAATACTGTCCCCAGTTCTGGGCCCCTCAATTCAAGGACACAGAGCTGCTGGAGGGTGTGCAGCACAGAGTAATGAAGATGATGAAGGAAGCAGAACAGCTCCCTGATGAGGAAAGACTGAGGGAGCTGGGTCTCTTGAGCTCNTGGATGAATTCCTATGCAACTTGGTCTAGGTGATCCTGCTGTGGCAGGGGGATTGGACTAGATGATCTTTTGAGGTCCCTTCCAATCCGTAACGATTCTGTGATTCTAAGACCAAAATAATTATAAAACAAATAGTAAAATTGTAAAAAAACTAGTCCATAGTATACAAAAGATTATCCCTAAATGAAGATCTAGCTTACCAACTTACTTACAGATGTGATAGACATGGATTCATTAATATACTGATTTTGTTATTACCTACAAACCTACAAACACCAATACCTTTAGTTCTGATAGTGAGAAACTGAGTAAGTTCCTGGAAATCTCAACATTTTCAATACCTGGGCCATGAATTCCAAAGATGTTGAACTTTGAGATTTAATCCAGTTTGATAAACGTCACTAAGCTAAACATTCGGACTGTAATGATACAGACAAATACCTCAGACTGCCCAATTACACTTCTTTCATTCACAGACTCCAAATCTGAGGCCTGAGACAGACCAGCATTTGCCATAACTGAAGACATTTATTCTGTAGTATAATTGGGATAAAAATATTTACAGCGGTACAGGAATTTGAACACAGAAACTTTTAACGCAGTTATCTTTTAAAGATTGGTGCTATTACAGTCATAATCTATCTGGGGGGCAAAAAGGAACCTCTCCCCAAGTTATACTATTAATCAAGGTCAGCAGGGCTTGTTTGGAAAAATGGAGTTCTAAATGTGGTCTGAGCCTTTCCTGGGGAGAAGTTTCAGAAGAACTGACAACACTTCAGAATGGAACCATAAGGGCCTCCTTGGATATGTTTCTTTTCTCCCCCAAATGGGACCCAAGCTGAAAAGGCAGCAGAGCAGTTTACTTAGAAGATCTAGACTTTTAGAAGTTTAGTTAAGGGTGGAATAATAAAAAATTGAAAGAGTAAGTTTTTCCTACAAGGATATAAGTATTCTGCAAAGACAGTCTGGAATTGTTTCACTGTAGTTGTAGTAAAAAGCTTTAATAATTCCAATGTATAAAAACTTGTAAACATGACCAACAGAAGAACTTACTGAGAAAGGGCAGAAAGGAAATCGTAATGCTTCATGGTTTCAGCCAACGTATCGATAGCAGACTCTAAGGTCAGAAGCAGTTCTATGACAAAACCCTGGGGAAAGACACATGTCATTATAAATGATGCAATATGTAGAAAGAAGATCACATATCTACTGGGCAATGATATAAGAACATAAAATCTTTACCACTAACTACATTATTATTTCATGCTTCAGTTAGAACAAACCCCTGATCAGACAACTGAAATCAGCAGTACAGATTCAAAACCTTATTTCTAAATATTCCTGTAATTCTTTCTGGCTTGCATTATTTTTAAGGATGGAGTAATTCAGACAGATGTCTTGCTATATTAAAAGATTAAATCTACTTTCTCAGATGTACAGTGACATTAAGTCAAATGTTTTAACACTGAGTTGAGTGTTAGAAGTTCTTAATACAAGAAAACCTGTATTGTTTTGTACATAGTTGATGTCAGAATTCTCTTAACTATGACAAGGGAGGTGTTTTCAGGAGATTTCAGGAGACTCCTTGAAAGCTCTTATTGCTGAAGATGGGAATGTACACGGCTCATCTTGTCATCATTAAATGAGATGAAAATTTAGGAGGTGTCATGATTAAAACTGTTTTGCTATTTGAAATATTTTTATTTAAAAAGAAAAAGTGACTGAATGAAAAAGAATCCTACTTGTAAATGTTACTGTTGTAAGATAATAACACCACTGTCATGTGTTACGTCAGTTAGGCAGACTGAACTGTCTATTACAGTAGGAGAAAAATTTCTGATACCTGAGCTTCTTCTCCTGCATCTCCAACAGTTTCTACTAATCTGGAGAGAACATCAGAAAGCGTAGATGCTGTAAGAGGCTGTTTCAGAGCCCTGAAAATCTGAAAGGATCTCCCAGCGTAATGTCGAGAGGAGCACGACAGTGCAGTTTGTAAAGCAACTTCACTGAGACGTTGTTCCAATTGAAAACCTCCTGTAAAAGCAAGCAAATACTCAAGCAACACAAGGCTTTAGGAAAAAAAAAAACCCACCTGAATTTAAACAAGAGTAAATTGCCAGCGTCAACCTTAACTTTAAAAAGCAATCTCATCTTACAAATTCTTCTCAAAGAGAATTACTCTGAAAGTGTCTTTCCAGGCACATAAAGTCTTAGTCCATAACACTTAACACTGGAAAGCCTTGTAGAGACAAAACTATTTATGATTTGAATATTAAGCATCCACAATAAATTAGTAAGGTATTTAAATGTATCAGAAACCTGAACTCAAGTGTGTAACACAAGAAATGTCTAGCTAAACTTAGGAGCAGTAAGTGATCAAATCTAGAGAGATCTCATAGAGAACCTGTCAATTTACAGGCATTCAAAGCAACTGGATATTCTATCACTGACTGTTTTCTAACGTACCTGAGCTAGATTGCTTGAATATAGATACCACATGCTTTAAAAACACCGTTAACTGTTCAGCACTCTTTATATTAGGGTTCTTGGCTGAAACATCTTCATGATTCCAAAGTGGGCCTCTTTTCCTTCAAATACAAAAACAGAGTATGAAGCATAGCTTTTCCCCTTAATAATATTTAGGTATTATTTTAACCTTAAGGTCTACTGCAAAGTAATCTACTATTTACCACACAAAAGAAATCATTCAGAACAGCAGACAGACCTGCCCCGTATTTTACATCAACACACAAGAATCTAGAGTGAAAAGCAACACATCAGATCCAACTGACGCAGCACAAGGTTAGGAAGAGATGTTCTCTGTTAGGTATGTATCTAACAAAGAATCAGTACAAGTGACGTCATTATATGCTTATCGAAACAACCTTTTTTCCCCCCATTTTCTTCCTATCAATGTAACAGAGGGTTATGTAAAGCAGAAGAAAAGCCTGGAGAAACAGGGGGAAATTCAGAAAGCTTTATATAAACCACCCTAGCAACTGCACAGCTACTGATGGTTTGGCAGATGTTTTTCCACAAATGCCTAGTTTTTGAATAGTCAACTCTCTACTAGGTCATTCATAAACTCCACACACATTGTGCAGCTCCCTAATCATCTTCATTAGGTGGAAAAGGGAACTCTATCATGTGCGTGGAAAGAAAAGAGAATGATAGAACATGGTAAGGGTATGAGACCTTTTAAGCACCACACTACAAGGTGGTGTAGCAAAATTTTCTGACATGCCTGGAAATAGAGAGTTGTTCACAGGCTGCATCACATAAAAACAGGATTAAACTATCTCTTACTGGTGATAAAACAGAGACAAAATTAGACGCTGTGACGCTAAACAGAAAGGGCTTTGTTGTCATTTCTACAAAATACATGTCTTGACAAAAATTCAAATTGAAATCTTCTTACCTTGAGGTAATAAATTCTATGAGAGTTTTCACTTTTTCATCTTGCTCTACTGAAATGTCAACCTCATTGAGGATTGTGGTGTGCAGATGAGAAATGCCAGCACTTGTATTTCCTAAACTGATGCTAGAAGAGGTAGAACTTGAACTAAGCCCTGAGTCTGTCATTGGGGAGGGCTGGTAATCGGGTATAAAATCATGAACGCCTGCTGGAATAGAAACAAGGTGATTAAGCACTTTTAAATGTACAGTTAATATAAAAAGAAACAGCCCTCTAAAAGATCAATAAGTTAGCAATGAGAATGATTTAACAGCTGCAGGAATTTCAATACAAAATTAACAAGTCTGACTTGTGTAGTTTTCACACAGCTAGATCCATAACAAAGAACTGCTAGATCCCTTTGTAAAACCATGGTGTTATGCCTGACCTTGTACTAGTAATGTGACAGCTTGGTGGCTTCTGACACACCCCATCCTATTAAGTTAATAAGTACTTACCATGGACTTGCAAATAATGTGCAGACCATTCTTTTGTTCTTGTTGAAACTCAGTCCTACAGTAACTGGCAGCACTTGAAACCACTAAACACTAATCCATAACGAACTGACTCTAAGCAGAGCTCCTCTGGCTGCACAAAGTTTCTCTGAAACGTCATTGTGCTGCTGTTTTTTATTCCTCATGTAAAAATGACTGTGGTAACTCCTCACATGACACCTCTATCTATCTACGAGGTGCTGTGAGAAAATAAACTGACAAGGAGAAGTGAGTCATGAAACTTTGACTGCAACAATGATACATGACCTTGAGACTCTACAGGGACACAGGATTTCAGCTGGTTCGAATAAAGCCTAACATCAGCTTGTGTGACCTTGTGTTAGGCATACATACCTGGAATCACCTCATCCTATCTCAATTGCCAGCTGGAAAAGTTTAGTTTCTATCAGAGATTTTTGTTTCAATTTAAAAAATACTGTGTTTAGACTGTTTTATCCCAAACTGTAAAGAGTAGGGATGGAATGATTTGTAGAGGTCGTCATGCAGGCTCATCAGTCAAGTTCTGCCAATGGCTTTAAAGGAAAGAATTCTTTCACTGTGCACACATTTTAATTCCTCATTACTATGAATATCGAATCCACAAATAGATGCATGGTTTTGGTCAGTGACAAACCCGAGTCTGAGGCAAACACAGCAGAACCAACAGACTGGATAGCAATATGCTGCCACCTACTGAAATACTACAGAAGACTGGGTGTGAAAGACAACTTAACTATTTCATTTAGCAATGGGTTTACACATTGGCAAACAGAGATACAGAGAAAACCCACAGTTCCCTTTATGATTACAAAATTGTCATGTTAGAGAGAGCACTAAAAGTAAGTATCATCAAAGAAGATGATAACAGCCTGCTGAACACTGCAATTACAGCTGGCAAATCAGAAATTTGCAGTAGCTTTAAAAATAAAAGGGATATATTGTTGTGGTTTTTGTTTTCAAAGGCACCGTAAAACCTCCTGTATTACAGATCCAACATATAGAGCTCCCTCTGTGGTTTCCACTGCTCTTTAACCATTCAACTGTGCTCCCTACGGTGATGACTGGGCACTAAGTGGTAGCATGAATCGTACTCATTTTCCTGCAACTACAATCTGAAGAAATACGTTTTCATGGCAAGGGCTCAGGAAGTTGAAACAAATAACAGGCAAATAAGGCCTGGAAGAGAAAACACTTTCCCACAATCATTTTAACAAGCAACCTTAACAAATCTAAAGCATACCTGTGAAAGTATAATCTAAATGTGTCGTTTGCTTGACAGTAAGCACCCTGGACTCATTGAACTCTCTGTTTCTGAGCAGGGCAGAAGCAACAGACTGGACATTACTGCCAGATCCCATTACTATCAGCAGATGCAGAAGCAGTCGTTTACAATGCTCATAGACTTCAGGATGCCAGTGGTCAAAACCTAACACAAAAGGAAAATGGAAAAGCTTTATTAAATTCAATGGGCATGCAGAACTGAATGCTTTTTTAAATAGCAGTATTCAATCCGGTCTGTTAGACTCTACCAAATATTAATGTGTCATTCACAAAACTATTTCTTTGGGGTTTCAATACAGCCACAGAAGCAACAAACAGAACTAGAATCTCTTGTTTCTTGCTGAGCAGCACAAATTTACTTGATAGCCTGTATGAAACTTACTACATGATGTGCAGAAAGAAATAAACTGCATTTTGCAGGGTCTTCTACAATGAGGAAGTGGCTCTGATAGAAAGTGTCTTCCAATTACTCAAAAGGGGGGTTGGAACTAGATATATTTAAGGTCCCTTCCAACCCTGGCTATTCTGTGATTCTATAAAGCTGAAACATATGTAGTTTTGTTTTTCAAACATAGTAAATGAACAAGATTTCAATACAATGGCAAACAAAATTTAAAAGTGGAAAAGAACATCTACATAAACAGCTACAACTTCTAGAAGAATTGTTACCTATAAAAATTGCATGAAGCAGAAGATGCAAGTATCCTCCCCATTCCACCTTTACGCTGTGGTCAACTATCAAATCAGTCAAAAGGATCACTGCAATATTGCATCTGAAAGCAACACAAAGAACTCGTTAGAACTGAAACTTTAGTAGGAGCTGAAGAGAGCAACAGTTATGAATGAAGAGAGAAAAAACTTTAATCCTCCGAATGAAAAGCATGAGAAATGTCAGCCCTGTGAGTAAACACATGGAGAACAAGTGCACTACCTACTGTCTTTGAATTTGCTATCTTTAGGTTACTATAATTGTGCAACACGAAACACAAAGGATTTCAATCTTGTTAGAACAGATTACCTATGAAGAGACATGCCCGGAGGAGACGTTTCTGGCAAGTAATCCACCAATGGTGACCAGCAACCTCCATTAGGTGGAAAAGGGAGAGGTTCTCCTTCGTTGTGCTCCATCACCTTCAACCGCCAGTTTGAATACAGAGGCATTGAATCACCTAACATGATAAATAATTAAACCAGAAGAATGCATGTGTTTCTATATTACACAATCTTATAAAGAAATATTTATATATTTATGAAAAGCTGAGATCTGGGACGAGAGGAAGAATCAGCTGTATGTACACAGCTAAAAAAAAGAGGCTAATTCTTCTAGCATGAGCACAATTCTACAGAAGCCAAGCAAACAACAGAGTAAGAGCAATCATTGCCCAGAAAGTTCCTCATCCTGTTATTGACCCAAATTTTTAACAGCAAGGGTGGTGAAACACTGGCATAGGTTGCCCAGAGAGGTGGGAGAATCCACTTCCCTGGAAACATTCAAGGTCAGCTTGGACAGGGCTCTGAGCAACCACATCTAGTTGAAGATGCCCCTGCTCACTGCAGGGCACTGGACTAGAAGAACTTTGAAGGTCTTTTCCCAACTGGTAGCAACATCAATGGCCAATAAAAAAGCGCAGTGAAATTTCAGAAGATAGTCTGTAGGACCAGTATAATGATCTGGATCCTGAAATATATCTGATAATCACATGCAGGGCTGAAGTACAATATAGTTTTAATTACTACATTTATCTTTGTTACTGGTACTGGCAAAGAAACCAGCAAAACCTCTTCAGGTGATCCTGCTGTGGCATGGAGATTGGACTAGATGATCTTTAGAGGGCCCTTCCAATCCCTAATGATTCTATGATTTGGGATGATCACAACTTATTCCAGAGGCCAAGGGAAGGAAAGGCATAGTATTGGTTTCCTGGTACATTGTGCTGTAATCCAATGTACGCTAGACTTCAATAGCAGTACTTAGATCAAGGAATGCAACAACTCCCATATCTTTAAAGAGGTTCATTCAAAACCCAGTGATAATTCTCATGCTCTCACACTCCACAACCTTGAGCAAAAGTATTAACCTGTAAAGATTCTAGTTTCCATCTATAAAGATATTTTTTAAATAAAAATAGTACTTTTTTCCTCTTCATATGATCCTCCAGAGCTGCTGCTGTAGCGAGATTCTAATCTGTGGTGCTGCCGGTTCAAGTTACTGTTCAACCCGCTGTAGATGTCTAGATGTACATAACTGTAAGAACAAATAAAGCACACTAGTAACTGATATTCTGTGACAAAGAAAACAGTCAGAGTGACTGGGAAAGGCTGCATTTCAACAAAACTGTTAACACAAAAATATTTCATCTTACGAGGACAATGAATGATACCAAAGCATCTCAGCTGTGCAAGATGTGCCTCCTACAACAATGCTAGATGAGGGCATTCAAGGAGGCAATCCACTCCAAGTTATATTTCTGTTAGACCATTGACCAAGACTGTACCTTGCCAATCTGATAAACTATAAAGAAATCAGAGGGCTAGAAGCACAATTT
>VZRI01002458.1:177303-188117 GCA_013397515.1 Upupa epops | reverse complement strand
GAAGGAAGCAGAACAGCTCCCTTATGAGGAAAGGTTGAGGGAGCTGGGTCTCTTGAGCTTGGAGAAAAGGAGGCTGAGGGGGGCCTCATTCATGTCTATAACTATGTGAGGTGTGGGTGTCAGGTGGATGAAGCCAGGCTCTTCTCAAGGTCATCTGGTGAGAGGACAAGGGGCAATGGGTGCAGAGGGTGCATGGAACAGAGGAGGTTCCATGTCAGTATCAGAATGAACTTCATGGTAAGGGTAACGGAACTTTGGAAGAGGCTGCCTGGGGGGCTTGTGCAGTCACTTTCTCTGGAGACGTTCAAGACCTGCCTGGATGTGTTCCTATGTCTTGGTCTAGGTGATGCTGCTGTGGCAGGGGGATTGGAGAGGATGATCTTTCAAGGTCCCTTCCGATCCCTTATGATTCTGTGAAAATGTACATGGAAAATGCATTCACAGGTTCCAGTCTTGGAATGCATAACTTTTGGTATGGGCACACCAAAGAGATTTGTTGGAGAGAATAAAAGCAGCAGCATAGAAATTAAATGCCATTTCCTTCATGACTTGAAGTCTATAAAAAGACCAAAAAATCTTTATCAATATTGGGTAGTCACAGCAACTCTACCTGCAATGTAACAGTGTGTGTACTCTTCCCACAGATTCACACACAACCTGGCAAGATATGGTCCTGCACAAACACCGACTTAATTGAAAGTGGGATCCATAAGTCAAGGTAGATTGCATTCAGTCCACAAAGCCAGTGTTTTAAGCTCAGATTGTCTGGTTAATCCTTTCCAAATGATTATTTTCTATATATCATAGGATCATAAAATCATTAGGGATCAGAAGGGACCTCAAAAGATCATCTTGTCCAGTCCCCCTGCCACAGCAGGACACCCTGACCAGGTCCAGGTGAGTTTAAAATGCCTCCAGAAAAGGAGACTCCATATATGTAAGGTAACTGTTAGATTGTACTCCTGTCTCTCTCGGCAAGGTACCCAGGTAGCATCATGCATACGTATAACATACGAGGCTTCCTATGTGTGTTATTTAGAATTTGCTAGGCATTTGTGACAACTTTGGGAGAAAAAAGAAGGATATGGGAAGGTCTTTTGCATCAGTGTCTGAATATACAATTTCATTAGCCTTCAGAAATGCTTTATACCGGTATCAGTCTTGACAACACGTCAGAGCAGAGCTTGGAGTTTCTGAACTCATTTTTAGAGCTGTTTTCAAAGTACACTCCTGCAGTGCACAGACTTTTTCAAATCCTCAGTCAGTCAACTGTAGTTGCCTGTCAGACGTGAGGGATATGGGTCTTTTACAACTAACTAGAATTAGCTCCTGTCTTTCTCATCAGTCAGACTTCTAACACTGGATTAAAAGGAACCTTTTGCAACTTAATAATCTTGACCTGGAAAATACGGCCACAAATGTGGACACCGAATGAAATTAGTTCTCTTACTATGGTCTCTGCACCTTAACGAAACAGCTCAGAGCGAGTTAATAATTGCCATTTTTGTTCTGTGTTATTTTATGGAAAGTATCTCTCACCAGCAGGAAAGTACAAGGACTTTTAGGAATCACTAGGGTATAATGAAAGTTGCCAAAAATGTAAACTAATACAGATTTTCTTATGAACCATGAAAATATTGTGTTTAAACAAAAACTGTAACCTTTAGCCTTTGCCTGAGAACAGCATAGAAATATGAACAAGGATTTTAAAAAATGTGTGCACATGTAGACATCTGAGGTCTCAGGCCCTGCTTTTCCATTAAATAAATAGGGCCTGAGATGGCTAGAAAACACCGGCCAACTGAACTAACATCAGAAGATCAATGAGTAATCTGTGGGTAGGAGGGAAAACTTCTAGTCTGATTACATCTGCAAAAAGAATGGGAACAGTGGGGTCCCCTCTTTTTTGCTTCTTTAGTGCTTTAATGTGAAAATAATTGCAGCAAGATATCTTCTCACCTGCATAGGGGCATTTTTTGGAGATTTTTCCATTCTGCTGTAACTTCCTCCGTTCACTAAGTCAACAGACTTTAGCCAATGCAGTAGCAATACTCTGATTTCTGCTGTAACATCATCCTCCATTCACTAAGTCGACAGACTTTAGCCAATGCAGTAGCAATACTCTGATTTCTGCTTTCACTTCCTCCATTCCCAAAGTCCCTAGACATTAACCAATGCAATAGCAATACTCTGATAACAAACGTAGCACCCACAATGCAAGAAAAAGAGATGTCTTCCTCCTGAAAATGCAACAAAAATAAGGTCCCAGGATTCTACCTGCTAGGGTGTTAGAGCACTGACATGTGCCAAGAGGGTGTTTCAGCTCCCTAGACTGTAGATCAAATATAGGGGTACACAATCAAACCAGGAAGCCTATGACTATTGCAGATAATTTTTTAAAAGAGATTTTCAGTGATTAATTACTTTCTTGCTTGATAAAGCCAAGTCAATTGTGCATCTTTTGAAACCATTTATTGAATCCATATCAAAAAGTTAGTTTTCTTAATTTCAGGTTTAACCAAAAAAACCCAAAACTATCTTTTCAGGATCAGACACAAAATGCAGGACATTGCTAAATATCTTTAAAAGAGAATCATCTGGGATCGGAAGGGACCTCAAAAGATCATCCAGTCCAATCCCCCTGCCACAGCAGGATCACCCAGACCAAGTCAGGTGGGTCTGGAACTTCCCCAGAGAAGACGACTCCACAACCCCATTTAAGATAGTGTGACTTCCCTACCCCAATCCTTGTTTCCATTTCATAACAGAGCATTTTCTTTTCTTTTCTTGTTTTGTTTCTTTTAAACTTAACAGAATGCAAGGATTGAAAAATCTGAAAGGAGTAAAGGCTTGAATGAATGCTGTGTTTGACCCCAAGCGTTTTTTTATAGCTCTGATTCAAAGACCCAACTAAAATATCTCTTGTTAGCACAGTTCTAAGTGCAAGGTACTTTAATAACAATTCCCAGAAGCTGCTCTAACACCTTTGTAAAATTCAGTTTAATGTCAAAGCAGCTGAGAATATGTTCATTCCATGAAAAAAACCCTCCCAATTTCCACATTTCCATCCTAATTCTGGAGGAAAACAAATGCTGAAATATTAGAATTTCCCTCAGGATGAAAATTCCAATATTTTGTTCAGCTCTGGTTTCCAATAACTCTTACACTTTAATTTTGTAATATTTAACTTAATGTTTCCCATGTGAGTATTATAGCACTAGTGGGTAAAACTTTAGTCACCTCACAGATTAGGCATGCAAAGGAAAACAGTTCGTGTACGTAGAGGGACAGATTTCTCCTTTCACAAGTGCCTTCCTCTTGTTTCCCCTGCTGATGAGATGTCAGTTTATTACAGACTTGATGAATGGAGTTTCCTTTCTCAGGAAACAGTAGTCAGGCCTATGGAAGCATTTATGTAACAACATACATTCCCTCAGTGGAAGTTTCCTTATTATCCCTTCCCTTGGCTCTGTTGGACTGTAGTCAGGAACAGCCTGCAGGGAAACGGTAAAGTGCAGTTGCTGGGGCATTTGTGGGAAGCAAACTCAGCCGTCCTAGTCTTAAGAGTTGTGAAGCCACAATCGACCCCTGTTTGCACCTCCGCGTTAGGCTGAGTGTGGTACCTACTGTGCAGTCAATCCCTACACACTCAGAAAGTCTGATGCAGCCTGATCTTCATGGCTGTGTAAGACAACCTTTCATGCACATGCACTGGGCCTGATATCACTGCATTCATAATGTAAAGGCTCTTACTAGCGTTGAGGTTGCCTCCTACGAGGTCAGGTCCCAAACAGCCTGCATAGACAGTTGCTTCTGGGACTTGGCACCTCCAAGCCAGCAGACCAGGTCAACATGAGTGACAGTGTGAGCTAGATCTAATTCCCATTCAAACTTAATGCAAGATACTATGAGCTGCTTCACAGCATGCACTTCCCTAGATCTCAAAATACTTTAGAGATTAACAGAGTTTTTACACACTGGCACATGGAAGTGTTGACACAGTTACAGCTAGCAAATAATTTGTCATGTTCTGCAGCAGAATTAGTATCACAGTACCACAGTAATGATGAGGCTGGAAAAGACCTTAAAGATCATCCAGTCCAACCTAAAACCAACCAAGTAACCCTAAACATCTGACATCTAGCTCATGCCACTCAGCACGTCATCCAGCCTAATCTTAAACACCTTCAGAGAGAGTAATCCAACCACATCCGTGGGCAGCCCGTTCCAAAATTGGATCACTCCTTCAGTGAAAAACCTTTTCCTAATGTCAAGTCTAAACCTCCCACGATGGAGCTTAAGACTGTGACCCCTTGTCCTGTCTCCAGTGTCCAGTACTGGAGCCTGTGACATCAGACTCCAGGTCTTGCACTTTGATATTTCATTATGATCATCAACAGTTATTTCACTTTATGTTTGCTAACAGGTCTTGGTCTTAATTCTGTTTTCATTTCTTAGATACAACAAATCAATGCATGTTCCCGGTTCCTGCTGCTGCAACAGGTCTCCACTGCCACTCAAGTCTTTCCTGGTAGGTTCTTCCACCATAATTTACAAAAGGGAGTGTTTCTTCAACTTGATAGATAAGACAAGGATTAATCCAGGTGCTGGAATAATTCTTTACTGTGTAACAGGCTAAACTGCTCAAGATTAGACAGTAGTAAATCCTCTCCGTTCTGCCATTCCAGCAGCGAAACCCAGATGAGAATACCTGGCTTAATCCCTTCAGTGTATTAACTCACAATAGCATAGACAATGTCTTTGATGGTTGTTACGGGCCTGTCTTCTTTCAGCTCAGACCTCTTATTTTCCTTCCTTACATGTAGTGTTTCTTCCTTGCTTCACTGAGAATTTCTGATAGAAAAATACAGTGCCAGGTCCAAATTCTGGTGTAGATCAGACACAGTCAGGCTTATTAAAGGCTTGTGCTGGTACAGAGATATACCAGGGTTTTTGTCCTCCCTTTCCAAGCAGAGGCAATGGAAATGCTTTATGTCACAGACTGGCATGTTTTTATCTTGGTGACTTTCAGAATAATCACGTCCTTTGCCTCTGTCTGTCAGCTGGTTGCTTACCTCTTCATGGGTAGAGTAGAGCCCTCCAGCTCTGACTCCTGATAACCTTGCTGTGATGTGTTGCTCTGAGTGCCATCGATGGTGGCACAGGAAGAGACTGCTGCAGATGCTGAGGGTTTTATTCCCATAAGAGTACAAAATGAGGAGAAATTTACATTACTACTCCCACTTCTCCCACCTGTCTGTCTAACAGTTTATTTCCTCATATCCACCTATCTCTATTTCTTGTCGTTATCTTATGATTAATCTAGCACTAACTATAATGAGGATTTATTTATGAAGGTCTACTTAAGCTCCTCACACTTTCTGTCCTTTCTTCATCAGTTAGGAGGTCTGAATTTTATTTAATTACACATTTTTGTGATTATTAGCTTTTTTGATTAATTATACTGCCTTTGCTGAAATCTGAGACAGCTGATATGATCATGTATCAGTGATAGCACTGCAAAGAAGGCGAAATCGTGAACAGGGATTCTCTTGCACTGATGTTCTGCTCTTGTCAGTTTCTGTTTGGTTTTGATCACGGCTTTTGTTTCTTTTATTTAATATGTGTGTGTGATTCCTAGCTGACGTCTGAGTGACTCATCGTAAGAATCCTTTTCAGGATCATTTCCTGAAGAGTGGCCCCTTGTATTTATGACATGTTAAGCCTTACTGATCATCTCCGTCATCCTTATTCAAGCCAGGACCCATGTGTCGTCAGCTAATCTGTATATGCAAACACGCTAGAATAAACTGTCAAAAGGAACAAATAAAGATGAGTACTGTAGTTCATGGTCCCTGGTGCCTGCTATTCATCTCATTTAATTGGCTTTCCTTGTGCTTTGGGACCGCTTGTGTTTTGAATTAATAAACTATTAGACTGAAATATGTAAACAGCTTGTGGGATTGTGATCCAAAACTCCTCCCCCTCAAAGGTCATTTTTCTGCTGGTGGGCTGCAGAATCGTGGTGGGCTCTTTTTGTTGGGTCTCACCTCTTGCCCAACACATGCCTTTTATCCTGGTCCATGTGAAGGATGGAAAGCGGTCAGTTTGTCTGCCTCTATCCCCAACCAAGGATTGCCTAGTTATGACTGTCTCTGGCAAAACAGGAGTTGTGGCTTAAGCAAGCTCAAATGAAGCAATCCTGTCTTGAAAAGAGGTAGACACTAGTACTGCTGATTTTATTACAGTAAAGCAATCCAGCCTGTCCAGATCCCTCTGCAGAGCTTTCCTACCCTCAAGCAGATCAACACAACCGCCCAGTTTACTGCCATCTGGAAACTTGCTGAGGATGCACCCCTCACTCAGACTAGTGATAGAGATGTTAAACAAGAGTAGCCCCAATACTGAGCTCTGGTACAGTTACGAGTAACTCATTACCTGAAGAAAACTACTGGAGTTAAGTGTTGAAATTTGTGCCCCAGCTTACCCAAACAAATATATCGAGTGTGTTAACGTATACCGAGTGATAGGATGCAAAATGAAATAAGTGCTAAAATACAAAGATGTAGCAACAAACCTAGAAATACCTTGGAAAATTTATAAGCAAAATAGAAAACGTTGTGATTGTCTGTTAAATATTCCTTAACTTTCAAATTATTCTGCCGGTACTTTATGCTGCTTGACAAATGTAGCCAAAGAGACAGACCCAAAGAGTTCAGGTTTCTCATACTATCAGAAGTAATGATTTTTTTTTCCATCCTCCCAATCCATCTATCAAATGTGGTTCTTGAAATACTAATCTATCCCTAAGAAGGACTTGTATGGGAAGTACATCTTTTCCTTATGTTATCCAAAAAACAAATGGGGCTGAGTACAATCAGTGTGAAAAATCAAAGTGTCCTATGTTGGTATTTAAAGGAAAAAACTAGTGGAAGAATAGGATTTTAAACAAGGAAAATCGTTTTCATCTTAATGAGTTGATATTTGGGAAGGTCTTTGATAAAATAAAAAAAAAAATGTCCATCAGTTAAGATGCTAAAGTTGCATAAATCCTTAAAAGAGGATTTTTGTTAATTTGCTTTTGTTTTCCAGGTTTTCCTGCAAAGGCTGAACTCACTGTTTCATTCTTCCATTGTTCATGACATGTAGCATCATCACAGTCAGTTCATGAAGCCGTCAGTAAAAGTCTCTCAAGGCTTTTTTTATGATGTGAAGATGGAGTTCCAGACCCGCCTGGATGTGTTCCTGGGCGACTTGGTCTAGTTGATCCTGCTGTGGCAGGGGGATTGGACTGGATGATCTTTCGAGGTCCCTTCTGATCCCTAATGATTCTATGGTATAGAGAGAATATCTATATAAGTTCAGCTAGTTTAGGTAAAACAAATAAAGCTTGCTTTAAACTATGGGTTTTTTTGAAAAAACAAAACCAACCATAGCAAGGAAATGATGACTTAATGGCTCTGGAGCCCAGACTCTCTCTGCTAAGGTATGAAGGGTTGCTATATACCATTTGTTGATAGAATCATAGAATCCTGGGGGGGAATCAGAAGGGGGGGTGGTTAGCAGATCGAGGGAGGTAATTCTCCCCATCTACTCGGCACTGGTGAGACCGTATCTGGAGTCTTGTGTCCAGTTCTGGGCCCCTCAGTTTAAGAAGGACACAGAGTTCCTGGAGGGTGTCCAGCATAGAGCAATGAAGATGATGAAGGAAGAGAAAACCTCCCTTCTGAGGAAATGCTGAGGGAGATGGGTCTCTTGAGCTTGGAGGAGGCTGAGGGGTGACCTCATTCATGTCTATAAAGATGTGAGGGGTGGGTGTCAGGAGGATGGAGCCAGGCTCTTCTCAAGGTGAGAGGACAAGGGGCAATGGGTGCAAGCTGGAACAGAGGAGGTTCTATATCAGTATCAGCAGGAACTTCTTCCCGGGGAGAGTAATGGAGCACTGGAACAGGCTGCTCAGGGAGATTGTGGAGTCTCCTCTGGAGATGTTCCAGACCTGCCTGGATGTGTTCCTGTGTGACTTGGTCGAGGGGATCCTGCTGTGACAGGGGGATTGGACTGGATGCTCTTTTGAGGTCCATTCCGATCCCTAAGGATTCTATGATGTTATGACACCTTCTGCCAAATCTATCTAACCTATTGTCAGGAATTACAGTAACAGAGATCTCTCAGATTCCCTAGGCAATCTTTCACAGTACCACAGTAATGATGAGGCTGGAAAAGACCTTAAAGATCATCCAGTCCAACCTAAAACAAATCAAGTAAACCTTAAACATTTGACATCTAGATCATGCATTCAGAAACACTTTGCTGTACCTGCTGTCTGTCCTAATTTTCTTCATTTTAAAACCCCTTACTTCTGGATTTGTGCATAGTGAACTTTCCAAGCAGATTTTAAGATTTCATTAGCCTTTTAGAAAGAAGACACTTTTGTTCTATAGATTGAAGTTTCAATTATAATTATTCAATTCAATTATATTATGATTATAGGCCTAAAATACCCACTGGTTTTGTAAATCAATCTTTGTTAGAGCTTTGTGCTTTGTTTCTTGTGTATAATTTAGCAATAGAGGATTCAGCATGGGTTTTTGTTTTCTTACCAGAGCTTAGCATTGCGAGAATGAAGAGAAATGTTTATGCAAAAAGATCAGGGAACTATTTTGCTTGGGAGGTGATGTGTGATAATTGACCAAGCAACAGAAAGGTGTTCATAATCACAGACCAGATTCCAAAATCCCTCTCTTCTTTACGCTTGAATGCTTCATTTCAGACAAGCGCTACTCACATTGTGAAATACCTTGGTTTAGAGGAGGGGGTTTCCGAGAGGGCCTGACTCTCCTCAGCATTCAGGCTGAGGAATTCAGTATTGACCCAGTCAATAAGTGCGTGGAATTGCTTTGCTGTCACGTGCAGAAAATTCCATCTGTTCCTCCTTTGTGGCAGGAATGATAATAACCAGAATAAAATGATTGCTGTGGTCAGATCTGGACTGCTCTTTTTATTAGAAAAAAATATGAAGGAATATGAAGGAAAAAAAATGAAGTAAAAGATTGTCCTATTTAATTCTCTAGGCTTTGGACTGGAACAAGTGGGTTTTCTCTGATTATTTAGATTCCCAGTACAGGGCGACAAAGACTTGCTTTGAAATGTACTGAACATCCGAACGGGCTTGTTTGCAGTTCAACTCTTGAGGAGGCACTCAGCGGGGTAAGCAAACAGGGCTGTAAGGATTGACTTAGAGATTGCTCCAGATGTGACGCTGCTTTTTCCTCAGAGATAAAAAAGAAGAGATTACAGATCAACACTAAACTTCCTTAAGGCGAGGCTCAGTCTCTTTGTTTTACCAGCCCTGGGGTGAGTTTGGCAAGAGAAGCTATTAAGAGAGCTGAAGTTTGGTGATGAATTGTATTTGTTGCATGGGACAAAGGTATCCTTTAGGTTTTGCTCACTTCTGTCCCCTCAGTTGCATTGGAGGGACTGTCCTGCAGACTCATTAAAGGACCAGATGTACTCAAACTCCTTGGCTGCTGAAGTGTCTTAAAATCTGGTCCGTTCTGGGACCCAAAGCAGCAGTTTGTCCCATCTGGGCTCAGGGGAGGTGTGGCTGGGTGGTCGGGGGCTTGATGATCTGGAGAAAAAGGAGTAGGTGGAAGTGGCTCCCTGAATGTTGTGATTGCCTAAGGCACTGGGATGTGGAGACAAAGAGGAATGAGCAAATTGTGGCTGCTGACCATCTGTGTTTTTCTTGCTGAAGCAAAGCTATTCAAGAAGTATCTGCCCACTGAATGCCTGGTGCTGCTGCAGAAGTATGACCACAGGGGACTGGATATGGCTTGAGGGATGGTCAGTTGTGCCCATCTTTCGTAGGGCATTGGGGTCCACAGGTCCAACCTATAGGATCCACCTGGCTCTGGCTCACTTTGTCCCCTTAGTACCATGAGGGCTTTTCTGACAGCATTTCCCCTAGTTGTGCCAGAGCTGCTGGAAAGGCTGGGGTGTAGGAAGGGGTTAAATGATGAGTGACCAAGGGAAGGAAGAAGGACAAGGGATGCTACTAGAGGAAGGAAATGCTTTCTTTAGTGAGAATGGGCAGGACAGTGAGAAGGAAGAGAGAAGAGCCTGGCTCCATCCTCCTGACACCCACCCCTCACATATTTATAGACATGAATGAGGCCACCCCTCAGCCTCCTCTTCTCCAAGCTAAAGAGATGTATCTTTGCTAAGTGCAAACATCCTGCTCCATGTGAGGGAGCTGTGTGTTTCCCATACTGTGGAAGTCGTTTTGCAGAAGCTTGTTGTCTTCAGACAGGCCTTGAGGAGTGGGGACAGGTTGACTGCATTTTTTGGGGAACCTGATTGTTTGTGTTTTCTGTGTGCTCCTTGCTGCAAACAGGGGTGCAGCAGCCCCTTCCCACTTCCCCTATGATCCCCTTCACTGTATTTCCCAAGACTAATGTAACCTAGCTAACTGACGGGGGCTCTGCTGAAAGGTGAGGAGCATTGCAGCTGTCAGGTTTGTGCCCTCTTCATTGTCTCCTCTGATGGCTCCTCAGGGAGGTGGTTGAGTCACCATCCCTGGTTAAAAATCATTTGCATGTGGTGTTTGGGGACATGGTTTAGCAGTGGGTTGTTAGAGATTATTTAGTAGAGTTAGGTCAAGGTTGGACTTGATCTTGAAGGTCTTTTCTGTGATGGATTTTATCTCAACTCCTGACTGGCTCATGGTGTGTGTCTTAGGTTGATCGATTCACAGGAACATGGCATCATCCTGGTTGGAAATGGCCTGCTAGATCACCAAGTGCAACCATCCCCAA
>VZRI01002458.1:45300-170364 GCA_013397515.1 Upupa epops | reverse complement strand
GATGCTGTTGGCCCTCTTGGCCACAAGAGCTCACTGCTGTCCACTAGGACCCCCAGGTCCCTTTCTCCTACACTGCTTTCCAACAGGTCAGTTCCCAACCTATTCTGGTCCCTGGGGTTGTTCTTGCCCAGAGTTTATGCCAGAAAGACTTTTTCTCATGCAAGTGCTATTTGTTGTAATTTAAAACTTGTGTGTTCCTTACACTTGAAATGTTCTCTGTCTCTTCTCATCATAAGGTGTTTGAAGTTCCACAAATTATTTTTCTTTCTTAAAAAAGAAGATTTGCCCAGTCTAAATTGGTTTTAGTTTGTGTTTCCTTAGATAACGTGTTTTAGGGGAAGGAGTGAGAAAAGAGAAAAGCCTAGGAGAAGGTAGAGATAACTCCGTAACTTAGAGATTATTCCTCTTAGGCTGGCAACTGGTGATAATGAAGGTGTCATTCCCATGCTGAGGACCTTCTCTTAGCTTGGATGATTTCAGCCTCATGGAATCTCCTTGCACCTCTTGTCAGCCAGAGGAGATAATGCTCCTCACCAAAGAACAGCTTTGCTTTGCCTTGCTTTCATTTAGCTGGCATGGCTTCGCTTCTCAGAACCTTGAGAAACCCTGCATCCGTGTGATGTAAACTTGGCAATGGTTTTGATAATTGCTGTCTCCC
This sequence comes from Upupa epops, assembly GCA_013397515.1. Taxonomy (NCBI): domain Eukaryota; kingdom Metazoa; phylum Chordata; class Aves; order Bucerotiformes; family Upupidae; genus Upupa; species Upupa epops. The sequence goes on along the minus strand of VZRI01002458.1, from coordinate 169,706 downwards.
CGTCATTACTGGTCTGTTAATTGAGTCTGGAATTCTGCAAATGTGAGGAATTCAGGCTAGACCTGGCCTGGATTTTTCAGGGCAGTTGCACTTTGACCCTTTTTAGGAGATGACTGAAGGGGGCTGCTGGAGTTATTAGTTTTCTTTATCCCTCCCTGCTTCTCTCCTCCAAAGAATTCCCTCTAAATTATTTGGTACGTGGAGTCTGCTTGCTGATCTGAGTCAGTTCTAGGAGGACTTGCCAGTGAGTAACATGTTCATCCCAGAAAACAGACTTTGTAAAGGAAATAAGGTAGAAATAGGGTAACTTGCTGTTACGCTTACTCCATGAGAATGGGTAGAAGACCTGTTAGTAGCGGTTCACATATGTCTTCCCAGTCCCCTTGGAGACTGCTCTTTATTTTGTCAGCATATAGTACTCTGCACATGTCAAATCACTGTTTCTTTGTCACTTAGAGGTTATGTTCAATCTTATGGTGATTTATGTATGGCAGCAGTTTTTTATTTGTAAAACTATTTCACTGGGATTTTAGCTCTTTTTTTTTTGTGATTGGGGTCATGAACCAGGCAGCTGTTCATGATACAAATCCCATTATATATTCTCGAAGATGCTACCTGTGGAGCCACAGCAGTGGTGTGCAACTTCTTCAGAAAAATATGCACCTGGAAAGTTGCAAAAGGAGCTCAGGATATTGGTGACCTAGCATCTCCAGTCCATCAGTTCCTAAGCTCAAGTTTTAAGTGTAGCAATGCTTAGCTCTTGAAGTCACTATTTCTATCACATTTCTATTACATTTAGTAAGAGGCTTCTAGAAGTGTGCTTGATGTGGCTGAGCAGATCTCAGTGTAGGATAGTATTTCTGTGTTTTCGTTAATACTCATTTTTAATTTCACTAAACTTAATTGTTAAGGGTTGATGTGTAAAGCGACCCTCATTCTGCGGAGGCTGCAGGAACTTGGGAGAGCATTAATGCTCACAATTGCTGTGCACTGTGTGCTGAATGAACTTGCCACTTTGGGTTTCCTGCATCACATGGCTCTCAATGTCAGACTGAACGACACCTATTTGTTCATTAAAGTCATGCATTAGCCTCATTTATTAAATTCATTCATTAGCCTGATTCTGTGATTTTCTTCTGTGAAATGCACTTTGGAACGACAATGGTTAAATCAGTACAACCTTGTGCTGTCCTCGTTTGGTATAGCAGCAATATGAGTGGATTATCTGTAAGTGCCAAGTAATCCTTGCCTCAAACTGGGATAATATAGCCAGTAAAAAACAGCACCATAAACCTGACATCACTTCGCCAATGTTTTTCTTTAGAAGCAAATGATGGGTTTTGCAGGCTTTAAAGAGATAATTTCTCCTATTAGGAAGGCTGGGTGGAGCAACTTGGAAGGTAAACTCACTACAAGGGCATGTTTTGAGCCGTGGGTACTTAAAAGATTTCAAAAGACCATTAGAGAAATAGGGTGGGGAAAAAGTAATGTGTACAAGTCCTCTGCCTTGTGCATTTTGCAAGTAATAACGAGAGGGATGGCTTTGACCTCAAAGTAAGGTTCACTTACAGCATCATAGATTTATCTTGTCTGATAGTTAATTCTATTAATATTTATGATGAGAGGGCTGCCTATCCAGAACTCTGACTTCCTTCCTAATAAATCCCAGTGTTAAAGAGCCAGTCTTGTAACACATCAAGTGCTGGAGTGGTGTTCTGCATACAATAAAGATGCATTTTTTGATAGCTGGAAAGGAAATAAGTGTTTTCAGTTTGACTCTAACCATTTGAAAACTCAAGCTGGAACCCCCCACTCAAATGAACTTTGTAATGCTAAACATTATCTAAATATTTAATACGGTATTAGTTAAATTCTGGTAGCAGGCAGTCACAGACGACTGTACAAATTAACACAAAGAAGAGTGAAATGATTTGCCTGAAGTCATAAAGTAACGAGCTATTGGCAGAATACAGGCGTTTAGATTTATTATCTGGTCCCTTGCACCCCGATCCAGGTGTTGATTGACTGGTGTTATAAATATACATCCCTGTAGGAGAGTTCTTCATGAGCGTTCTCTCTAAGATATGTTTTAGTTACAAGCAAACAAGCACCTAAGTTATTCAAAATGCAAACGTTGGAATAGATCTCTGGAGTTTCACATAGTTCACAGAAAAGACAACTTTAATAAAGGACTTGCTGCTGTATAACCTCAGGCGTGAGAAACCAAGTAGTCCATAGCCAGATGTAATAGTGTTCTTGTTAAGATATTGACCAGTATGTTTATAGTTACTTTGCTTTTTTAATGACAGGGGTAACATCCGTGATGAATGCTGTAAGAAAACACCACTGCTTTTATAACTTTTCAAAGATAGAGTGTTCTATTCAGTATTTTGCGTTATAAATAGCCAGTTGGTTTCATATGGGGAGAATTTACTTTGCATCATCAGTTTTCATGGGTTTAATACATTGAGGATAAATGTTCTGTGTTTGCATCCAGCTTGGAATGAAAATACAGAGAGGACAAATGTGCTTGATGGAGTAATGGAAGCATGGGAGAAAGATGAAGGACTAACAGCAGCAACAAGAGAAGGAATAAGAGACAGCCTGTTGGGCAGGAAGGGACAAAACTAAATGGGCTGGACAAATGTATTTATCTATTTATTTAGCTGAGAGCACAATAGGTAAGAAATAGGTCAAAAGTTGTATGAAATGAATTTTTCAGTTCTTTTTTGTCCAATACACTATTGCTTCCCCATCTTTCTTGACCTAGATTAAAACCTACCTATGGAGAGTGCCCAAATTCCTTAGGAGAGAGCAAGAAAGTTTGTCCTGTACTCTCTGCATCGTGTAGGTAGCATGAACTTCTCCCCTGTGCTTGGCCTTCTGGCTGTGCTAGATATCACAGGTTTCCCCCTCTCTGGAAAACCGATGTTTGTACTGGATGGCTCTCAGGACAGGGAACTGTGTGTGCAGGCATTAATTAGAGGAATCAGGTTCATAAACTCTCCCTGTTAGAAAATTAAACACTGGTTTCAGTTTTTGCAAAGCTGCTATTTCCTCCACACCTATTTTCTTATTGCAAGCTATTCGTACTTGATTTTTGTGGGTTAATGGGTGTCAGTCTGCATTTAACAGCAATACGATAAGTCATTCAGGTCTTTTAAAAAGGTCCGTGTTTGTTTCCACAGCTTCAGTGATTGATCTTACAGTTCACTGAAGTGGAGAAGAAACAGCAATTGCATCCTGGTTTTTCACTGCGGCGGTCGCTGATGCCTGTTGAATTACGAAAGCCTCGACGCAGAGACCATTTCAGGATAAGGGACAGAACTGAGTTACAGAAGGTCCCGTCTTGAATTCCTGTGTGACTGGAATCCTGTTCTGGCAGGGGGACTGGACTAGATGGTCTTTTGAGGTCCCTTCCTATCCCTAACATTCTATGATTCTGTGAATGGTGCCTACAGAGATCAGTAGAGGAAGGGCAACAGTGGGTGTTTGGGCTTGTGCCCCTGAAGATGACCACTAGGACTGCAGCCATGGCTGTGTTTTCTGCTGCAGAAGAGCTAATGCTGTGTCAGCACATCGGAGGCCAGTTCAAGCTTGTGAAAGATGCGCTATGTGCAATGCTGTTGGATTAATAAAGCTAAGGGAAAGCAAACCCTGTGGACTTTGGATGAAGCCGGGTAAAACCCAAAAAGGAATGCTGTTGGCAACGTATGGTTTACTTTGGATATACTCACTATATAGAAAAGGTAAGGAGATTTAATTTCTTAATTCTTCTAGTGTACAGTAGAGAGGTGGTTTTTAGGGATGCATTTCAGCCATCCGTATTATCTGGGGTGTTGCAATCTGTTCTGTAAAGCTCATTGCTGTAGAAGAGTTGATTCACAAACCGAGGAAACTTTGTCATATACTACTGCAGCTAAGCCTGTTGGCTCCTGCTCTCGTGTTGCCAATGGTATGTCACTGCAAATATGGAAAGGAAAACCGAAAAGACCTCACTTTTTCTGCCCTCTCTTTACTGTCTGAATCAGTTCTTCTCACACAGATGTGTCATTCGCCTTCCTTTTAATCAAGTGTAAATTATGAAATGAAAGTCAAGGTACTAAGGTCTTTTCTCTGCTGAGAAATCACCTCAAACCTCTGCTGAGGTGATTAGGTTCCAATCTGATGTTTTGATTTTCTATCTCAGGAGCTTTACTCTTTTGCTTTAAGAGCAATACCTTAACACGGTTAGCTCTGTAAGTCCCTAGACTCTCACAACACCATCTACAAGTCTGAATATCCCCCAACACCACAGTGGCTTCCAGCCTGTGCTAGTGACAGCTATTTTTAGGTTTTCATATTTCTCCCTTTGAACCCTGAGGTCCAGATTGAAAGAGCTGGAGCTGTTTTTGCCTCATGTGACTGAAGAAGAACCATTCGTAGTCTGTGGCCTTATGCACAGTGCTACCCACATGGATGGAGTCTGAGCTTGGCACACAGTGCTCATCATCAGTCTTTTCCAGAGACCTGTTTGTTTCTGGGTGTTGACAGGGTGGGAGTAGGTCTGCCAGCATCGTCACCTCCAGCATCTTCCCATGTCATGTTCTGAGGCCCTCGTGACAGACATTCTCACCCTCTTGACTGACACACTGTCATCATCTCATTCCAGTTCAGTTAAGTTTAAGGCTCATCCTTTATTTGGGGTCAACTATAGTTGTAAACACCTTCTGGGACACAAGATTTGGTGTCTTTGCTTTGCTGTAGAGACTCAAATGATGTCTCATCATCACAGAGAGAAATCTTATCAAGAAGACAGCACTGGTTCCCATTTCACCACTCACTCAAACCTCCCCAGTTGGCTGACCCCTCTGTGAGGCCGTCTGGCAAAAAGGATGCTGGATTTCAGAGTCTCTGGAGCAATGCTCACCTGGGTTGTCTATCTAGGCATAGATAGGGTATCTCATGGTCTCTAAGTAACTGCTGAGTGTTGTCCAGTATGAACTGTAGAAATGGGGACATATCCAAACCTGGCCCTGCTGAAACTTGGAAGGAAACTGGAGGCTGCTAAGACGTGACCACTGTAAACACTGCTTAAAACCAAGGAAGGAAAGCAGTGAAAAGAGTCATTATTCTTTAAATTACAGGTAAAATACCTGGCATACAGTGATTTTTTTTCAGTTCAGGTGAAAGAATCAACATAATGACATGTGGAACAGCACAGAAATCTAAGCACAAGTGGTTTGCTTTTATGTAAAGATCAAAGACCTTAGGAACAGTTTGCAAATGATGATAAAACGAGGAGTAGGGGTACTGCATATGCAAGAGCTACATTGAACTTTGGGTGAGATACCAAGTGGGGCTGGAAACGGGATGGGGCTGTGCCTGGGTTATCCAGAAAAGGGGTGTAACAGGGGCTCATCTGTTGATGCTGAGACATGTTGCCTGTACTGCTCTTTGTTTGCAAGTTTTGCTTTGATCTAGCTCTGTTCTGGGCCTTTGGATTGAGCATCCAGAGCAGGTTTTTTTAATCTGTGAGGAGTCTGTGTGCATGCTCCCACCCCTTCAAAAAACTGTGGGATGTGGAGACTCTGTGAGATTCATTGGAGCGTGGCACGGCACCAGGATGTTTGTTCAGAGCTGAAAGCATGCTGGGCTGTAGTGTGAAGCAAATGAAGTCCCTGTATAACGTTCATGGGTAGGAGTCTGCGGTCCACAGAGCATCCCAGTGGGTTAATGGAGATTGGGTATATGTGGTGCTAATTCCAGACTCCACACAAAGAACAGTGCAGAGAGCTGCATTTACTGGGACAACACAAGCCCATCATTTGGGATAACAAGCTAAGACTCTAGCAAATTCTGTCACTTTGCAAGGTGGTGGACAAAAGTAGTATTATCAGCCTGTTAGTAATAGGAGCTCTGAAGAGTCTTGTGCTAGATGCCAGACACTCTCAGTTCAAGTGTGACAGCCAACACTATGGCAGAAACTGTGATACTAACACTAAACAGGTCCAGTCCATTCCATCTTGCTTCTCTCTCATGTCCTCACTTAAAGCAAAGACAGAGAATAATAAGTGTGTAAAACTAAGGGCTTTCATGTTTTCACGAATAAAAGAGAAACTAAGAAGGATGCCTTTTGGTATCCCTGCAGTCTTATCTGATAAGTTTACAGAAAGTGAAGTCAGGAACTAATGGAAACTAGAAACTACTCTGAACCTGCATGTACACTACCAAAAGGTACCTGGGAAGCATGGACAGCTGTTGGCTAACTTTTTCGTACAAGAAGCTAAAACAAGAGCAGTTACACTGCCTAAAACCTGGTGATAGAAGCAGTGGGGTTAGTTATTTTTAGAACTAAACGAACTATTGATGTATTTCATGTCCATGCCTACACAGAAGCAAGGTGTGCCTAGAGTTTGATAGGAAGCTGTACTCTCCCAGGTGCTGCTCCTGTGTGAAAATATTGCAGGTAACAGTGGTAGCAAATAATGCAAGAAGCAGGGTGATACTGAGCCCAGATTATTGTTCTAGGGATAATATTTTTGCCACAATAATGTTTATCTGTTTTGTTTAGCAAGGTCTGAGACAGGTCTATAAATATGTGAGGGGTGGGTGTCAGGAGGATGGAGCCAGGCTCTTCTCAAGGTCATCTGGTGAGAGGACAAGGGGCAATGGGTGCAAGCTGGAACAGAGGGGGTTCCATATAAAAATCAGAAAGAATTTCCTCATGGTGAGGATAAAAGAGCATTGGAGGAGGCTGCCAGGGAGGTTGTGGAGTCTCCTTCTTTGGAGCCATTCAAGACCTGTCTGGATGTGTTCCTGTGCAACTTGGTCTAGGTGATGCTGCTGTGGCAGGGGGATTGGACCAGATGATCTTTTGAGGTCCCTTCTGATCTCTAATGATTCTATGATTTTATGATAATGACTTCACAGAATCAGGACACCTTGTATATGAGACGTAATAGGCCCTTACAGTTCCAATGTCTGCATGTCACAGCAGAGTCACAGGTCCTCTAAGGTGCCATGGAAAGAGGCCAGACTGTTCCAGTTCACTATAGTGAACTGAGCATACTTCTCCAATTTTGGAGGAAGTTCAGCTGATGCTGGAGGAGGCGATCATGCACTGTAACCCCTTGCACTGCACAAACACATCCTTTAGGCATTGACCCTTTCGGGACAATTCCCAATACGCTGTGCTTAGTCACTCCACCAAACCTGCTCTTGATCTGAAATAGCAGAGCTAAGGTTCAAGCAGAGCTCCATAGGTCAAAGCTTAAATTCACTGAAAATCACAGATAAAAAGTGAACTAAAGCATCAAGATTGAACTGATTTAGCTGATGCTCTGGCAGATTTTAGGAGAGCTGCCTAATGGAAAAAAGAGCAGAAAGCCATGTGTGCCAGTTGCAAAGGGTCACTGAGTTATATGGTAAATTTGCTATCTGTCTCATCTTGTCATGTGCACTTTGCTGATGTCATAGAAGACCTTTAGAGTGGGATGTAGATGCACACAGAGTTTAAGTATATTGCTGTGTTTGTGGGTGATGGGATGTCACCATGAGCAGCACAATTGCTGTGTGGTGCTGTGTGTATTGAGCAAATAGCTAAGATTCCTTAGAGGTTTTACGAGACAGATAGGTTCCCCCATGGTTTTGCTGGAAGTATGCTAACAAAAGGAGAAAAAAGAAGGTAAATAAGAAGTTTTCAACAGTCATTTGCATACAGCAGTACAGATTTTCCTGTTAGTCTTTCATGGCTTTATTCAAATTTCATACTGACTATACTAAATTAAGAAAACGAGAATCAAATTTTAAAGGGAGACATCTTTCAGTAGCATAGTTCAAATATTCTTCTGAATGGAAAGATCCTTATTCTTTCCCTCATTTCAATTTAGCAGAGGAAAAACTACTATTACTACACTTATCCTGCAAATAAGTGAGGCAGCCTGTGGCTACAAATCTTCCAACAGAACATTGCAGCGAAACAAATTGCTAAACAAATAGACCTGTCATCTTTGTTCTGCTAATAATAATATTGATTTGACAAAAGCTCAGTAAATCCGCCTTAGATTTCTAAGTAAACTATTCCTAGATTTCAGTTGGGTTTATCCTGATGTAGGGAATACACGCTTCAGTATTTCAGACAGGTATCTTTGAGTTTTTTGACCACTTGCTCAGTGAAAATAACATTTGCAGGGTGGTGTTAGCGGTTTGTGTCTCTGACAGAGCTTTAACTCTGATCAGTGATAAACGTGATCCAAGAAAATTCCTTTTGTCCAAATTAAGTACTGAATAATGCATGTTTATAAATGATGCGTACAGATAAGGGAGGAATTAAAAACTCTTTCAGAGGGCTGCTCAAAAACAAAAGAGCCTTTTTCTCCTTAGCGTGTTGGAGTTGATAGCAACCCTATAGAGATCATAGAATCATTAGGGATCGGAGGGGACCTCGAAAGATCATCTATACCTATCAGATGTAATGAGGCTATAGGACAGGACATAACTAAAATCATGGAGTAAAAAATGAAATAGAATTGCCAACAGAAGCCCTAATTTCTAAATCTGTAGGCATCCTTTCAGTCAGCGAGCACACAAAGCAGCCAGCTTTAAATGATGCGGTTATTTGTGTGCAATAACAGTAACAGGTTTTGCTCATGCATTTGTGATAGTTCTTCTTTCTCTTATGCTCTTTAGGAGGTTGAAAAAGATGTGTAGCAACATCCTAAATATTTCAGCATAATGAAATACTATTATGATTTGAAAGTCGAAACTCTTGTGGCTTTGAATCCGGAAATCCTGGGGAGGCAGAATCGTGGTTTTTAAAACTGTCTTATATGCTCTACTGAGCTATTATGTGAGCTTCTATTTTTCTTTAATATTGTATTTCACTGATTAAGAGATTCCTTCACTTGACATATTAAAGGAGTACAACTAAATTAGTTTAACTCACTGAATTTAGAGTTGCAGCAATCACGCTGCCAGTGTGTTCCACCTTTTCTAGCTTGCTTTTTCACTCTAGATGGTGAACGAGCCTTGGCTGAATGCCAGTTGCTCACCAAAGCCTCTCTATCACTCCCCTCCTCAGTTGGACATGAGAAAGAAAATGCAATAATAGTGTCATGGGTTAAGATAAGGACAAGGAGAAATCACTTCCTTATCATCATCGTGGGCTGCAGAGGAATCTCTGCTCTGGTATCTAGAGCACATTTACCACCTCTTTCTTCACTGACCTTGGTGTCTGAAGAGGTTTTTTCTCTCACATTTTCCAACTCCTCCTTCAGGCTGCAGTTGGTCTTGTGAGGTCACTTTTCTCCTTCTTATGTATGTTAACACAAGAGGTGCCACTGCCTTTGCTGATGGGCTAAGCCTTGGCCAGCAGTGGATCTGCCTTGGAGCTGTCTGGCACTGGCTCTGTTGGACATGGGAGAAGCATCTAGCAGTTTCTCACAGAAGCCACTCCTGCTACCAAATCTTTGCCAGGCAGACCCAATCACTATATCATTGATGCTGGAGAATTTTCCAAGCCAAGTCTTTGCTTGTGCGACTTCTTACTGGGGAGCACCATTCCAAGAGGCTGCTTTTTGTGATGAGGGAACTCACATTACAAATAGGAGTTTTCTTCAGTTGGTCTCCTACTAATCTTTCAAAGCTGCATCTAGACTTCTCTGCTGGGAAATGATGTGCGTGCCCTGGGGTTCTGCTCCGTGCATCACTACAGATCTTGCCTGACCTGTCAATTTGGGCTTCCTTTCAGTGGAAAGCAGGGAATGACAGTGTGTTCAAGTTTTGTTCTGACAGAGAATTGCCTGGGACGTGAAGTGAAATGCAAAGAAGGAAAATATTCTCAAGTTTCCTGAGCAGATGTAGTCTGAGACCTATGAGAACAAGTATTTGTTCCTTATATCTATCCTTGATGAGAGGTCAGTAATGGGCAGCAGTGGATTGTATTGTCTGGCACTTCCATCTGGTTTTGCATTGTTAGAAATCCAAGAGATACTGGTTCCTTTAAATTACCTCAAATTCTCTAATGCTTTTCATGTTTAAGTGACTGAGATAGATGGTTATGACTTTTGTGCTTCCATGTTACTCATTAAAATGAAGCTACCTTCCTAGCTGCTAAATCATGCGGAATGCCTACTCCATGCATGCTTTCTTTTCAAATGTGCTTATTGTATATAAAAAAAAAACTATGTAAGTATGATGAATGAAGACAGGTTCTATTTTCTTGTAAAACCATCCAAGAGGCCAGAATTTTCTGCCTGTGTATAAGATAGTGTCCTTACTGTGCATATTAAAAAAGAACATGGTTTCTGATGGCACTAATAGCTCTCTGCTGCCTGTCCTATCTTGCTGGCGGTCAGAAGGTCACCTGAGCTCACAAAGCCTTTTAGACCAGAGTGGAAACACCATGCTGGTTTTTGTGGGCCATTATACATTGCAGTTTACAATACAGTGTGGTTTGCAGAGAAATGGCCTGCCATGTGGCCCTCTTGATCTCTCAGCTCAAATGAGTAAGCTCTCTTTAAAGCTGGACTATTTGAAGCAGGCTCTAACATGAGTCCAGAATGAGCATGCAATTGGTCTTCCTCTGCTGTGAGTTGTATAAGCTCTGCCACACTTCCTATGGGGGTGTACATTATATAACGAAACATCTATCTTTCTAGGGAAGAGAACATGATAGAGGTTTCATCCCATCGTAGCTTCTATACATTTTTTTTTACTATTAAGAGCTGTAAATTAATACTCTGTAGTCTTCATCTCGCAGCATCATTACGATTTGGATGTAATACCTAAGATAATCCCCCTTTTCTTGCACCTTCCAAGGTTCCTGGCAGCCAGCACGTACTGATCTGTATGATAAGCCCCTTTTCCTAATAGAGTGCCTTAGCAAAGCAGTTTAAGTGCTTCAATTAAACTAATAACACAGGTGCCTCTTGTTCTCACTTACTAAGCCGAGTTTGAGCTGAGTCTTTGTGGACAATAGAAACTGATAGTCTGTGTAGAATCCCCATCCAGTATCCCCCTAAGCTAGCTTATACCCAAATGCAATGCATCTTTTCTCCTAGTATATTCCCTTCAGCAACTCAATTAAGTCTTTCATACCTAATCCTACTTAAAACATAGAAACTAAGCTGCGTGGCACCTGAGAGCCTGCAAGTGTTTTGGAAGATTCTCTTGCTGTTTCTACATGAGTGGAGCACTGCATGAAAATCTGAAGTGGTAGCTGTCATTGGCAGAGAGAGTAGGAATGCCTATTTCAGGTGATACACCTGTGAAATGAGGGACCCATACTCTGGGGTCCTGCCTTTGCTGGTAGAGTATCCCATCTACAAACCCTGTCTCTGAGGTGCCCTGACTGTGGGACTACGCAGAAAGGCAGGCAGGGAAGGCCAGCACTGTTTCTGCAGCTGAATGGCCAGGGTGACCTCTTTGGAAGTAAGGTAGTCAGTCCTTGCTTAGGACTATTTCTTTGGAGGCAAGAGAGTGAGAAGAGGGTGTTATAATACAGTACTTTTGCGGCTCTCTTGCCTTTGGTACCTGGCCTCCATTATGTGGAATGATCACAACACATGTCACTACATAAGTATAATGAAAACTTTATGTCCTCAGGTAAAGAAATGCTCACTTTCACTTGGATCTGTGGGCTCAGCCTCTGAGAACCCCATATCCTTTTGTGCCAGGTGCTAACTTTGAACTTCTCATTCCTGACTGGAGATGAAGTCTCTGAAAGGTTGAGTCCACAACACCTAACTGTGTGAAAAACAATTTACTGGGTTATGTTCTCATTTGAAGCCACTCTAGCATCCTGATAGATACCGGTTATGACTGAGGCAGCCTGGTTGGGTTCACTCCATTTCAAACTGTTTCCATCAGCCCAGAGTGTAAGAGCAGGCCCAAGTAAACTACAGCAATGTTTTTCAGGGATGGAATTGTGCAACAGGATGGACAAATATCACGTTTCAAGTCTTAACAGGGTTCCAGAAGAACTGCCTTAAAAATACTGCCAGCAAATCTTAAATGCAAACCTTTTATTTTAAAACCTAAGTTCATCTCCATGCCTTTTATTTCGGTTTTCAATGCTGGTTCAGTACATGAGATGAATTTGTTTCACTAATTTTCCTGTTACAATGGTATAATGTAATCCAGGTAAAGATACACAACTGTTCAAAGCTTTTTCAACATTTGCTTTCAATGTTAACTCTCCAGCTGTGGGTAGAAAAATAAGACTTTCAGAAATCTGATCTGCTTTGCTTCCTTTTGTATTGCCTTTGGCTTCTTTCAGCTCTCTTCCAAACCTGCAGTTGTGGTGTTCCCCTGTTACTCATATCTGCTTTCACAAATCCTAGCTGAAGAATGTAAGAAGGAAAGAACGCGCTCTTCTAAATCAGCACTGGCTTGAACTGAGTGGAGCTGCGCCTCTTGAGCTTGGAGAAGAGGAGGCTGAGGGTGCACCTCATTCATGTCTATAAATATGTGATGGGTGGTGTCAGGAGGATGGAGCCAGGCTCTTCTCAGGGTCATCTGGTGATAGGACAAGGGGCAATGAGTGCAAGCTGGAACAGAGGAGGTTCCATATCAATATCAGCAGGAACTTCTTCCCAGAGAGGGGTAACAGAGCATTGGAACAGGCTTCCCAGGGGGGTTGTGGAGTCTCCTTCTCTGGAGACATTCCAGACCTGCCTGGATGTGTTCCTGTGTGACTTGGTCTGGGTGATCCTGCTGTGGCAGGGAGATTTGACTGGATGATATTTTGCGGTCCCTTCCAATCCCTAATGATTCTATGAGTCTATGATTCATTTAGCTCTTGTTGATGAAGACGATCAAACTCCTGAATTTGTATTCATACTGAAAACGTGGTTCCCTTTCTCTGAATTTTCTTAGGAGTAACCTGAAGGAATATGAAAAAAACCAAATTATGCCTTCAAAGTGGGGCATGGTTGACTTTGTGTACTGCCAGGAAGATGGTATTTCCAGTATTTTGCCTGATAATCACTCTGTAATGGAAATATTTTTCAGTTGAACCCACTTTTACACTATCTGAAGGTAAATAACCAGTAACAATGATCTACTCATGCACAGTATTTTAAAACAAATTTAAACAGAACAGTGCATTAAATGCATCACAGCTGTTAAATATGGTCTGGGGTTTTGGTTTACTTCTGTTACAGTAAAAACAGCTTTTAATAAACAGATGTTTCATATTTTTCATTCTAATGTATGATGTACATTAGAGATTCACATTTCCCTTAAATTATGTTTGGCCATTGTGAATCCTTATCACTGCTGCTCAATTGTGACTACAGAGCAGAGACGGTATAACCACAGAATCATAGAATCCTCATGGCTGGAAAGGACCCTCAGGATCACCAAGTTGAGCCCTCATCCTAACATCTCCCCAACCCCTAGACCATGGCTTCAAGTGCACTATCTACTAACCTTTCAAACACCTCCAGGGACGGTGACTCCACCACCTCCCTGGGCAGCCCATTCCAGTGCCCAACCACTCTCTCAGTAAAGAGCTTCTTCCTAAGATCCAACCTAAACCTCCTTTGATGCAGCTTGAGGCCATTTCCCCTCATCCTATCATTAGTAATTGGGGACAAGAGACCAGCACCAACCTCACTACAACTTCCTGTTAGGTAGTTGTTGAGAGCTATAACATCTCCTCTCAACCTTCTCTTCTCTATATTGAACAACCCCAGCTTCCTCAGCCACTCCTCATCAAATCCAGGACAGCTTCATATTCAAATTGGAGCCTTGTTTGGAGGCTCCTGAAATAAATACATTTAAGTTTTTCATTTTGAGGTACAATACTTTGGTGTTCTAAATTCTGGCTACATCTACAAGTGGTAAAAGGACTTTGGGAAGAATGTGCCTTAAAATGATGCTACTGCGTGTATCTGCTGCTTGAGAGAAAATAACGAACTGTAAGCCACAAGCTGCAAGGTTACTAATGTACTCTAAATAAACTAAAGAAACTTTGGAGGAAGAGACACAAATTAGTTACAAGAAAATATGGATGACAAAAGGTCTAATGTTTAAATTGTATTGTTTTGATGAGAGATACTGGTTAGTTGTCCTCACTTTATTATTATTATTTATTTTTGCCATTTAAAAAATGAGGTCTCTTTGCAAATGTCTTAATTGAAATTGTTTGTTCATCATCCTTGCTTCCCATTTAATATTAATAGTTGAATTAGAATAAAAATAAACATCTTTACTAGTCAAAGAAAGAACTTAGCAATAGCATGGTCAAGAGTTCTCCAGCTTTCAGAAACAGATTATACAAGGTGAAGTCAGACTAGTGTTTTACTGGTTATCATCCTTTTTATTTTGTCTCTTTCTTATTATTGTCTTGTAAAAATAAAGAAAAACATTATTTGGCCTTTTTGTTTTTATGGAAAAGGCTAAGTTTTGGAAGTCAGCAAACCATTGCCAAACCATGTCTTCTCTTCAATGCCAGAACGTTTCCTTTGCCCCCTTTGAAATGATCTTTTATGATAGATTATAAGGATGAAAATGATACAAGTATATATAAAAAGGTACATGAAAACACTGATAACCAGGCATTTGAGAGTTAATGAAAAATAATTTTTAAGCATTCAACTATAAACAGTCTCTCAACCTTCCAGGAAAAAAAAGAAGTCCATGGGTTTATACTCATGAGTGTGGAGGTATAGTAAACTGAACTGATCTTCTAAATGCACTTTGCCCGTGCCTTTCATTTCTCATTTTTTCTTAATTCTAAAGCACAGAATTCTGTCAATCTAAGCTTTGCACTTTGTCATACCCACTGAAAAAGAAATGTCTTTCATTTTCATGGCTTCTTGTACCCGTGTATCACTAAGGAGAAGCATCTGCCAATGAAAATTGCAAGAAAGCGATGTAGGTTGTGATCCTACAAGGACTGTGTTCAGGAAAACAATGGAACTGCTGATGACTATGAAGTGAAATGTGCACTTCGTAATTTGCAGTAATAACTTGAAAGGCAAATATTTGCGTGGAATGCATGCTATTGTAGCAGCTAGTACTATAAAAATGGTTTCTCATTGCTTCCAAAGCCCTTTGTTGCATAATATTCTGTGCTTCAACAGGAGGGAGAAACTCTGCACTAGAATGCACTTCAGTAGAGGAGGAAGATCACGTACACTCCCTTATTTTACGATGCCTAAACTGTGTACATTGCTTCATTGTTTTTACTTATTTTAGAATTTAAAGCAGCTTATTTTCTTTTTCTAGGGTACGTGCCAGTCTAACACTTCAAGCCACTAGGTATTGCTTCAGTGTCCCATGGCTAAGCACTGGAAGTGAAGGTTATGAAAGAAGCAGTGGAGTCATGTCTTAGTGCCTTTGAAACTGAAAGAGCAGGATTTTGCAGGAGGTTTTAAAAGGCTTACTGTACTTACTGCTATTGTGATGAATATCTCAGCTGTATCTAAAATAATATCCCACATCAGTGTGCTATTGTTAGAGACTATTCACATGTATACAACTAGGGAGGCTGAGAAGAGTTGAGACAAGATGAAAACAGAAGTGAAGTGATGTGGGTGAGGTTAATCTGGCAGGTATCTAATGAATACAGCAGAGAAAAAGTAGTTTGCATATAAGAACATGAAATATCAAATGTACTTTAAAGGATTTGGTGATAATGTGCACTTGTAACCAAAAATTGATAGCTTAGACAGCTGTTTTAAATGTTCTAATATTTAAAAGAATTACATTAAAAGTATGGGTTTGGGTTTTTCCCACCAGTAGCTGAGCTTTGGTAAATCCAGCTTTCACAAATGCCATAAAACCTTTGGAAAAGTAACTTAAAAACTCTTTCTTTAATGAAGAAAATGACTTTATAATTCACAACAATAACTTTTCACTAGCCACTAGATGTTTGGCTTAGTTCAGACCCTGGATCTAGACAGCTGAAATGCCTGAAAGCCAGCTCTGGATCTGACAGATATGGGTGTAACAATGAGAATGTTTTTCCCCAAAACATGCAGGAAATTATAGAAAAATATGTAAAGAGGTTCACTGATTAGAAATGCATAAAAAAACCTACTAGCTCCACACATCCTTAGGCTATAAGCCAACAGAATAAAATTAATGTATCACAGACTCCTACAGCAGTAGAAATTTTATCTGGTTTTTGGTTTTATCATTTTTCCTGTTGCAAATCCTAAAATGGGACATAATTTCCATGCTGTCCACATGCAATTAAATAGGCCTTCCAGAATAACCATCCCTCTCTGTTACTTCAAGCCATGGGAGGGAAAGAAAAGACCCTCTATGCAATGCTGAGCGTAAAAATAAACTCTTCATGTTTGCAAATAACTGAAAGCACAATGGAATCCTGTGTTTCAACCTTGCGTGCGTATTCATCATGGATGCTTAATTATCAAGAATAGAACTAAAGTCAAACTGTGTAGCCCTGCTTACAGGACCCAGGGGATGACTGGATTCACTGATTAGTAAGTAATTCCTTGGCAGCCAATTAAAAGCAGGCCCGGTAAAAGTTAACTGAAAGCCCTTACAACTCTATGTACTGTGGATTTTACTTACTGTAGGAAACTGGCACCAAGAGAACCTCGGTAACCTGCCCTATTTATAACCTGCTTGTTTCGAAAAGCAATTTGCCATTTATTGTTGGACTTTCAACTGAGGGAATGACCTTAGCTAAGAAACTTTCCTTGCACTCTTACAGCTCCTATGAGAAAATAGTCCACGTCTTTCTCTGCTGATGTTCATGTAGAGCATCATATGAAGGCGTTTCAGATTTTGTTTATCAGTAGTTTAATCTTAATATCATAAGGAGATGTTTATTTTAGCTCTGCTGGTAATGAATTCTTTCTGCTTTCAGATAAATCCCAGTTAAGAGAATTGTTGAATAATTCATCTATATACTTTTGAACAGTGAAATACATCAGATCTCAAAAAATATACCTAGAACTTAAAGAGGGAAAGCATAAAGCACTCAGACTGTATTGCAAATGCCCATGCATACAAAACATGTGCTTTGTCTTTTTCCATTTTTGACTAGCCGTGCGCTGATGTCGTTGCTTGAATTGAGTAGGAGTAGCTCCCACTTTGCAGTGGTGGAAATGGTAAAAGAAACAAGAACATGATCGGATATGCATGGATGAAATGAAAAACACAGGAGCAGACCTACCCATTGCAGTAATATCTTGGCTCATGTTTAAACATATCAACAAGCAAACAGCCGTTAATAAGCAGCTGCTAACGCTGTTGGAGATTTTATCACATGCATGAGTACTTCTTGCTAATGAGAAAATGCTTCATTTATCAAAGTAATGTTGGGTTCTTAGCGATGTAATTTCAAAATTCTTGTGTTGTGCTGGAAATACCAAAGGAAGTAAAGATTGAATTAATTGGTATTAGGATACTTGAACAGATTTAGAAAAAAAAGTGTGACTGAGTCTGCACTGCATTAAGACTGGAAAAATCTTTAGCTGAGAAACATATTGTTTGTGGAGGGTTTGCTCAGGGGGGTTGTGGAGTCTCCTTCTCTGGAGACGTTCCAGACTTGCCTGGATGTGTTCCTGTGTGACTGGGTCTGGGTGATCCTGCTGTGGCAGGGGGATTGGACTAGATGATCTTTTGATGTCCCTTCCGATCCCTAATGATTTTAAGATTCCACCCTCCTGACACCCACCCCTCACATATTTATAGACATGAATGAGGTCATCCCTCAGCCTCCTCTTCTCCAAGCTCAAGAGACCCAGCTCCCTCAGCCTTTCCTCCTACGGGAGGTGCTCTGCTTCCTTCATCATCTTCATTGCAGAGTAGAGGAAGAGAAGAACCTCTCTCAATCTGCTAACCACCCTCTTTCTGATCCCTCCACCCTGGATGCTGTTGGCCCTCTTGGGCACAAGAGCACACTGCTGGCTCATAGTCATCCTGCTGTCCACTAGGACCCCCAGGTCCCTTTCTCCTACACTGCTCTCCAACAGGTCAATCCGCAACCTATACTAGTCCCAGATGCCAGACTCTACACTGACTCTTGTTGTACCTCATTAAGTTTGTCTTATCCCAGCTCTCTACCCTGTCCAGGTCTCGCTGAATGGCAGCTCAGTCTGCTGGGGTGCCGGTGACACCACCCAGCTTTGTGTCATCAGCAAACTAACACTCTAATCCCTCATCCAAGTCATTAATGAATAGATCGAAGAGGACTGGTCCCAGTACTGATCCTTGGGGGACCCCACTAGACACAGGCCTCCAACTAGATAGGTGAGCTGCTTCTAGAAGGGTCCCTTGTCCCAGAGGCACACATGTATATTTTTTGGTCTTACTCTTCTACTGTACAAAGCACCCAAAGTGCAAGCAACAAAGAATATGGAAATCATAACAAAATTAACAAGCCTATACCAAAATGAAATTGATATTGAATGACTTTCCAACAGTCTGATTTGCAAATATTAAGTAGCATTGGATGTTGCTCATAAGACATCCACTACAGACTTTGTTCTTTCTCAAAGAGAACAAAGCAGCTCTGTATGTATATTGTTTCCCTTTAAAGTCTTATAAATCTGATGCTCTGAGGTAGCTAGACAGTCACAAAAATTCCTGCGTTTATAAACTGGGAAGGTCAAGCTGGAAACTTGTCCCCAGATACTATGGTTAATCTGATAGCAACAAAGCAAGCAGTTAATTTTTAAAAGGGTTATTTGATTATTATATTTTTATTATTGGCGGTTATTTTATTCTTCTGTTAATTCAGCTTGTTGGCAGAATTTTATGCTTAAGAATTGGAAAACGAATCTGTTAACTGCTCTTATAGAAAACCTGAAATTACATGAAGGATGTGTAAAGACTTGAAATAATCTTACGTGAGTCAGTAGCTGCAATTCCATGAATTCTCTGTTAAAGCTTGCGGCTGGCATTCTGCTGTGGTTCTTATATTAACTCATGACTTCTTGAAATCAGTCAACTTTACCGCTTTTAAAATAAGTGTTGGGTTTGGTAAGTGTCTTTATTTTTAAAAGTCTAATCAAAGTCTTATAGAAGCTTGTGGAATCATGAAGTAATGAGAGCTGATTTTTGCAAGGCTCAGACAAGCTTGGGCTAGGAGCATGGGGCAATTATTTGTCTATCAAATCACAATGACTAACGAGTCCCATTAAATTCCACGCAATTGTCAATCTTAGAATATTTTTATCACGTGGCATGGAAAAGGGCTGTTTTTATAGGAGCTAAAAATACTGATAAGGAACACCTTCTAAAAGTGGTTCATATTCAGAGGAGTGGAGAAAGAGAAGAATATGGCTCACAAGCAGATCAATGTAGTACTAGTTTGAGAAACATCTTGGTACCTTGACCATGCCGTTTGTTTTGTTAGCTATGTTCACCTAAGGATTTTAATATTGAGGTAGTCATCCCAAATTGACCATCTTGAGAACATTCAGGCTTGCTTGGATACAGCCCACACACAGAATCACACCAAATACTGAGGTTTGCTTATTGCTTCTAATCAAGAGTAAAAAAGTGCCAGGTAATCGGTCAAAAATTCTTCAGGCTGATGATCTACAAATTTGAAGATGTGCTAGAAGAGACACTCACGATCAGCACTCATTGGAATGAGTGATGAGTCATGCTCTCATTGGAATGACATCATGGAGCATGTGTGAGGTTGTAGCACTGATGTAGTGCCAGATGCATGTGGTCACTCTTGTTCAGTGTGTACTAACAGGGATTGGCCAGGGAGAAATTCAGAAGGGTGCAGGTGGAAAAGGGCAGTGCAAGAGGAGAATAGGTAGCAATGGCCTTACGCGTCACACTTCTGCTCCGTCAGAATGCCCATGCTCGCTCTGTGAGCTTCTGCACAGCAGCCAGGCATGCTGGCTGCATCTTGTCCAGGAATACAATACTACACAATTAAAACCCTACACAGCAGTTGCTGCAAGATGTCTCTACCAGAAGTTCTTAGTAGGATTTGTTGAAAAAGCATTGTTTCTGTTTCGTTGTTGGAGGGAGGTATAGTTCTTGGTATCTGAACAGAACCAAACACAGCTTTTGCTTCATATTGATTGCCTCTTCTTTTTTAGTGCAACTTACAGCTACTTTCCAAACTGCTGTATGGTATCATAGGAGTAATTATTAGACAACAAGATTAAGTATAAGAAAAAGGGAACAGGAGTACTCCTTCCTGGGAGTGTTGCTATTCAGTCTGATCTGATTTAAACATCAATGTCTTGGAAAAAAAGATGTTGAATATTAGATAACTTCTTTTCAACATTATTTTGATCCTAATTAGCTATTTGGAGACAAATTGTCTCTGAGATAATAGTCTCCAACTACTGAATTTAGACCAAAGCTGTAATGCTGATAAAGTCTTTCTTTCCCACACAAAATATTTAACATAATGTATAGAAAAGCACTTGCACTTGATACCATACGAGCACAGAAATGTAGACCTCTATGCATCTCCAATGTGCACTGAAAAGTGAGTTTCATTGAGGTGACTGTTATGAAACAGCAATATTTACAGAACTCTTAACAGAAATGTGGGGAAGTAGGATTCTAGTGGTACTCACTATACTTTACACATTAGTGACCAACATTGCTGAAATTACTGCTTTCCTAGGAGCATTGCCATCTACATGTTGCTTGCTTTAAGATACTAGTTGGATTTTATAAATACATGACAGAACATGTGAATGGCACAAACCCGTGACAGTAGGGACAGCCCACAAATCCGGAACATGGGAAATCCTCATGATGAGCATACAAATTTTTATTCTGAGAGAGGTTAGACACATGAACAGGCTGCCTGGAAAGTCTGTGGGAACTCCAGTTTTGGGGATATTACTTGACTAAAGAAAGCTTTGAGCAGGCTGGTCAGTCAGGTTGAAGCAGAGTTGTTCAAACACTGAACATACAGAGCTGAAAAGTCCAAATGAGGGCTTACTGGGGATGGTCATTGTAAGATAAGCTGTCCCAGGGAAGGTTACTCAGGGCTTCCCCATCACTACAGGTAAGACCCCATCAGTGTTACATTTATCATTACCTCAGCTTTCCTAATGATGACAAATCATTACAGGATGAAATGTGGTTCCATGACGTTTTTTTAGAAGCAGATGATGTACTGAGATAGCTGGCAATGCTGGATGTACGTGATCAGTTTGAGCATGATTAATTTAGGGTATCTTGTGGGGCACCCTAACGTATTCACACCCCTGTGTGGTAGTCAGTTTTATATGGGAGCATGGGAGGTCTTTGCACTTTGGGATAACACTTGAAAGCTGACATACCCTAGTGTATATCCTCATCACAGATGGCACTCGATACTTTGGAAGGAACTAAGCTAAGCTCTTGGCAATCTTAACCCAGACCATGATTCGGACTATTGACAGGCAGTGCTGGTCAGAAAGTTGCTTTCTTGGAAATGGCTCACTAGGATGGTGTAAAATAATGAACTCAGAACATCACAAGGTTTTAAGGACAGTGTAACCTGCCTTCTCAGCAAGCTGGCTTTGGAGAGCGGATGCTTTTTCATTACCTAGAAGTGATAATTGTTGCCAGACAGGTCTTCAAATAATAGAAGCATTTGACAGGGCTGGTTATGGCCACACAGTGTGTTGGAGGAACAGACAGATCCCTCTGGGTTATGTGGCACCTGGTCACTGTCCTTGGTGTGAAGCCAGTGCTGAAAAGGCAGACAGTGGCAGGTTCCTGACCTGAGCTTCCAAGTTGCCAGTCTTCAAGGGAAAAGTCTGCATGTCCTATTGTTAACTTGCATTTAGCTTCCAGCCCTGCCTAAACCCCTTGAAAATCCTGTCTGGAGACAGATGAGAGTTTTTGTGGCTCCCACCCATTATAGACTTGAGAGTGGGAACCTGGGCATGCTGAAATTGATTTGGGAAAGCTGGAATAGCCCCGCTGGTGCAGTTTTGCTGCCAAGAAGCTGCAAAATCTGGCGTCTTCAGAGGCTGCTCGTGGAAGTTAGACAAGTTAGGCATTTTCAGATTTCACAAGAAAGCCCGTTTCACGGAGCAGCTGTGCAGAATATTAAAGGCTAGACTGCTTCCCAAATGTTATGTGTCACTGTTATAAAACTGACTCGCGATAAACCTGGTTTTGCTTTTGTCTTTCCTTTCAGTATTGTGCAGTCTTGTTCAGTATTTAGTATTGTAGTCTAGTGATAGATGGAAGCAATATTATTATTATTAATATTATTTTCAGGCAAGAAACTCTTTTCTGATCAGCTCTGTCTCAAGGTAAGCTTCAATTCAGTTTTCTGAAATCATGCTGACCCGCTCCCTTTGGGCTAGTCCTCAGACATACAAATGACTTTACCAGACTACAAAGATCTAATTTTCTCTGAAAAAGAAAGACAGACTACAAATATCTTCTGGAAGAAGTGCAACAAATTGCTTAAGTCGTCTTCTCTCCTTTCAGAAGAATTTCTGTACTAAATTGCCTTCAGGATTTTGTTCTCATTTTACTACATAAGTTGTTCCTTCAAATATCAAAACATCTCGTTTTGACTATTGCATTCAGCTCAGACTCTTCCTAGGTTGGCTAAATGCATTTGGTTTCTTGTCTCCTCTCTCAGGAGTGGATGGAAGCAAACCTTTGCAGCTAAGCATGACTGGTGAGGTAAGTTTTCATCAGCCCCTGGTCTACTACAAAAGATGGTGACATAAAACTTTAGAAGTGCCTGTATGTTAGAAAAGCACCGATGTTTGTGTATAACACCAGTCATATTCAAAACAGGTAAAGAGAAAAGGTAGATGCCTGTGGGAGGGACAAAAAGCTTTGGAAAAGGAACAGACTGGTAACTACTCTGGAATAGTTTGAAGATGTTGAACAGGATTAAAATCATTTACAGCTATGACAAATACAGTTATCAAAACAGTAAGAAGCAATAGAGTTCATGTCTGTTGAGCCTATGTTTTCATAATATTTAAGAGCTGCTTCCCATGCCTGAGTCCCAGCCTCATAACCATGGCACATATGCCATGAAGAAGAGAATAAGCACTTAGGAGAAGGGAAAAATATTTGTCCTGAAAGAGCAGTACTGCCTATATGGCCCCATATAATAGTTACAGGGATTTAAACATTGCTTCTGAAATTGACTGAACAGCTCATTAATGTCTATAAATATGTAAGGGGTGGGTGTCAGGAGGATGGAGCCAGGTTCTTCTCAAGGTCATCTGGGGATAGGACAAGGGGCAATGGGTGCCAGCTGGAACAGAGGAGGTTCCACAGAAATATCAGGAAGAACTTCTTCCCAGTGAGGGTACTGGAGCACTGGAACAGGCTGCCCAGGGGGGTTGTGGAGTCTCCTTCTCTGGAGACATTCCAGACCTGCCTTGATGTGTTCTTGTGTGACTTGGTCTAGATGATCCTGCTGTGGCAGGGGGATTGGACTGGATGATCTTTCAAGATCCCTTCCAATCTCTAAAGATTCTATGATTCTACGATTTTACCCTTCAGGAAGCCCCCAGAAGGAAAATCTTGCAGGCTGCAACAGCAGTGAACACCTTTCTTATAAGCAAGAGAATCCAACCTCACAGGCACATTAACTGATGAAGCGTAGACACTTTAGTCTTCAGCGTTATTGCTCTTTCTTCTTATTTCACTCCATTAGACTATTCAATTATTGGTATTGGTGAGCCACAACAGATTATCTGTCAAAGCCTTAACATGTAGTATAACTCCTGTCCATCATTTAAAGTTGCATTTCACTTCTTAAGGAAGAACTTACTGAATGTCATCCTATTATTCAGGCTCTACCTAGAATAAATGCGAATGACCATCCTAACCGAAAAGTTGACTAAGTGAAGTAATTAACAGCATTGTCTCTGTGTACGTGAGGCATGACGGTATCTATTAAGCACATGTTTGCTGAAGACACTCTGATGGTATTCTCCGCTGTTGCAGAATTGCTGCGTATTACAGCACAGCGTGCAGCCCCAGAAGATGAATTCTAATGAGCAGTGCAAAACTGAACATAACTGCTTTTTTTTTCATCATCAGTGACCTGTATACAATTTATTCTGATAACATTGTCTGTGATGACACACAGGAATCACATCAAACAGAAGGCATTACTGCAGTGATCTCTTAGATGAGCGTTACTCCTAAAGAAGCTGTTGGTCTTGGACTTTCTATTGAAGGCACCAAGCTGTAATAGGGATCCCTGCTGTATTAGCTGGAGCAAGTTAGAAGCATGTTAAAGAATTACGAGCTTCTTTTTAAAACAATCATGGAGCAATTCCATCTCTCTGTTCTTGTTTTGAGTTAGCCAGCAAATGGCATTTGAAATATCCTAGTATCTAATACAACCAGCTGCTCTCAGATAAGTCAGCTACTGAATAAACAGAAGAAAAGGGTCCTGCCTACATTATTTAACTTGAAGCACTGGGACAAAGTCAACAGCGAGGCTTTAATTTTCTGTTGTTCTGCCATCTCTCTTTGTAGCTACCACATGGCATGGTCTCTGCTTTGCTTCATTCTTGTGTGGAATGCACGAGAGAGTTTATAGTTTTGTTGGCCAGGCCTGAGTTAGGATTAAGAAAGGCTAACACTAGGCTAGCAGAAAAATTGCCAGACATATTATGCAGAAGTGTAGATTTCCTTCTTTCATCCATATAAAAAACATTCTGCCAGATGATGTTCATTTTGAAATCACAGATTTTTAGATCCAGTCTGTTTCCTTTACACTCATAGAAGGCTCTCTGGCAATTGTTTAAACTCTGAGTCTCTATTTTTTTCCTCTTCCAGTAACTCCTGTGGAGGTTTGGGTTCTACATGTTTTGTACTAATGTCTGATTGACATAATGTTGTTCTTTCTCTGAAGAAATAACCGACTACTTCACCTGAAAGCATCACCCATAATACTTGCACCTAGAACAAATAGTTTGAATTAACATTCTCGATTTTTAAAAATTGAATGCAAATTTAATAGCAACTGCTTTGAGCAGCTGACTGTTAAAACTCATCCTGAAGTCAGCTATTAGTTCACAGGTCCCTATCAAGTCACAACTAATCGCAGCATTAGAAATGTTCCTGGTTGCTTCAAAGCTGTGCAGATGGTGGTGAAGTCTGTCAGCCAGCTTGGTGACCTTTATGGCGGTCATCCTTATGACACACTTTATTTCTCTTCTGCAGCCCCAGGAGTCCATTTGCACCTTTCTACAGTCTTGCACTTCTCCCACTGGTGGTAGCTAGATAAGGATAGATTTCTTTCAGAGCACAACTGAAAGCAAAAAGTAAGCACCCAATACACTAGAATTGCAATTCTTTCATGCTAACTAAGACAAGGAAATATGAAGCAGGGCTATCTTGTTCCTTGCTAGTGTGCAGCTGCTGGTGTGGCATGCCAGAAACAGTCAGATTCTGTGTGAAGATAATGCTCTCGCATCAGAAGAGTGTCCTTCCAAGCACCAGTGATAGCACCAGAGCCACAATCACTGCATGTTTTCAGATGAATGGCTGAGTTACCACTTAGTTCACATCACCCGGTTCTTGTGCTTTTCTAGCACTAATCCTTATGTAATTACACTTTTGACAAGTGAAAGCTGTCAATGTGGTTTGACACTGCCTAACGATGTGTAATCTTTCATGCTACAATCCATAATTTTCTTAGCTGTTTGAGAGACTATATGCTGTCAGCTCTCTGCAGTCTGGGTTCATCGGAACTGACAGGCTGCATATTTGTGAGCTTATTTTTGCTTACTCAACACGGAACTCTATATTGAATTCAGACTCTGATTACAGGAACTTGAGAGACAATTTCTACAGTTAGAATATTATTATTTCATTCGCTCATAAATTTTTGGAATGGATGGACCAGGATTACTGTCTCGTATGGAAGACAGCCTACTGGTCTCGTGTTTTCCATCAAAAGCAGATTACCATTTCCAGTTCTTAGATATATCTGTTCTTCAGATGATTCCCTTGTAAATAATGAAGAAAAGTTGTAAGCATTATAAACAAAAAGGGAGCTTTGAACTGGGGACAATGTCAGAATGTCTGGCTCTCAGACTCAATCAAAGAATTATATATGTAAATTTCCAGACTCAGAATTCACTTTGCTGTGATTTGAATTACGAATGGGAGCAAGAGAAAAGGGATCTGAGATATGACTTCAGCTCTCTTTAATCTTTTCCTCATCTACGGAAATGTAATCATCTGACTAAAATAGCAGCACAAAATCTGGAATGCTGGGAGGGGAAAGTATTTAAGACTATACAACACGGTCTGATGGATCTAGTATGGAAATCGTTTTCAAAGTGTTTTGCAGAGAGGTCTTTTATTTACAAGACAAAACCAGTAGGGCCTTAAAATCAAATGGATGCACTGAACATACCTTGCATCATGTAAGAGACAACAGTTAGCACGCTTTCCTTCTTGCTTACTGCTCGCTTCTTCCCTGGTGAGCCAGTACAGCTCTCAATACAAAATACTTTCTTGTATTTTAACTTTTTCTGAGAGGTTATGTTCTTCCATAAACAGAAGAGATGGCATTCCCTACTTCACATCTGCTCTGAACATTCACAGTAATTAGATTAATACCCTGAATGTATGTATTTCATGGTGCACCCTCTAGCTACAGAACAGTTTGGTTAGCTAACAGCATATAAAGCTTTTTCCAAAACATCCTCTTCTGGTAGTTTTTATGTTTCTACTCCCAAGAGTATCAGTGAAACCCTCCTTTTATACTCAATCTGTATGCTTTGCTTGTCAGTAGTTGTAGTTCAGGTGCTCGTTTCATGAGGCTGAGGAATAATGATGAATAATCTGTGTCTAGCTAGCAAGTGGTTTGATGTGGTTCTATATATTTAAGGCACTGCTGTGCAAATTCAAAAGTTATCTGTTTATCCATCCAGTCTCAAAACCGATTTAACCGAAAAACGAAGTCAGTTATGTTGTAACGAGCACAAAGATATTTGCATCCTGGGTTCAAACTGTTGGAAAACTCTAAATAATTGTTGAAAATTTCCTGTAAAGAAAAAAATCCTGAGTAAAGAAAAAAATAAATTAAGAAAATTGCATTAGAGCTGCAAGCTCCACAAAATTATCCAATTCTTAAAAAAACTGTTTATCTCAGTTTCTACTAAATACCTTGCTGTTCTTTCTTTTCTCATATTCCATTGTTTTCCGAAGGTTAAATGCAAAGGGAAATAAGTACTTCAGTTTCCTATCACTCAAGATCATCTAGTCATAGGACAAGGGGCAATGGGTGCCAGCTGGAACAGAGGAGGTTCCATAGAAATATCACAAGGAACTTCTTCCCAGTGAGGGTCCCAGAGCACTGGAACAGGCTGCCCAGGGGGGTTGTGGAGTCTCTTTCTCTGGAAATGTTCAAGACCCGCCTGGCTGTTTTCTTGTGCGACTTGGTCTAGGTGATGCTGCTGAGGCAAGGGGATTGGCCTGGATGATCTTTCAAGGTCCCTTCCAATCCCTAGTGATTCTATGATTCCATATAACATTTCAGCTATTTCTTTGGGAATAGGTGTCAGGATGGGATCCAAATTCTTTCTCTCCCCTGTGCATTGTTTTCACTTTACTGTGTGACATTGTATGCAGGACCAAAATCTTCCTCCGAAGAAGGGAGGAATGTTATGTAATCTCCCACCAATTAGTTGTATGAATGAAATAGCAACTTTCATACCAACCTGGTTGAAATGAAGAACATTTTTTATATCAGTTCTGGATCCAAGGACTACAGCGTGAACTCCCTCATGAGCAAATGAGGCTACTCAAACATTTCAAACTCTCAAACAATTCCTTATATTGAACTGCTCCAGCGCAGACAAGCCACCTGGGTTGTGTTATTAGTTATATCAGATACTTAAGTTTACACCCAAGCCTTTCAATCTAGAGAAATGGCACTTTGGTACTGACACTAAATTATAGTCCTAAACCAGTTTACTGTCATGTCTCCACTGAGATGCCCTCATCCTTCCATTCCTGGCATCTCTGTGTTTGAAAAGCAATGGTTCTATAAAAATAATTAGAGAGGTGGAGGGTGATTGAGTAGCATCTGTGTTATATGCACCCACATGCATACATCATTTCCTGGCTTTAGGAGCAGCAGAGGAAAATGTAATGATCCAACAGAATGTCGCTATGGCTGGCTGGTCTTTTGCCAAAGACGGATCCAGTTGCATGGATTTCAAACACGCTGCCACGTTCGGGTTAGAAATAAAGCCCTAAAAATCAATAATTGGGCTTCGATATTAGGTTGTGTACAGTAATTTCATTGTGGTTTTATTAGATCAGTAAAATACACGCTGTGGGACAGTATCACAAGGAACTAATTCATGTAGCAAGCTTAAAGTCTAATGTATGCCTAGGAGTTTAGAGAAAGGAAAGAAAGGGATTTGAAAGAGGTAAAAGGGCTATATAGAGGTTTTAGTGTTTGAAAGAGTTTTCTAATAAGAAAAGAGTAACAAGAAACGAAAGTCTAATAAAGCATATATTGTGAGATTTGAAGTTTCAGATTACCTTCATTTGCTTTGTAAATTGCTAAGGAAACAAGCTCCTGGGACGCTTTCTCTAATACGCCCCTAAGTCAGCCTGTGTCTCTTTCCTCCCATCCACGCTGTACACACAGAACTGAACAATCAATGACGAGAATTCTTAAGCTTATTTGAATTCAATTTGAACCCCCGTTTGATTGAAACGTCTGTGATTGTGTTTGTTTGAAATGTTGTTGTATGTCTACCACCTTTACTCATGCTGAGTAAAGTCTGCCTGCAATTTGTGGGTTTCTGAACAAGTGAATCTTTGTGGTGCTCTCATCAGCAGTTTGGATTCTGCTCTCATTTTTGCCTGTGTGTAATCTACCAAGGAACTTTCCTCTCTAGACGTGGGATTTGGAATCATCCTCATGTTTGATATTATATTAGATTTGCATTAGTGTTCTCAGCAATCAGCATTTCAGCCTCAATCAGGAAATTAAAATCTTAAACAGAAGTTGTTCCCACAGCCGACCACTCTTTCAGAGTGATCATCATATTTGTAAAAGATGTGAGATGTACGTTTTGTTGCTGGCATAGCTGGCTTGGCAGAAGTCCCTAACGTACTCAATGCTATGCCAGCAACACAGTGTTCTTCTTGTGTGAGAGAAGGGGAAGATTATTTGTGTTGATGCAAATTGGAGATTTGCCTTATAGCTGTCAAAATGCAGTCATTTGTTTTGTTCGAAAGCAATAGTCCTATAGTGACAAAGTGCTTATAAAACAAAAAGAAGCCTTAAAGAATGAATCACTACCAATCATTGCTGGATTAAAGAGATGGCATGTCACAGCTCTTATAGTGTGATAGCAATAACAACACCTGACATGGAACATGAGGATCAGGCAGATGGAAACAGTGTGAATAACACTGATTTTGGTTTATGTTTGACTACCACAAGAGCTGGTCAAAACTGAAAGAAATTTAACTCTAAATTCTGAGAACTATTTAAAAAGTGGCAAAAGAGACTGATTTGTGAGCAGTTTCACAGTCAGGATGTATTTAATGACAAACATTTAACACTTCACAGAGTTGACTTGAGAAACCCCATAAGATTAGTTCCTAATCTTCCAGTAAACTTCTCTTTTTGCTTTTTCAGACGTGCTTCATCTGCTGTGCTCATGACCAAAATATACAGAAGGTCCAACACATTCTGGTGAAAGTGAACTGCAAAATTATAGTATGAAGTTTGTGACTACAGCGACAGATACGGGGAGCCTTGAACCTCACAAAATGACGCAGGTACCATTGCCTTGATTAAAATCATGGCATGATTTAATTCTTCCTTTTCAGTGCAGTCGCGTATCTCAATGTTTCTGTATGTTATAAACTTCCCATAATAACTGCCCATTCAGGAATCTAAATAATTGAAGACAAATACGCAGTAGTTTTGGAAGCACTATCAGCACATTCCAGACACAGTCTTTGATATCCATAATTTGTTTTCACTATCTTTCTCTATGCTACAAAATGTACAGGGCTTGCTTTTGTCTGTGCCAGATGCCTCTCAGATGAGAAGAGGTAGTTGCCAAATTGCTCACCATGCAGTAGAAATGGCAACTGAAAACAATTATATCCAACATATGGTCCCAAGGCAGACATCTGCTAACAGAGATTAGGGATACTGTGGCAGATTCTCACTTCTTCTAATGAGCCAAATAATCTTGAACAGAAGTCCATTAGAACAAATGAGAAGTAGCCATCAAAAAATGTTGCCTCAGACCTGGCTCGTCCTGCCTCTCCTCATATACTCCTACACTTTGCCAGCTTGGGCGTGCAGTGGTATCATGGGAGATGGGGTGCATTTGCCAGAAATATTTCATAAACCCATTTTAATTAGTTATAAAATAGTCAGAATGGCAGTTCACTGCAAAGACAAAGCTAACGGTTTCAGCGGAGTGTGCTAAGACTTTGAGGTGGGCACCTGAGGACAGTGAGTAGTATACAGACAGTATTCTGTTTCACCATTGCAGAGGCAGCACTAGCAATGTGGACTGAAGGTTTGATCGAGAAGCTTGCTTTCAGTTACAGACTTGAGGATTCAGAGCAATAGTTTCTAGGTGGAAAGAGCTTAGATTTAAGCACCTCAATGATGAAAAGTTTCTGTCACCTGTCATGAGGTGCCAAACTAAATAAACTCTGGTGAAGCAGGCATCAAAGTTATGGTGAGGTAAGAGTGGTGGTGCTGATGAAGGAAGTTACTCTCAACTGTATTGGTTGCACTGAATGAAACTGGTAAAAAGGTCTAAAATTTGGTTCAAGTGTGATAAGTTGGCTGGCTAGAAATACTTGCTGAGCAGTGAAAATATTGCCGTAGTATAACCTCATTTTGAAATGGATACCTACTTTTGAGACCCTCACCAAAATTAGGAAGAAACTTGAGGCACAGAGAATCTGAGCAGCTGTGTTATTACCAGTCCTCTGGCGAAGGAAGGATATGAAGAAAGTACGATCTTCTGCACGCTTCATTTTCAAAGCAAGATTACTTTCCCACCAGATCATTTTGGTGCTAATACACTTCATGCTTTTTTCAGGTACTTAAAAAAGCAAAGCAATTGGTTTATAAAGCCTATGCATCATGCCAAGGCGTGGGAGATTGTGTTAAAATGCCAAGCCCTAGTGAGAATGTGTGTGGTATGTATACAAATCCATGAGGTGTATATATGTCAATCTATATTGTGCTACGTAGGCAGACTGTCTCTCGATCTATAGCTAGAGATACAGGTATGGATGCGTGTGCATCCACCTATAACTGGAATACATACTGACCTTTTAGGTTTCATTCTGTTTTAGGAAGAATGTTCTGAAACATCCCCAGCTGTATGGCAGGGTTCAGGTCCTCTCCAGTTTTATGAGAGCGGAACCTCCATGATGCAAGCCAGTTTTGCTGGGTCTCCGGAGCGTTACTTGATACCTTTTCAATATACTTCATAAAGAATGATGGAAGGGTTCCAGTAAAGAGGTGCAACATTAAATATAAGATTATTAACAACATTCCTCTTGGCTAGGCAGGTAGAAGGTGCACATACCTTCTAACTTTTCAGGCATTTAAAATAACCTATCTATAAATATTAAAATTTAAGTAATTTAAAGTTATGGCTTAACTTCAGAGCAGTAGGGTTAAGCTCCTGAGTATTTACTAGTATTCTACATAGCTCTTTTTGATCTAATACATTAAGAAAGGGG
Source organism: Upupa epops (assembly GCA_013397515.1). Lineage (NCBI taxonomy): Eukaryota > Metazoa > Chordata > Aves > Bucerotiformes > Upupidae > Upupa > Upupa epops. Next base: position 138,065 of record VZRI01002458.1, on the reverse strand, counting down.
TTGAGGATCATGAACTTTGTTCAAATTAATATGTTTCAATTAGCCGACGTTTAAATGAAATGAAAATCTACGAGAAGTTACTTCACCCATCTCCTAGCTAACAAAAAATTTACTTATGCTTAGGCAAGTGTTAAAATTTTGTTGGTTGACTCATGGAAGATATGCAATTTTCCTTGTAGCTGCAAAAATCAATGTGTAAGATTCTTTAAGTATTAACTTTCAGAAGCTAGCACGTCATCTTTTGTCTTTTAATTGAGGTTTACTGCCCTGCCATCTGGTCTGGAGATGACATTTGCTTATTCTCCTCTAGTTAAATGGTAGCACAATGGAATTCAGACTGCTCTGGAGTCAGAAGCACCTATCCTAATTTCAAGTGGCTCACTGTCTGGGTATTGCCCCTTTATGGATCTTTCTTTCCCAAGTGAAATAATGAAAGTTAACACTTGGCAAACACTTTGAAAAGTTTACACTTATGCTTGGCCCCCTATAGAAAATTAGAAGTTAATTTTCCTTGGTATGCTTGTTCGGATGCCTGCCGGTTTCTGATTGGATACTCAAGCCAAGGGTTAAACTGAGGTTAAAGTCTTTAATCCACAATTTGCCTGCATTTGTGTGTCCTGGCAGATTGTATAAAGTTGCATCTCCAGCACCTTTCAGAGTGTGAAACCTCTTTGCATTTTTTAACTATTTCTGTCAAGCTGAAAACCAAACAACCCAGTGCGATGCTTTAGACGCCCTTGAATACATTAAATAAGCAAAGCTGAAGTATCTGAGGGAGCTGAGTGGGCAAAAGCTGTCCTCAATATACCTCTAGAATTGGGGATGAGGTTTGGTGGTTTCATTTAGGTGACCATAGGGTCTATTCTACTGAAATTCTTCACTTGTCTCCTTCTTCCTTCTGTGAGAATTTATTCTGTGAACACAGAAAATATCTAATCATATATGCAGTATCATATTTAATTTATCTTATTATCTCCCTGCAAGAGCATGACTTGAGATACATAGGTGGGAGGTGGTGACAAACAAGGGAGCTACACATCCTCTGGGTAGTTCGTCATTTGTTGTTGCAATTGACTTATTTTCTAATCATTTTGAACCACATTTCTACTTGTAAATTGTTCTCATAAAATGTATTTGTAAGTCAATGTCTTAAATTAGGACTTCATGGAAAAATGGATGAAGCATTAGATAATTCTTTCCTTCCCTGTCATGCAAATAAAGTGCTGTTTTTCAGACTTTTTCTGTTTACTTTAAGCTGCTAATTAGTTGCAGTGAACAGAATTCTATTCTTTTGACTGCAATAAATGGAATTTCAATAAGGAAGACTGAAGCTGTCCTAAAAATAAACTGTGTTTAAATAACTTTCAACCAGTGTATAGATTTGTCAAACTCTTTGCAAAGAGAAATTTGCTGCAGGTCAGTGGTTTTGTATCACTCTATGGCTGACAGAAGGAAATAGCGTAGTTGTTGTACTCTAATTATAAAAGGTGAGACAGAAGACTGACTGAGGGAGAGTCTTTGTAACAACTGGGGGGTTTCTAAAAGTATGTTGTCAGGAAGAATACTTACAACTGCATGAAGTTATTGAAATGTCTTTAAAACTCATTAAACTACAAACTGCATTCGAGTTAAGAGTTACAGCTTTATCCTTTCAGAAATCTGGCGTCATTTAGACTTCCAATCAATGTGGTCAAATGCTATATTTAGATGCTCCTTTTTTAAGCATTCTACTAGGATTTAAGGATCCTACTTTGCTCTCCTGCTGAGCTTGAGCAAGGAGCGCTCCCCACGAAGGCAATAAATGGAGTACTTACTCCAAACCTTTGCAGAAGCCGATGAATCACAAACTTGGAATGTTTACTGTTGGCATGTTCAAAAAGACATCTTACACTCCGGTCTTAATAGGGATTGATTTCTCCTGCACCCTTGCAATGTGTTTAAAGCAATTGCTAGTAACAGTGTGGGTCTACTGAGAATGTCAACAGTGGAGCCTTCACTTTTAATTTAGCGATCGGTATACTGTGATAATATTGTGGATACCTCTCACAGTATTCTTGGCAAAAAAGCCATGGAAGTGATTTAATAGATTTATATCTAGTAATTCTTCTGTAAGAAATTATATAACTAGATATGTCTAGTGAAATTGTTTTACTTGATTTCTCCAAGTCTTATTTTCCCCATAGACTCATTCATTCAGAGCATTTCTTTTTCTCAGTGGTAATGCTATAGAAGCATAGAATCATTAAGGTTGGAAGACACCTACAAGACCATGAAGTCCAACCATCACCCCAGTGCCACCATGCCCACTAAACGATGTTCCCAGCATCTAATACAGTGAGAAAAAATAAATGCAAATGAATGGCATTTTCCTGTGTGCTAACACGGCTGGGTTTTGTGGAGGCTGAGCATTCACAAGTCCATCGTACCTTCAGGGAGGATTGTGTGCCAACAGCATGCTTAGCCTACTTGTATATAATTATCACAAGCATGACAAACGTTGAGTGAGTTTGCTTGGTCAGTTCAAAGCTTTCTAATCGTTTTAGAATCTAATTCATGCCAACTGGCATGTGGAAAGTAACATAGCGTGACCCATCTTTGCTTTATTAACACCTGTGAGGAGGTCTAGAAACAGCTCAAATATCATCCTCTAACAGGGTATGGAGTCTTTTAATTGACTTTTCGCCCCATTAATTTCAACTGAGTGCTTTTAGTAATTGGCAGTTTCATGTTATTGATAAAGTATGTGTCTAAATGTTATGCTTTATAAATCTAACATATGAAAAGCTACTTTTAAATCGGTGGTTTGCTGAGGCTCAAGAAGTCTTATTCCTAAAACTGAGACAGCTGACTGGATGGAACTTCTGTAGATATGGTTAGATCACAGAATTATTGAGGCTGGAAAGGAACTCTGAGATCATCAAGCCCAGCCTATGGCCTGACATCACCACAACCTCGACCATGGCACTCAGTGCCACATCCAGTGTTTCCTTGAACACCTCCAGGCATTGTGACTCCACCACCTCCCTGGGCACTCTATTCCAGTGTCTGATCACCCTTTCCATGAGGACATGCTTCCTAATATATGATCACCCTCCTCCTCTGGCACAGCTTCAGGCCATGCCTTTCATCCTATCACTAGTGCCTGGGAGAAGAGCCCAACCCCCACCTGTCTGCAGTTTCCCTTTCTGGTAGTTATAGAGTGATAAGGTCCCTCCTGAGTCTCCTCCAGACTAAACAACCCCAGCTCGCTCAGCCTCTCCTCTTCAGACTTTCCCTCCAATCCCTTCACCAGCCTCGTTGCTCCCCTCTGTGCCCATTTCAGCTCCTCAATGTCTTTCTTGAGGGGGGGGGCTCAGAACTGTACGCAGTACTCAAGGTGAGGTCTCACCAGTGCCTGCCAGTCCAAATCTTTGTCAATAAACCAGGATAGACAATTTTTTATTTAACATCTTGTTCTGAGACCTGTTCATAATCACAGGGCTCGGGGAACTACATTTCTTTCCAACTTGTGTTGCCTTCTTTCCTTCTTTCAGATTAATCACAACATTCATCTTGGAACAGCTATGAACTGAACAATCAACAGCTGTGGTAACTACATGCATAGCTACTCTGCTGGACTCCCAACATGCAGAGAGATGCTAATCTAACAGTTCGAAGTAGTTTATTTTGAGTACTTGGAACTTGCATTTCACGCTCCTACAACTACTGGTAATTTCAACAGCGTTTATAAAAAATGTACTCATTCCATGACACAAGTTATAGGAAATCTGACTGTATTGGGGATTTAGAAATTATGTGATATCCTAACTCCTAAGTTCTAATATTCCTGCTATGCATCATCTTTTATATAGATTCCTAGCAAGGAGGTTTATTTGCAGCTCAACAAATTTTGAAGACGTGGGGTTTTTTTGATGCATTCTTTTAGTAGGGGGCTACAAAAAAGTGGGGAAGGGCTTTTTAGGATCTCAGGTAGTGACAGGACTAGGGGGAATGGAGCAAAGATGGAGTTGGGGAGATTTAGACTTGATGTGAGGAGGAAGTTCTTCACTGTGAGAGTGAGGAGAGCCTGGAATGGGTTCCCCAGTGATGTGTTTGGGGTCCCGTCCCTGGAAGTGTTTAAGGCCAGGCTGGATGAGGCTCTGGACAGCCTACTCTAGGGTGGGGTGCTCTGCCCGTGGCAGGGGGGTTGGAACTGGATGATCCTGTGGTCCCTTCCAACCCTGACTGATTCCATGCTTCTGTAACTTCTTCCCAATGAAGGTGATGGGGCACTGGAGGGGGCTGCCCAGGGGGTTTGTGGAGTCTCTTTCTCTGGAGTCATTTGAAATCCGCCTGGACTTGGTCTGGATGACCCTGTTGTGGCAGGGGGATTGGACTGGATGGTCTTTCAAGGTCGCTTTCAATCCCTAGTGATTCTATGATATTTGTGTAAATGGAAAAGTGAAGGGTAAAACCTTTGTTGCACCCAAGGCAACAATCCTGATCCTGATGTGTTTGGCCAGCCATTGCCTCCTCATCTAACATGCCAGTTCTCAGCTCCATTTTACAGGTAGGCAAGAGGGAAGATGTGGGATCAGTCTCTGGAAGGAACCAGACAACATTTTTATCAGCAGTTAAGGGAGTTTGACTTCACGATTGTGAACCCTGCTGCTCTTTTTGTAGATTTAGTGAAATTCTGTGTTCAAGCACTCGATTCTTTACTCATGACTAAATACCCAAAGCTATACCCAGACATCTTATCTGAAGTGTAATAAAACTGAAACCAACTACTGGAAGTCAATAAAATGACATCTGTTTGCAAAGCCAAAACTAGCAAAAAAAGAGAGTTAAGACAAAATATTAACTTGTTGAGTAAACTTTTACCTATGTCTACTCACAAAAGCAATAAGGCCTGAGATGTCCAACCAAAATTAGCAGCCCCCTCACCACAGAAATAATCCCTTACATAAACATTATTCTAAACACAGCCATGGTATTTACCAATCTTGAGCAGGGTGAAAACCCTTCTGTATTAGCATTTAATTACTCGTCAAATCAACATCTATTAATTTGTGATTTCTATCTCTAACTGCTTAGGAAAGCACTTAATATTTTTACAGTATGACTAATAGATTGTTGTCTGTGCAGGATCTGCTCTTCAACAGCTTAGTTCTAGCATCCAGGTGGTGTGGGAGGTGTTGCAATCAAGCACTGCCACTGCTGGCAGTGGTAGCATAGGGTTGATGTCAGTAGCAGAAGCATCTCACCTACAGCTTTCTAAATGTATGGAATGCACCTCTACTGTTCTGCATCTGCCAGGGATGTAGCAGAGTTTTTATCTGACTACATATTGTCCTTCATGAGCTGGGGCAGAAAACATTTTGAAGAAATACGGGATAAGATGGTAGAGTTGGGAAAGCTGTTAACTATATTTTTACCCATATCTGCTGATACCTTTAGTTAACAACACTGGCAGCAGTTACTCCCTTTATGTTCTGAATTTTTAAAACAGTATGAATATCCTCACTTCTTGCCAATCTTCAATTTGACTGTGTGTTTGACATGTATAGGAAAATCGCTGTCTTCCTTGTCATGCGATGTATGTCATTTAGCCTCCCTCAGCTTTGGAGACAGCATGTCTGGTTAATGCAGCCAATGAATTCAGCCACTCTGTCTTCATCTTCTGCTGCGTTCCCTTCGGTGGAAATAGGCTAGAAAGCTCAAACACTGGTAAGTGTTGGCAACTTTCACATCCCATGTCTGAATCACATTCCCTGCCGTGTTTAGTAAGCTTTGTCTCATGGTTTCTCTTCCATATGTGGTAAGGAAGGGAAAATACTACGGAACTGTGGATACTATATCTATGTATATTTATCCTTTTCAAATATGAATGCACCATGTAGTAGTGCATAAATAGATATATAGAAATGACACAATGTCTATCTCATGCCTAGTAGGCACAGCATACCTTGTGGTATGATGGTATGATGAGATTCCTCCCCATAAAGCATTCTAATTAATCTCCTTCCTGAAAGATTCATTAGTGTGTCTGAAAGTACAGTTTAGCTGTGCTCTTTTTTTTTCACTCTGCTACATCAAACTTTATGTTGTTGACTGTCTTTATCTTCTGACATGAACAGAGACAACTAACTCACTGTACTAAAGTGTTGTGCTTTGACAATATGTGGACATCTCCAACATGTCAAAATTAAATGCACTAGGGAAGACAGAGTCTTGTAACCCTTCTGGAACAATGGAAGTTATTTGTTCCTTTCTATTAATTTAAAATATGATAATTTAGTCTTTTGTCAAGGCTGTGTAATAGGGAAAAAAAAGCACTATTATATATGAAGGTTTGATTTTTTTCCCAGTGAATGGAGTTTGCTCCATGATGAAGCATTATTTGGGAAACATGCTTTCCCATTTCTATCAAAATAAACTGTTTCAGATTTACTTAACTGGCAAAAAGTGTATCTATATTGTCTGCTTATAAACATAGAGTAATGAGTTCTATCAAATATATGCACACTACGCTCCAAAAACACCCTATTTTAAGAGCTGCTGAAAATCCTTGAAGTCATGCTTTAATGAAAAGCATAGTCCTCTTGTTAAATGAATAGTGGATAAAGCATGTACATCCAACACAGAAATACCTTGACTCAAATGCCTACCAAAGTCATCGGTTACTTCTGTTCACAATATAAATCCTTTATTCATCTTTGCATGTTCTGGGGAAGAGCAGCAATTATCAGGAACTGAGGGTCCCCAGTAAAGGTAGAAGCAGCAGTGCTGTAGAGGGGGTCCTGCTGTTACCACCATTCACTCTTTTTAGCGCTCGCATATTTTGACTATTCTCAAGTGCTTACTTTGGATTCAGCAGCTGAAATGATGTGCTAAATGAGAGCACAGTAGGTTTCTCTGTTTCTTGGCTGTGTCCCTGGAGCTTACTTATGAAAGGGCCAAAAGGACTGTACTCAACTAGCAGGGTTGAGGGCAGGCTTAAAGGTGAATGAAGATGCATACTCTTGAAAGGCGGTTCTGCAAGTGTGAAGATATACGTTAGAGGTAAGGTAAAGTCAAAGGACCTCTGTGTTTCAATTTGGTTGGAATCTCTTAATCCTACATCCAGTTCGCTGATGCACACAGGAATGTAAGTAATTTCAGGCTATGGGGAGCAATGAGATAGAGGGGAAGTGTTTGAACAGTCTGGGCTGTAGTTCAATTCATATTTTGCTGCACTTCCTCCACATTTGCTGCAGTTATACAGTTTAATTCTCTCTTAAATTGATTATGTTGGTACAAAATCAGTAATATCCCAATATTCATGCATTAGTTACATCAGTTTATTTATTCCTACTTGTGATATTGCTGGCCAAAAAAGTTCTCCCCAGCTAAACTGATTTCCTCTGGCTGTGGGGTAGTAGAGTATTTTTTTCTAAGTGCAGTGTTTGGAACACTAAGATGAACTGAAGGATTCTGGCAGGTTTTTGCTTTGAAGTCTTACATGGATAACACAGCTGTCCATTTTTTTCATCACCTTCTTGGGAAATGCATTTAGATTTACCTTTTGTTAAAAAAAAAATCACTGGTTTGACTTTGAAATAGGAGAACAGCAACTTTTTCTCTGGAAAATATTTTCAGGTAGCAATGATGCCCATAAAGATTTAATATATTAATTGTCTGAAGTTCCAGTACAATAGCATGTTCAGGCAATATTTCCTTGGTATTTCCATGGTAAAATGCCCCAACGATGTTAGAAAAACCCTCCCCCCTCGGGAGATAAAAATGTCTTTGCATATGAACTTCAGATTTGTATATGAATTTCCTTTAAAAGGTCAGGCTGTTGAGATCTGTCTTTGCTTTAAGTGGATACCAGGTAACACATAGCAGCTGATGATACTTGAAAAGACAACCTGAGCCAATTAGTAAATTAGGGCTTTGCTGCTAATCAGATTGACTAGAACAAAACATGCTGTGAGGCAGAGCAAATGACTTGGTTTTGTTTACACAGTGCTCCAGAGTTCTGCATTATCTCTGCTGTAAGAAAATGGGGCTTTTTTTTAACCCAAAGTGCAACACTTCCACCCTGGAAACTGCAAGAGCAATGCTGTTGAAAAACATACTTATGGAGTACTGNGTGAGAGCCTGGAATAGGTTGCCCAGGGAGGTGGCTAGGGCCCTGTCCCTGGAGGTGTTTAAGGCTGGGCTGGATGAGGTTCTGGCCAGGCTGCTCTAGGGTGGGGTGCTTCTGCCCATGGCAGGAGGGTTGCAACTGGATGATCCTGTGGTCCCTTCCAATCGTGACCAATTCTATAACTTCTTCCCAGTGAGGGAGGGTGACAGGGCACTGGAGGGGGCTACCTGGAGAGTTTGTGGAGTCTCCTTTTCTAGAGATGCTTTAGACCTCCCTGGATCTGGTTGGGGTGTCCTGCTGTGGCAGGAGGATTGGACTAGCCACTCTTTCGAGGTCCCTTCTGATCCCTGATGATTCTACAATACTGTTTACTCTCAGTTGCTCCTGGTTTCCTTCTTTTGCTTTAGGATATCACAAAAAGATGGTGCAATGACAAATGTAGTTCTACTGATGGGAAACCAGGTGGGTTTGTCTTTCTTTAGTATGTCCTGTTGTGTCTTCTACCTATTTTATAACTGAAGACATTGTTAGATACCCAAGAGGAATTTGAGCATTTGCTCAAGAGATCTAAGTAATGCAGGAATTTGTGTACTGACTCCTCTGCACAAGCGCAAAGAACTGAATTAATCCAGACTGAATTTGTTACACAAAGTACCTATGGCATCCTGTAGTCACCCATACCTGTAGTTGTTCTAATTCATGTGCTTTCCTTGGCTGCCTGGGATCTTCCAGGTGGAAATGCATGCAAGATGGGGTCTAGGCTCCTACGTCCCCTGACACAGCCCTTCTCCTTCCCTCTGCCATTTAGACCACAGCCACACTTACCCCAGTCTTTAGCACAGCCTTATGATCACCAGCAAGCAAGTATGTTCCCCCAGGCTTTTCCAAGCTGTCTGTATCCCAAATGCACACTTCCTTCTCCACCACCACCACCTTCTTGCAGCACATGCTCTTTGTCCTCCCCAGTGGTTCTTGATGTGGTCACCCCCACAAGTGCCTCCAGTGCCAAATACTGCAGCTGTTGGTCTTTTGGACACATGGGAAACCAAGAGTACTAGGAACTGGTTTTAAATTTGGCAAATATATCTGCATATATCGCAGACCTGTACTGTCCCACGAGCGGGATAAAAGTAAGTATTTAAGTGACAAAGAAATATAAATGAAAATCAGTTTTCTTCCCGGGATTCTTGGTTGTTGCTGTTGATTTTGATGCCTTTAAACCAGAACAGGGCTGTAGGAGTTGATGACGTATAGATGTTATTTTGTCTCTATAGGAATAGATTTGGTGAATCAGCAAGGAGCGGTAGATAAAGAATTCAGCCTTGTTACAGCTCTTTTGTGCCACTCTCATGTTCCCTAGGGAAGTGTTCGCTGAAGCAAAGATTTTATATAGTGGGTCTCCTCCAACTTCGACAAGGATTTAATATCTGGTTGGCCTAGGGCAAAGGTGAAGGCTGCAGAAGTGTGAAGCCAAGTTAAGACGGAGTGTAACCAATCTTACCCTCTCTATGTGATATTAATTTGTGTGGAGAAATATTCAAATGCCACAGAGTGATCAGATCTGTATGTTACAATATACAGCAGACTACAATACTGTTTATATACTGTATATTACAATATACACTGAAGTGTAATAGAATTCAGAATGTGACAGGAAATTTACTCTGCAAATCGTCCCTGAATATTTAAACAGTTTCCTTAAAATACATTTTTGAGGCTAAGCTGTTCAGCTCAAGAACTGGGAAACTACTGGGCTGCTACCATGGTCGGCAAAAACACATCCTAAAAACAGATCTTCCTACCACAAACCCCTATGTCAATTAATTCTTCCAATAAAGCCTCGATAACATGCATGCACGAGAATTGTCTTGTGTGCACTATGCATGGCAGTACAATGGTAATGTAATGGACTGTCATAGTCTTCCATCTACCCTGGGATCAAAGCAAGTCTGCCTTTTGCTTCCCCTGTGTTTATTGGCAGCTTTTGAATCCGTCAATCATACAGAGGCAACGTCAGCTTTGAGGAGATGCTGCTGGGTTGCCACGTGTATTATTTTGGTGTGTCTGGAGTTGTCTCAAACAGAACTATTCTGGCCAATCTTTTTGTCTCCTTGTAGCTCCTCGCAGTTCCATCTTTAGACCTTGTTAGCTTTCTGTTGTTCTTTAAATGCTGGTATCTAGGTTACAGTAGCCTTTTAAAATATGAGAAGTACCATGCAGATAAGAAGACTTCCTTTTTGTGCTGTCCCTGCCAAACTCGATTTGGGTCCTGTAGTTTCTGAGTTGATCTCAAGCCTTGTTTCTGAATTTGGGCCAAAGACTGAGCAGTATTTTGCTTTGGTGATATTTCTGACAACACGTAAGCTCTATATGTAGAACCCCCTATCACACTGGACTAGCTCTTTCTTCACAGTCCCTTTGAGGATATTTCTTTGCATTTCCTGTCACTGCAGATTGCACTCTTGGAGGCAGTTTTAAATCAGTAATGTCTTTGATGTTTTTCTTTTACCATGCCAAGAACATTCCCAGAGTGACACTGATGCTCTCCCAGGCTGTCCAAATGTGTATTCATGGCAGGCTTCCGCTAAGCTGCTGTAACACCCTCCTGCTCTGTTTGCTAGCTTGCCAGATGTGGATAAGCTCCAGTTAATTGAAAATACTAGATTTTGAATAGGCTGCAGTTAATTCAGAATGCTATGGACAGATTGCATATGTGGCTAGACGTTATGTTGCTAAATTTTAACCATTACATCACTCTTCTGTGGAAACCGAAGGGCAGATCTGTTTCTTAGATGTTTTGAACTTTTTCTTCTCAGGCTTCCCGTACCCTTGAAGAAAAACATGCAGTGGATCTTTCCAAAGTGAGCCGAATGCATCTGATATAACTGGAGGTCAGGTAGAGTAAACGGACCAATTGGTTTTAAATGAGAGCTGAAAATGAGGTGTTAACGTCCTGAATTGTTTTCTGTCACTGCTGTGGAGCTAGCTGCATACCTAGAGACGGGAGGAATTAATTTTCCCTCTGTAACTGCACGATCTTCTTTTCTTTTCCTTGTGCCCTCCAGCACGTTAAACTGGGATGTAGATGTTTTGCTCAACCAGCTTTATGGCAAAAAACAACTAGGTTTTTGTTGTCATGCCTATGGTCACATATATTGCAGTATTTCACATTGAGTGAGGCTGTTTAAATAACCAGGTAGGAATACCCCCTCATCACACATTCTCTCAGGAGTCCTAGACCCCTGAGTAACCCCCTTACTGGGGGTTGCTGTTGTCAGAGCAACTGTTTATAGAAAGAGAAAAACCTTCACATCAGGACTAAGGAACAAAACAGGTCATTTCTATTTCATCTTAAGCTACAGCTTCAGGATGCACTACCTCTGTAATTCAGATAGGGCATTTTACACACACAAAAATAAAAGAGTGTACTTTTATAATGGAAATAGATCTTTTTCTAGCATCTAGATATTAATTATGGATGTTTTCCTCTGTCCATCTCATTGACCGCACTGCTTCTTTCCTCTCCTCAAAGACATTTGATTGGCAGGCAGTACTGGCCTTGTGATCTGCTGCTGGCAACGAGACCCTAGGAATGACTTCAATGCTTGTATTTTACTCTCTTTTTTCATAACCATTCCCTTGTCTATCCCATCATCATTCCAGTAGCATAACTCCTAAGCAGAGCATTCATACTAGCTGGCCAGTATATAAATGGGAGAAACAGAGACTATAACAAGAAAACAACAATACAGTATTTGGGTAAGAAATCCAAAGGGTGATCTTAAAGGTTTACTAAGTCCCCAGTTATACATGCGAGTGCTGATGTTGTAGGAGAAAAACTATCCAAACTCTATGTCTTATAATACTGCAAATACTGGGCTCTTCAGTAAAAGCTTTCTGATTTTGAATTTTCATGCTGCATTGGATCTCTGTGTGCTGAACTTATAACATTTGCTGCCTTTCATGATGCTATTTGAATTAATGACACAGTTATAAATTCAGAAACACTGTTGGAAGGATTTGGAAACGCTTGTACTTTTCAATATAACAATCGTAGCATGTGGGACCCGGCGTTGTCTTTCTGACAGCAAGAAGGCTCCTAGCAGGAGGACGTGTATTAAGGCCATTAAGTATCAAAGAACCCAAAGCCCTGCCTGTTATACCAGTCTCATAGCCAGGTATTAATGGACTCAGTCCTTCTATTCCAGCCTGTGTCCTCACCACAAACTGGAAGTAATGACAAAAATACAGTTTGTGCCTATAAATAGGTGAGGGGTGGGTGTCAGGAGGATGGAGCCAGGCTCTTCTCAAGGTCATCTGGTGAGAGGACAAGGGGTCCAAGCTGGAAGGGAAGAGGTTCCGTATAAATATCAGAAGGAACTTCTCAGTGAGGGTAACAGAGCATTGGAGCAGGCTGCCCAGGGGGCTTGTGGAGTCTCCTTCCCAAGTCTCCTTCTCTGGAGATGTTCCAGATCCGCCTGGATGTGTTCCTGTGTCTTGGTCTAGGTGATCCTGCTGTGGCAGGGGGATTGGACTGGATGATCTATCGATGTCCCTTCTGATCCTTAATGGTTCTATGATTCTATGAGACCAACCAGGCTGATGTTAGACCTAGAAAGAAGGGTTGAAAATTCAAATGCTGGAATTTAAAAATCCATCTAAACGATGGAAATGAATCAAACATCTTTTATGATAAGTTGGTCTGGTTTCATTCCTCTAATAAGTTTGGTTTATTAAACCAAATTGCTTACATAACATAGAAACTGCCTTTCTTAAAGCTTGAACAGCATGTTATTGTGATTAGAACACTAATCAACAGATTAACGCTATCTGATATTGATTAAATGCAAATTAAATGGATTTAGGCACTTGGTAGCTGGTATTTAGCAAAGCAGATTCAGGCAGCATTTATCATTTAACGGAATATTTCAAAAGGGATTTGGCAGAGATCAGTTACAGGTCAGCACTATTAAGTATGGCTTTATAAATGACTCTGAAAATAAGCATAAAATCCATGCAAATAAAATTTATGGATGGCATGAAGCGTGTCAAAATACTGAGAATAAAACAGCCAAGCTTCCTTAAACTGTAAGGAAGCAAGAAAAGCTGACTTTAGATGTCAGAGTTCCTGCCTGTGAAGTCTTGCATGCACAGCAGTTGCAGTGCTGTGGAACACAGTCCTCTTCCTTGGCAAATTTAGTTGACTGAGCAGACACACTGACACTGCTTCTGGGACCCTGGGCATCCCTTCCCCATCCAGTACTACATAATATGCTAGGTCTCTCCAGTTACACAGCTCTACTCTGACTGTGGTTAGAAGAGAATGGTAGAATCTGTGGCACAAGCCAGTTGGAAGTTAGATGTCAGGTTTCAGAATAATCTCTATTAGCAGAGTATGAAATTTATACTTCGAGATCTTAAATTAGGTCTCTGCTGTTGGTTGTCACTCCTTTATTAGCACTAACCCTCAAGAAAAGCCAAAGAACCTAAGGATTCATGACACGTAAAATTCACAAAGGGAAGCTAAGTCCACAGAGTCCTTAGTAGTTGTACTACCTGCACGGGAGAAAGCAGGAAGCAGGACCTTTGAGCTGAAGTTTCATATTTTAGCTCATACTAATCCTAGAAATGAAAGATGTAGCCCTATAAAATGTAAATGTTTGGGATGGATGAGGTCTGTAACAGCCTTATTATGGTTCTGTATGTGTATATACTTAATTTTATGCCTCTGTCTGCCTGCCAGTTCTCTCTGTCATACAGATTCACAATGAACAGAAAGAACTTCAGGGACTACAGTCCAGTTACTGGTGCGTCCAGTGTTTTACTTCAGGGCAAGGGCATACAGCCACTGGAAGCAAGGGCTACAGTTCTTGTTCCCACTAAATCCTTTGTGTTGTTACCTTTCTACGTGTTGCTCCATGGTGAAGGAAGAGCATGAAATGTTCTTTCTGAAGCAATCACAGGTGCCTTTCAGCTTGCTTGCTTCCCTCACTCATCTCATTGTGAGGCCATAGTTCTGGTGCCAGGTAAGCACAAGGGAGGCACTGCCTGTCTGTGGCAGTGCTGCAGGCTTACCTTGGATCAGGGCCTTGAGTAACCGCACTAGATGTTCACGTGTTGCAGTTCTCCTTGCCATTGTCATGATTTCATGAGGAAAGGCTGACTAACAGGCTGACAGCAGAATTATCCTTAAATACAGGAATGTTTACAATTCACATTTACTGAAATATTTAATCCAGCATTGCTAACGCTCGTTTGAGCTATCAGGGAAACAATGTGCAATAATGCATTACACAAGTGAGAAAGAAAATATTGAGATGGGAAAAAACAGAGTGAGGTTGATAGATCCAAAAGATAGCAGCAATGATGCTCTGAAAATGACAGTGACAGTCACATACTCCAAGTGAAAAGAGGTACCTGGTCTGCTGGGAGATGGATGTTGCTGCAAGGACAGGGACGTTCCTGGTAGCGTCTCTAAGATTCACTAGAAGATTGTAAAATATGTGAGCTGTCCTGTAAAAGAAAACAAAACCTTTTAATAGCACTATGATAGAATCATAGAAGTGTTTATGTTGGTAAAGAGCTTTAAGATCATTGAGCCCAACCATTACCCAGACTGTACCTAGCCCACTGCTAAAGTCTGTGCCTAAGCTCCATCTCTAGATGACTTTTAAACACATAGTAGAATCCTTAGGGATTGGAAAGGACCTCGAAAGATCATCCAGTCCAATCCCCCTGCCACATCAGGATCCCCTAGACCATGTCACACAGGAACACATCCGGGCAGGTCTTGCAGGGATGGCAATTCAAGCACCTGCCTGGGCAGCCTGTTCCAATGCCTGGTGACCCTTCCAACAAAGAAGTATTTCCTGTTATATAATCTAAGCTTCCCCTGGTGTAACTTGAGGCTATAGAAGAGCAGAATTATGTATCATCCAGTCTTTCCCCGGGCTCCTTCCTAGGACCTCAACCACAGCCTCTTTGGAGGCTTAATTATCTCCTGCTGCCCCACTACCTGTAACTGCATGCGTCCTCCAGAAGTAGCCTAGCACTGTGCCGGCTCTGAGTGACAGGGGCGCAGCTTTCCAGGGCAGCCTGTAGAATGGGAAACACACAGATGAGGAGCATCATTACTACTGCTCCAAGATGTGGAAAACAAAGACAGCTGAACCCCAGACACAGGTTGCTTTTCTTCAGCCCTTGCAATGTAGAATGGGGTGGGAGAAGAGTGAGGGGTAACTTTAAATCTAAATTTAAAGAGTAGGTTGGTTGCAGTGGGAAGCAAGTGTAATTATGTGGCTTCTTTTGGCTTCCACAGGCTCACTTTCTGCTAAGGTGTAGATTACAGTCACAGATGTGTAGACTGTGAAGTAATTTGGGAGGGAAATGAAAGAAATGAAAGTACTTACAACCTCAGAGTTAGGAAGTGTTACTATTAATGAATTTGAAGAGCTCTAACTAGCTCTACCTGAGGACAACTAGGGGAGCAGGCTGAGGTGCTGGCCTATCCAGTGGCAGGATTGTAGCTCTCAGCTCACCGGGGAGCTTTCACACCCACGACCTCCCACTGCAAGTGATGTTCATCTGCCCCACTGGTCCCAGGCACTGGCTGAAGGGGCATTGCAATAGCTGACATTTAGTGGATGATGTGTGATCTTAGCTATCTTGTTAGAGCTTCAGTGGCTTTGACCAAGTTCTGCACACAGATGTCCAGTTCTGCATGGATATTCCATAGATACCAGTGATGTGATTCACAAGTAGCATAGGACAGTTTTATGCACTGTGGTCTGAAGCAGTGTTTGCTTATTTTGAGTTCCCTCTAATGTAGTTGGAGGTAGAAGGATGATGGTTAAGGAACTGCAGTGAAGGTGGGCCAGCACTAAGATGATTTAAATCATAGTTGTTTGTTAACTCTGCTGCCTATGCTATGTTAACTATACTGTCTATGACTTCCTATGATTTAAATCACAGTTGTTTGTTAACTCTGCTGCCTATGCTATGTTAACTATACTGTCTATGACTTCCTATGATTTAAATCACAGTTGTCTGTTAACTCTGCTGCCTAAAGCACAGTGTGCTGACATGACTTCTGTATTTCATGATAACACACATTTCTCTTCCTGTGTCTTGAGTAGGTAGTTTTTTCTGGTACTTACATTGACTTTCACACCCTGCTTGTCACTCTACAAGCATTATTAGTGCTCTTGTTTGTGCAAATGTATTTCCCCCAAGTTTTAGTCTGTATAGTGGAACTGCATTATATTTTTGCCATCTAGTCTTACAGTCTTTCCATAAAATCTGAGCGCAGCATGGAGATACATCTAGCACATTTTAAGATCTATAAATTC
This sequence comes from Upupa epops, assembly GCA_013397515.1. Lineage (NCBI taxonomy): Eukaryota > Metazoa > Chordata > Aves > Bucerotiformes > Upupidae > Upupa > Upupa epops. The sequence continues at coordinate 121,604 of VZRI01002458.1, read as the reverse complement.
TTCCATATGTAAAACAAATTCATCTTTAATATCGTATCCCAGGCTATTTTACTGTGGGAGGCCAAGATTCTACCATTCCACACTGTGGGAATGTTGCTGGAGGGAACATGTAAGGTGATGAAATTTATACTTGATGTATGTCTGAAGCTGTGACTTGTGAAGTACTAGGGCAATAAAAAAGGTGTTATTTTGAAGGTTAGGCAGGCAACAGTATGTATTGAAGTCAAAATTATAACAGCTTGTCACTTTGAGCGCTCTCAGCAAGGGTAACTACCTAGCCTAGATGCAGATAAGAGGGCACCATGGCATTATCAAGCTCAACATGAATTGCAGAACCCACCAAAAAGATCCTGATAACTGAGCACCTCAGCTAACTTTTGCACACCTTGCATGCCCGAGCTGGCTTGGTTAAAGATAGACATCCCCAACAGAGCACATCTGCTTCATCTGTATCTAATACATGATCCCGCGAGACTAAAACTGGCTTAACTCCAACATCAACCGTAAGAATAAAACTTAGATTGCAGTAGCTGTTGTCAAGGACTGGTTCACTTTACTGAGGTCTGTGACCTCTAGTTCTAAAGCACAGAAATGATACTTCCACACTTGCATGTCACTCTGTCTTATTTCTGCTGTTGCACTCATGTGTTAGTGACTGAGTGATGCCTACAGAATTTTCCCTGACTGAAAAGGTCAGGAAATATCTTCCTAAGTGTTCACACACTTTCTGAGAGCAAAAGGATTGCTAGAAACAGCTGATGCTTCCCTTCTACCACCCAATACGTTGCTTTATTACTGCAACACAACTGTTCCAACTTATTTTTGTTTTCTTATATTTGGAAGACATTGTAAAGATAATTCGCCCCTCTCCTCCCACTTCTATTTTATGCAGAAAAGATTTTGGAATAGATTTTCAAGGATACAAATTGAGTGCAGGCTTGTATCCCTCATTTATGTTATGTTTTCAATTTTGCTCTTAGAGCACTATCCATTTACATACTTGTGCATCAGGCTACGCATTTAACAGCACAATTCATGCTAAAAAGAACGTCTATTTAGGAGAAGCAATTCATAAACTTGAATTAAAAAGCAGTAGCTATTTTTTCACTGGTCTGAGGTGGTTGAATTTTGAAACCTTTTCTTTCCATCTTTTTCCTCCAATAGATGAGCCTTTCTATAAAGAAGACAAAATGACATGCCTGGACCCAGTGTTTATGTGGGACTGTGAAAGCTGCTTGTCTTCTCTTCCCACTTCACAGTAGAATGCGATCTTTATGATTGTTAAAATAATCCAAGCAACTTTACAATATTCTCTTTCCTCATTTTATGCAAATTTCTGTGTGATAAACTTAAAAGAGTCCTTAAAAAATAGAGCCTTTTTGCACAGAACTCATTGCAGTTAAAGAATATTGATGCTTTAGTTGTGCATGCAGATTGGAATGTAAGTGCAGTATAAGACAGAAGAACCCTGATGCTCAGGTGACCTTTTTTGTCTTTTTAAACATGAAAATGGGCAACAGCAGTTCAGGACACATTTCCCTTCATCTGAAAATACAGTCAATTGTATTTTGTCTGTTGTAATCCTTAGAAAATCTTACTTGTATCTAGGATAACCACTTTATGAATTCGATAGAGAACTCAAATCTGGAATTTCCATGGTTTACATGGAAATTCTTACATGGTTTATCTAGCCCGGTACTCGTTATCTCCACACTGACAAAATACAAGGCAGGGTCTGAGGTTCCCATGTCAACCCCCCAGGGAAATGTAGGTGTCTGATCATGTAAGACGTGCATACTCACATACAAGACCATGCTGTGGAAGCTCCTTGCTGAGCTTGGTGTTACAATGCCAGCTCCCACAGTTCTGTGGCCCATTCGCTGCAGCACTGATGCTCCAGCAGCCCAGGTCCATGCTGGACACTTCAAGAGGTTGTACTGCTGCTTGCCAACACGTTCCTCTTCAGAGGAGTATGAGATGGGCAGAATATGGACACAGACTTGGCAGATCCATAGTCTGTATTCCCTACCCAGCAGCTGTTTTTTTCATTGGATAGAAGAGTCTGTCTGGAGTATAAGAGTGTTAAGAAATATTTCCTTATAACATTTTTATTTCAGCAGAATTTTTTTGTCTCTGAGAAATACACACATTTCCTTTGCCATTGAATGAAACAAATAGAATTCCTCAGCTAGCTCTAGTTGCTACCAGCAACTGGGTGACCCTTATAATTCCATCATGTCACACAAAAATCCATTATACCCTACAACCATATCAGATTTCTCTGTTGGCCATGCTCACAAATGGGCTTTACATTATGTCAGCCTGGCTCATGCAGTAAAGTTACTTTACAGATACCAGGAAATTAATGTCCCCACCATAAAGGGACTAAGCAGAGAAGACCCTAGCTTCTCAGAGAAGCAGCTGGAAAGCCAGTCAGTCCCCACAGTGGGGATATCTGCAACGCTTATCCCAGGCAGGTTTCCTGGCACAAAGAAACCCACTGCTACAAGTGGCAGGTGCTGTAATGACCCTCAGAAGAGAAACCAGGTGGTGAATGGCTATGGGCTCTGCACCCCAGCTTGCCCCTCAGCAGCCAGGCTCTGTTGTAGACTGATGAGATTGACAATTCCAATGATTACAGAAAAGTAAGACAGTTTCTGCTCCTGCCTTTTTTTCAAGTATCTCTTGCAGTTTGCCTTTTAGGACCTGTAGTCTGCTCCAGGGGTCTGTTGTATATGTTAAAAGCATGAAAGGAATAACACAGCAAACTCAGCAAAACGCTCTTTTGCTTTTTCAGTGTCCTCTGTGCTTTGCTGGATCTGTCAGTCTTTCCAGCAGGAAACACAGCCGTAACTCAGGAAGGGTTTCAATTATCTTCTTGTTTGCTGGAAATAAAAAGAAACCTCAAGCTGAAATGTTTCTGAAGAAGAATCCCAAGGGATACATACTTCATACCACAGAAACCAGGAAGAAGAAAAAAGAAGAATTCCCGCTCAGCTCCAAAGACTTCACTGGCCAAACCAAAGCGGAACAGAACATGAGTAGCTTTGTTATCTATTTGCTAGCATCTTACAGTCACCCCTGTCTTAAAACCTCAGTGTTCTATCTACTGGGGCACCTTACTGTCATGCTAATGAGCTGGCCTGTCCTATCCACAGGGGTCTGAGAAGGAAACAGGGTTTGTAAATATACATACTACTTACTACAGGAACATGTGGGTCTCAGGGAATTATGCACTGTGGATGATTATAGAGAGGTCACAGTTTACCACCTGAACAGTCTCCCTTGGGTTCTAACAGGGGAAGTAGAGCTCACTAGCTGTCATCGTTACATGAGTAACTACAGAGCAGTACATAACACTCTTCTTTTTCCTGCATGTTAGCACCACCACTCTCAGACAGCAGAGAAAGATCTGTCTTCTCCCAGCCTTCCTGAAAGCATTGTCCAGGCAGTAACCTTGAGCCAGAACAGTCCTTGAGTTTAACAGGCTGTCACTTCCACTCTTTGGGAGCAAGTATGACAAGATAGGGTGAGAAAAACAACCGTTTAAATATGCACATAACCTCTGTAAATAAAATGGAAAGTGTTTTCAGCTTATTCCAAATAATTTTGAAAAGCAGCCACTGTGTAGTCTGTTGCTATAGTGCTGTTTCCCCACTGCAGCTGTTATTCGTATGCCTTAGCAAAACAGTGTTCCTCCCTCATTGTTTTCATTGCAGAGGTGCCTTTTCAGGCTGTTCAGGGAGCTGTCATGTATGGTGTATGTGTCACCTGAACACTGTAGAGGTGAAGCCAATATCACCTGTATCACTTTTCCTAACAGTTGAGTAACCTGTCAACAAACAACAGCTGGTGTCATCCCAGCTGCCAGCACTCCAGCCCACAGTTAATGGGTGATTGATTGTTCCTGTTGCCAGCAAAACCAGATATCTGAAAAATAAGGTAAGGAGCTGCCTTTCGGTTTTGTATCAATAAGGGAGAGCCCCACTCAGCGATGTTTGTGTCAATAGCCCTAGCTCCACCTGAAGAGATGAACAGCAGCTCCAGCTGATGACACAGTACAAGACCTCTTAGCTACTGAAAACATTTAGACTGTTGTAATGGGGTTGCTCAGGAAAAAGAACAGTCCTTGGGGCAGCTAGGTGCTGTACATCTTGGTCAAACCTGGTAACTGGAGGTATAGACTGGGGAAAAATTTGGAGCAGGACATTGAGTATTCATTCTTAAAATGTGTGAGATGTTACAGACCTGTGACTACAGTGAAGTTGCTCGAGTACAGAAGTGAGAAGTGGAAGATATAAGGAAATTGTCATGTGTGGAGTAATCTGACCCAGGACTTCACTTCAGATAATCATCAACATTGCAAACCTTATTAAAACAATTCTTAGTACAATAAATGTAAACAGCTAAAGCCTTGTTTCCCTGTCTACTCTAAGCTACTGTGTTTTCAGCGTCACAGTGTCATGAGACACTGTTGATTCACAAGAAGAGCACATCGTTTCTTCATTATTGAAAGACACAGTAGTGTTTCATATATGATCTGCCCTTATAGGTACTGATCTCGCATGCTGCTGCTAAGCTGGTGACAGATGATGAGGACATACTTCCTCAGTTGCTACCCTTCTCACTGTACTTTCAGCACAGTATAAATTAAGACCGAAAGCATAAGTTTATTCCTTTTCTAAAGTGCAAGTCACCTTCAAGCCCCCACTTTCCAAATGGGAGGACACATGCCTTTGAAACATGGCTTCTTTTATTGGCATGTGCCTTAGTATTAAAGAAGGGCAAGTTTTACTCATTTTCCTTTTTGGTGTATTAACTGAACTGCTTCCACAGCAGATTTAATTATTTTATGCAAAATGAAATCAGTATTTAATGTTTTTATGTATACGTTCATTTCAGACTACATATTATAAGTAAAAAAATTAATTCCTGTTAGCTTTTTTCTATCACTTTTGATGCCAAAGCATGCCAAAGCTTATATTCTGCCTTAGAAAGCTGAAAGAAAGAGGGTTGCTTTCCAGAGAATGAAAGTTCCTTTCACTTCTTTACCTTGCTCACAGGTTTCAAAGCAGCTTAAGTTATTCCAGCACCTCCAGGTTATAAAAAATACACAGACTCCTTTAAAGCTCTCCCGATTTCCCTAACCTAGGAGCTCCCAATGTAAACAAGATTTTGTTTCTGCAAATGCTGTCATTCTAACACTGTTTTAAACTCAAACTTCCCCTGTTGAAAAGAAATGGCACTAGCTTCCATCTTCAGAGACAGCTGGTACTATTTCTAAATTCATGAGAATATGTGCTGCAGCATTTCCCATAAGGGCTTGAACAATTTTGTCCACTTCTTCTTTCAATTACACTCTCAATATTACTGAGAGAGAGAGTAATGAGAGGTGTTTAAGCAATAGAGGAAAAAGGGAAGAAATAAAATTAGATGTTGTTGCCAGAATAATGGAACCCCAAGGACAGTGACTGCATTTTCCTACCTATAGATCAGTTTACAGGCTAAGAGTTTTACTAATGGTTAGATTTAATTAAACTTCTTCTGTATCTGCAATTAATTGAGCATTAATTTCTGCCTCGGTGATTAACATGGATTACGCCAACATGTTCGTGTAATATTATGTAGACTTTTTAGCTGAGAACTTTTTTTTTTAATCGTTCAAGCCGTTCTAATTCCTTTTAGAATTAATCAAATTGTGGAGCTGAATTACAATTACAGCCTTGTTAGTTTTTCACTTCTTAGAGAATAGTGCAGTGCAGTTCAGGAGGGACTTGGAAATTAATAGAAAATAAAATAGAAAAGGGAAATAAGCAGAAGAGTAGGAAAAAGGAGAAGGAACAGGAAAAAGGAAAGGGGAAATTTCTTGGGTTTTACTTTTTTCTCCTTAAATTCGTTGGAAGGTTCATAGAACACCTGCAGTGTTCTAAAAAAAGTAGAGAAAACTCAAACATAAGGCACCCAGTGAGCCTCTATCCACCCAATGCTTACAAAACGAATAACCAAATCACTGTATTTTCTTCATAGCACATAGTGGATTCTCCTGCTGGCTCCAGAGCAGAGGAGATCACCGGTTACAGGTCATTTGATTGAGCTCCATTTGTCCAGCGGCGGATGTGCTCCTTTCCTATTGAGGGACTACTCCCAATACTTGCTAAGATGATGACAAATTTTATAGAAAAATAAATATCTGTAGGTGGGAACCAGCCGATAAAGTGACTGAGACAGCAATCAAGATTCACTTTACAATCCCTAGAGAAAAATAGGTGTTTAATTCCTAAATCGGATGCTTAAAATAGCTCAGCTAAGCTAGGCCCTGGAAGCGCTGATTTCTCACCATTTGTCATGGTTTCAGAGCAGAATCTCTGAGCTTAATTTGTGTGTTTTCTGCAGAAAAGTTTGGAAAGTTTGAAAAGAAAGCTTCTGTCACCCCACTTCCCCCACTCTCCCCCCCATCCTGGATTTCATCTCATTGGAACTGTGCCGCTGAGATAGAAATGCTTGCTGCTTTGAAGATTATTTACGGCAGGAGGATGGTCATGGTCCACTAATTTATCCTTCTTTGCTTGGAGACACTGTGAATTCGGAACTTTGGACACTTGTGGAGATGGAGACATTCTCCAAAAATGCCCACAGACTTTGAGATTTTGAGAGTCAGGCAACCACAGAACTTAGAGAAGAAGCAGGAACTGTCTACAAGGTGGATGTTTGGGACATTTTATCTCAGTCCAGGGTAGGAGCAGAGTGACGAAGCTCCATGTGTGTGCATCCATAAGACCTGTGGGGTTTATTCTGATATACGGGGAGGATGAACTAAAATGTCTTGTTGCCCCCACCCCCAATTGAGTAAGTTGTGTCATTGCCTGCAAATTCGAGTTTTTCTTAAACTCTTCCTTTGTGTTTAGAACTTTAGCTAAATGTTCTCAGTTAAAATGCAATCAGGGTCTTCAACCTCTAATGCCCCAGTACAGCAGTAGCCTACAGAGCTTAGCTCAGAAGCTGAGGCAGTTGTGTTGAGGATGTCTGGGATGTGGTAAAGTTTCCTGTGTCAGGTGTCTGGTTTACAGAAGTGGCTGCTCTAGGGTAAGGTGGCTTCCATGGCTATGGAGTTTCTTATTACGCTAATTGCAACACTAGTATCTGATATTATGAGTGAGTTTCAGCTTAATTCCTTCCCACCTCAGCATATTACGCCAGGCGTTAAATGCTGTTTGAGCTAGCAAGACACCTGGCAGAGCAATGCTTTTCCTTTGCTTTGCATTTGTGATTGGCTGTGCTGATCCCACACAGGAGAGACACAAGCAACAGCTGAAGCAAGAGAGAGGAGAATAATAGCAGGGTGGCTTTGCAAGATGAAGTCTCCTTTCTTTCTTTCCTGTAGATCTCCTGAACTGATCACTTAACAGTATTTAAAAGCTATATCAGAAGAGTGTTTAGGCATAAATGCAACAAGTCCTAGGGAAGAAAGCTCCAGTTTCAGGAGGTTGGAATGGCACTCAGCAGAAAACCTTGGGAAGCAGAGGAAGAATGAGGGAGACCAATTCCCTTTAGAGTAGATGGAAATTTGCCTGTGTTGTCTCCTGTTTGCTGGTCTTAAGCGAAGTCTTCAGAGATCATTAAAATAATTTTCAGACAGTTAGGGAGGGGAACAATTAAACTATTTTGGATCACCTTGCATGATATGAATTAAGTGAAAATAAACTAAATTTAGAAAGGTGATTTGCATAGTATATTAGGAGACCTTAAAATCGCTAAGACGTTGCAGGATTGGATTCCTCCTATTATCTCAAGCCACATATGTAAGTTTTTTTTTATATGTAAAGTCCTAAACAAAGACTCAGACATATAGGCTGAGAGAAATTATCCACACCAGCCTCTTACACATTTCACAGGTTTATCCACTGCACTATTTTGAGTATATTATCTAATCTCCCTTTAAGTATTTCCTTTTCTGATTATCTCAGGGGTTTCTCTTGGCAGACTGTTCCATTGATGAATAACTCTTATTTGGAGGGTTTTTTTGTCACATCTAATCTAAATTTGGTATGTTTTAGGTGAACATTCTACATGATCAGCCATGTGCAAGTCTCTCTTTCGTCTTGTTTCTCTATAAAAAGAAATCCTTAAAAGTTCCCTATTTTGTTTAAACTAGATGTCCTTTCCGTCTTGTTCCTTATATCTTGCAGCTTTCTTAATGTTCTTCATCTTTGCTGCATTCTCATTCTTCACAGAGTGAAGGTCAAAGGATATCCTAAGTGAGGCCTCAGCTGTCATGTGAATACGTCATTTATTACCTCCCTACTCTTAAGTAGAGTTCGTTGATTATGTGTTCTTTATGTACCAGTACAATTCCTGATTTTCATTTTTATATACTCAGGCTAAAAATGCATCATTAAACTAGTAGTCTGGAACAAAAATAAACCACTGTGTACTGCAAATAGTGACTGCAACAGGTTGCTTTTTATTCAAAAACATTTGCTTTCACAGAATGTACTCTTTCCTCCTCTTGTGCTGTAGAATATTGTGCTTTTCCTCCCTGATCTGGAGACTCCAAAACAAAAGTTACCATTGTCTAATCCTTCCTCTTTTCTATGTAACAAGGACCTGTAAAGAAAAGCTCTTACATTTTCCTTTAAATACTCAGAACAACCAACAATCAAAAGTTTCCCTGGTCTTTCATGTCTTTTCCTGAGTTTTAGTGGTTTTATACACACAGTTAGGCTTGAAGAGTAGAACTAAGGGTGAAACTTGTCCACGTGTTCTACCAACAAAAAATAACCTGCTTACTAACAATTTTAATCAAGTTCTTAGTCCTGTAACTTTCACACACTGTTTGGCCAGCAGTCATGTCTCCTAATCTCAGGAAGCTATCTGAAGTGTCTAAGTCAGGTGTGCAGCCAGCGCTCTATGTTAAGAGCCCTATCAGTTAAGAGAGGTGTACCTCTCTCAGATCATCTACCTCCCTAGGGTCTGAGAAACTGTAGCGTTTTCCAGAAACTGCAGCAGAGCTTAAATGTGACTGAGCTTTGCTTTTCTGTACCTCACCACCTTAATGGTCAAGTAATTTGAATTCACTGGGAAGAAATGAAGTTGCCAAGCTGAGTCCTCTGTGAGTGCTAGGTAAGCATTTCAACAAGCTAGAGGTTTTATACTGCTTTCATGGCAAGCAAGGGAACATGCCATCCTACACAGTCTTTTCTATCTACAGTTGCTGTGTACCACCCCTCTAGACTCACTGATGACTTTCCAGTTCAAACACTTTCTTCCATCTTCTGCAGAGCTGAATATAGAAATCCAACAGTAACAATTTAATTTGCAGCAGCATCTTTCTCCTCCCTGTAGTTAAATCATGTGAGTGATTGAACTGATCTGCTAGTAATGTCAGTTGAAATACTAATGAACATTTCTAATAGCCCTGTCGTTAGTATAGTATGCTGCAGTTAAAGGCGTCTTGAAAGGACTTTAAAACAAAGCTTCAAGCACAGCTGGTCAGCATTAAGCACCACAGTCCTTACAGCCTCCATCGATGTTGATACGAAGACAGTTTCTGCGGTCTAGAGTCCTATGGCATTAAGAATTAAGTGTTTCCCAAATGTTCTTCTTAGTATAGGTATTCCAAATGGTTTTATCCCTGGACCCTATGGAATTTCTGTAAGCGTACTTAATTGTCTGCTTTATTTTCCAAATGCCATTTTAATCCAGCTCTAATCTTTATTAATAACAACATTATAACTACTTCATTAACTTTTCCAGATAAAGTATTTAAACTCTTCAGGAGCAAATAGGGTTTGGTTTTTTTTTTTCTTGCTGGATCTTGTATTAATTGCTTCATCTAATCCCACAACCTTGAGTCTTAAATGTATTCAATGAAAACATAAACCTCTTCTTTAGTGTAAGCATGGTACTGAAACGTGAAAAACACATGGTGCAACTTGTTGTGTTACATAGCTTTTAATGAAGCATTTTGAAACTCTGATGAGGAAGAAAGCTCAATTCATTTCCCAAGGGAAAGCTCGATTTATTTCCTAAGGGTAAAAATAATACCCTTAGACATTAGGCTTTAAATTGTTTTGACATCTTTGTTCCTGTGTAAAGGTTAAGTAATATGGTCAAATTTTATAAGTAATGCTTTATTAACAAAGTAACTTGCATTAAGGTTGTAAAATTGAGCACCAGATCAGGAAATAATAAAAAGTAAAGGTTGTATCATAAAGTTAACTGATCCGTACAGCCAGCGTTCCCCAGATAAGGGAGGTGCTCAGCTGCCTGCAGTATGTTCGGATGTGAGTTACTGCTTCTGAACAACTTAACTTTTAGTTTCTTCTTTCTTGAGTATTTTCATTGACAGCCTGCATGTTGAATGAATGCAGGGTCTTGCCTTAATTTATACTTTGCGTTTGTTGGAAGAAAGCGATAGCATATGAAAACCCTGTGCTTTCTTTTAGCTGAGCATCTATATATAAACTACACACTGTGTCTAGACAGTTCTTAGTCACAAGTGTGGTGCCGGTATCCCTGCTAACATAGAAATCTTGTGTTTTCGCCTGACATTCCAGTGTATGTGGACTTGTAGTCGGGGAATGGGTGGCCGAGAGAACTTCAGCTGCATCTCAGATGTGTAATTACCATTTAAGTACTTCTAGCACATTTCAAAGTGAAGTCAAATGTCCTCAGTGGTTCACAGCAAAAGGTAATGTAGCATGACAGGTTTTGACTTTTCCATGAAATGAGATTAGAAGCATTTACACAGGCCACTCTGAAGTATCTTCTGGAAGGCAAAAGACGATGCTTGATAAGTAGTAAAGAGCCATTTCCAAAACTGCTTCTCAGTTGTGAGTCTCTTGATTGAACAGTTAAGTTGCTCTGCATGCGCCTATGTTTCAGGAATGGCAGGATCACTCCAAGCATTTCATATCTGCTATATTTTCTTGTGGGGGGTTGATGTCAGCCAGCAGCTTACTCACTAACCCACACAGCTGCTTTCTCACTTTCTCATCCCCGCCCCTGTGACTCTGGGGAAGAAAATAGGAGAACAAAAGTGAGAAACTCTCGGGTCAAGGTAAAGACAGCTTAATGGTGGGAGAGCGGGGGAGGAAAGCACAGCAAATGTACACAATCACCACCCTCCAGGGCTGACCAATGCCCACTCAGTCTCCAAAGGATGATAAACTTGGAAGCCAGCCCCACTCTTCCTACTTTATCTTGGTTTATATTGCAGAGCAGGACGTTATGTAGTATGAAATAGATTTTATAGTCCTAGCAGTGGCTCCTGTCAGTTTCTTGCCTGTTTCCAGTCTCCTTGCTGGAGTGGGACACAGTGAGAAAAGAAGGCAATCTTGCACGTTGAGGTGGTGGAAACGCTGTTCAGTAATTGCAAAAAAAACCCATCAGTATGCTATCAACTCAGTTTTAGCCCCAACATCGCAACGGGGTTTCTCCAGCAGTCAGCCTGCTCAGTGAGAGCTGTGGTCCGCAGCACAGCGTTTCGCTCATGGCTTTTTCAGGTGTTAAACCAAAAGTCTGAGCGTTAATGCATACCTGAGCAGGCTGCAGCAATATATTACAATGCAGAGTAAGCATTCTGAGCGTATATATGATTTTAATGGCACTGCAGAAATAATAGGTGAAGGCTTGGAAATAGTTGATCAGGGGAAAGAGAGATGCAGGATGCCATTGCACATATTTGAGGAAACTTGTATGTTAAACAAAGGCCGTTAGAACTGAATCTACCTCATTTGTAAGATACTCACTGCTGCCATTCTAGCTGAGCACCTTACTTGATTTGAGGACTGGGTAATGTGGCTGCAAAGCAACAAAGAACTATTGAATGAATGATCTTGTTGCACCCCACAAGAACAGAGCGTGCATTGTAGGATGCTCAGTGATGCACATCTCTGAGGGAAACTGAAGATGTAAAGATGCAGATACCAAGATGAGGCATGAAATCTTGTCCATATCAAAGTGAAAAGAAGTGTTGCCATTGCATGGATGGAGTTAGAACTTCGAGAATGCATTAACAGCTTAATTCTGGAAACTGTGGGGCAACAGCACTGTGCAATGAAACTTGAGATCTCTCTATTGCTTTAAACTTACCTGGCTAAATTTAGCCAATTTATTTAGCCACTCAAGTGTGGATAATTTCAGCCCACAAAGAACTTCAGAAGCAAACCTTGTTAGTGAGTAAAAATGCAGTAAAAGGAGACTGGATCTGCTGGGCTCCAACCTGAGTTTAAATGAGGAAAGTTTCAAGGCAGATATTTAGACACTGTGGCAGGATTAAGGACCAGGATTATTTGTTTAATATTATGGAAATGTATGTATAAGAAATGTATTTCTTGGTGTACTGCAATTATCTACTCCATTCAATCAAAATTCACTGTGGAAATTTACACTAGGTTTCCATTTCTGGTACAGGAACATAAACACTGATGGGACTGTGTATTTAAAAAATGGGCAGACATGGAAGAAGGAAAATCCATCAGTCTTTTAATAAGAGAAAATATTTCTTATAAACTGTCTTTTGAGAAAAAGAAAATATGGCTAGTAAGACACAAAACTTAGATATAGAGTAGTGCACTGATCAATCACAGAGGTTCTGCCTGAGACTGAAATTCTTGGCTCTGCTGGACAAAGGTCATTTGGCTTACAAATAGTTAAACAACAGGAACTAAACTGACCTCAATAAACTGTATGAATCATGCACAAGAAACAAGCTAATGACACACTAAATGAGTGTCTAACGCTGAGCTTTGGCTGGAAACAACTTGGAGTAATGTAATGAAGGAAAAAACCATATTGACACAAAATGCATTAATTTCTAATGGATCTTTTCATTCTTAACTTAAAACCAACATATTTTAAGAAGTCTGCTTAGTGCTCTTCCTATTTACCCTGACTCTGAATGTAGGCTCCAATGTACTAGACTTCTTCCTGTGAAACAGGGGAAATGGCTATGGGGTAATTAATGTTATATTGGTGTTACCTGCAGATAACGCATGTATGACAGCAAAGTGATGGATATTAATAAGTTTCAGCTTCAAGAAATAATTGGATTGCCCCAGGATTATATAGGGGATTTTTTTTTTAATAAAAAAGTAAAGAACTTCACAGAATTAACCCAAACCCAAGTATGATGTCTATTACTATAATTAACTGCTGTTAACACTTTAACGGAGGCATGAAGTAGAAGTGTAGATACGTTTCATTCTGATTTATGTCTCAAATTGAAAGTATTATTTTACTGTAAGTGTTTTTTCAGTAAAGTGATTCTCCCTGACATAGCTAGCAGATGCAGGGCTTGGGGAAGCTTTTCATGTTTGTACCAGCAATCTAATAAAATTACAGTTTGGGGATCAGCAACAAAATATGGCAGCTGTTGCATTTTCAGCTTGAAATTAGAGGAAATAAAGCACATGTACAGGCATTCAAGAAGTAGTAGGAAAACCCTTAGCTGAGGGCATGGTTTTGGACAAATGAATGTGTTTATTGTGGACTCTGGTTTGGCTAACAGAAAAATGCGCTAGCCTAAGGACAGAAAGTCAGCCATACTCGAAGTAATATCTTTATTAGTCTAACAGCCCTTTTAAACTACCCTTGTTGCCGTTTTGGGAATCCAATGGATTTTAATTGGCTTGACTTACGTGAAAAAGCTGATACTCATTCAGGAACTAGGCACAAACTTACTGGTGGTAAGGTGATACACGGCTGCGTAGTCCAGTGCAAATCTTTGTCACAGGAGCATGAACTTGGCAAAGCCAACAAACTCTTCCTAGGCAGTGAAGCCACAAGTGAGTTATGTGTCCTGAAAGAGTCCCATAAAGGCCATTACACCAAGCCCCTGGCCACATATTTCTGATTCCCTGTATATTGTACAGAGAGACTATTTTATATATATTTATTGAGTGTCTTACAGCTCTTATTGGTATTGTTTTTCATTTTTCTCAACTTCTGAGCCATGGTCCTGCAGTATCATGAGGTTGAATGTTTACGCCTCAGGGAAGAGGAAAATTGTAACTAAAGAAGTATTGAAGCCATTAGGAATGATCATTAGGAATAGGTTTTCTGCAGAGTGTATTATTTGATGATCTGTAAGTCATATATTACATGGGAATAATAAAAGCTTAGTCGCCTGGATAATGATAATTCCCAGATTCTGGGTGATACTCTGTTGATTCTAACACTCCAGAAAGGGTCACCAGAAAGCCAAATTTTTGTCTCTTGTCTGTTCTGAGTTATAGACAATATTTCTGGGGAAAGAATGAAAAAGAAATAAATTTAGAGTTCAGAATACTTTTTTTTTAAGAAGAACATAAATACTTCTCATAATTTGGTGAAATCTTGTCATTTTCATCCTTTTAACTAATTTTTTGTTTTGGTTTCCTCCATCATTTTTTTCATTACTTTTTTTTCTTCATGCTTTTTGCTGACTGTACCCCTTGCATATTGACAGTCCTTTAGCCTGTAGAAAGGCAGTAATTAACAGGTGAATCCTATCTGAATAGGGTAAAGATAAATGTATTACATGATTTTCCCTGTAATTAATTAATTTCTTGATGAGGACATGTAAATTGTGTTCCTGGAAGGGGTTTAGTGAGCAGGCAAGAGGATTAAAGTGTATATGAAATACATGTGTCACCGCTCTGCAGAGTACAGCATAAGCTTGTTCTCTGTTTAGCTATGGGTATGCCTGTTGAGATATGGCAATCATACCTCTCTGACAAAGAGCCTTAACTATTACATTGTATAGAAAAGGAACTGGAAAAGAGTACACCAAACTTTTCTTTCACTGCCTTTTTCTTCGTTTCCTTTGATATCAGTATTGCAGTCCTTGTTTCCTAGCCTTTCCACACAATATATATAAATATACATATATATGTAGTGGTCTTCACAAGAAAAGGCAGAAGAATTATAGCTCCATGAAAATGTGCATGCACATACCTTTGCCATCTCTGTACTAGGAGCAAAATGTAGATTAGGGAGAGCGTTCTGTAAAAATGTCAAGGGCTTAATGTAATGCTAACGTAGTGCTAGCTTTTGTTATACCTTTAAGTAATGGAATAGTTTCACGGGTGCTAAACTGTTGTATGGGGAACAGAAGAGACTCCAAAGACCCTTCCCGGTACTCAGCTAGTAAACTTGAGCTCAGCCCCATTTGGTACGTGTGGAGTTAACGAAGTTAAGCTTACTGCCAGTTAGCCTCTTTCACCAGGAATGCAGTTTGTGTTTACCTATATAAGGAAACCTGTTCGACTTAAACGAGCTCGGCGGGGCTGCGGCTGCCGGCGAGAGGAGCGGGATCCCGGAGGGCGGGGAACTGGCGGGAGCAGGGAGGCTGGACAGAGCGGACCTGGCATCGGCAGCGCCCGTCCGGGAGGGACTGTCCCTCTTCCCTGCTTCTTCTGCTTCTGGAGAAAAGGAGGAAAAACTGTCAGAGGGAAAAATGGAGACGCAGGTAGGTCAGGCGGATCGTGGCAGCTGGAGGGTGGCGGTGAGAGAATGCAGGGGACTGGGAGTGAGATTTGTTCGCGCAACTGTTGTTACCTCCTGACACGGCTTGTGTGGTTTGGAAGGGTTGCAGACCGAAAGTGTGCTGCTGTCTATAGCTGCATCGGTGTGAACAGCCTCCTTATCTGAGCTGGCTGTCCAGGCGTTGCTAATTCGGATGGAGGCACCCCTCTTTTTGCTAGAGAGAGTCTGGAACTTTTGGATCTCCGGTGGAACGCAGATTTTGTCTGTGGCTTGAAACAAGGCTGGGATGCTTTGGTTAGTTAGCTGGAGCTCTGCAATCGTGCAGCCTTGTGTGTCTGGAAAATAAGCCCTGATGTTTTGTTTTTTAACTTTAAAATGTAAATTTTATAAGTTTTTGAAGCATTCCCAGTGTTTCAGTGCTTAGCTGGAATGTGCTGCCTGGAATACAGGGTGTTCCCACAGTGATAAAGATTTGAGCTTAAAAATAAACTGCAGGTACTGTTTTAGGAAATGTAAGCAAAACTTGTTCTGCTACTATAGGGATTGTCCTAGTCCAAAACAAGCATATGTGCTCCTTAGGAAGTATTTGCATGTTCTGATAACCTTTGCAACAGGCTCAGGTTAAACTCCTCACAGAGGTGGAGAGAGACTATTCCTCGAAGATTTTTGGCCAGGACATAATGAAAAATAAACGTCTTCCAAACATTTTTCTACTTGGAAGAACACTGCTGTGTGGTCCTTCAGGACAATCACTGTTGAGTATCAGCATGTTAATTGTAGAAGTTCATTGAAGTTGTATGCAGTTATAGTATAAAAGGTAGGAGCAGAAAAGTGCTTTCAGTTGACTCCTCTGAGTACCTTCTAATTAAAAAGTGCAGAGAAGTAGTCAGAAACAGGTGGACTTAATTTTTTAGAATGGTCATGCTCTTCTTACTTTAGAAACGGATAGTCATCTGATTGCTTATCACTTATTTTTATGGGCATTGTTATTTATACATTCACATGCATGTGGACACACTAGTTATGGGAGATGTAGCTACATCTTCTCTAGGAGTGAAAGTAGGAAGGTAAAATACGCTCCTCCACCTAAAGGATTAAAAGCTTACAAAGAAGATGATTTATTATCTTAAAAACTTTAAAGTTTTCTAATGGTTTTGAATGAGTGTCTAATTGAAATCAGTCATATGGTATTATATGGTTAAAGTTCAATCGCAATAAGAAATTCTCAGAATGAACATTCACTTGCATGGATATATATTTTCATTCAGTTATACATAACATTTTCTGACTTTAAACTTTCAGTGAGGTATTAATAGGAATGACATGGAATAGCCAGAGCGTAACATTATAGGAGCATCAACATTACGAAGTAAATAGCAGGTTCCAAAACATTGCTTCAGCACAGAACTAATGGGTTCATTCACAAGTTGTGTAGACATGGATCTCAAGGACATGGTTTAGAGGTGGATGCAATAGAGCTAGGTTATTGGTGGTTGTGCTTGATGGTCTTAAAGGTTTGTTCCAAACGTAATAATTCTGTGATTCTATGAAGCATCTTTGATCTTGGTGGAAGTCACCACAGTAAAGTAGAGCTGGTTTACAAGAACCTGTTTTGCTTCTCATCCTGGTGAACTGCAGATAACATTTGTTATTGTGAACTGTGTGGGAGCACAGTGGAAAGTCTTTTAGCAGTGGTGTTACCAATCAAAGGGTGATTTTTAAAGGGCAGAAGAAGACTCCAGGGAAATATGCTTTTAAATCATGCTTCTTAGAGCCTCTCCAGTGCACTGCTTTGCTGCCATCAGTGTAGTGTCTAGCTGTGCTGCAATCATTAATGGTATTTTGATTTCCCAATGTGAAACAAGGCAGGAACCTGGTTGAAAGCCTGCACAGCTTATTCTGGGTTGACATGAGCTTACTCTGTCCCAGGATCTGAGCAGCAATCTGTGTAGTTATGCTAGTGCAGGGCTGCAGCCTGCCAAAGGTGAGCTTTGTGGTTGTGACCCTTCCAGAGAGACAAGGGGTAATGTGGGAACTCGAGGGTCTCATCCTTTTCAGCTCATATGTGCCTTGCACCACCCTCTGCCCCCCCCCACAGTACGTATAATGGTGTGGCTGCAGAACCTGCAGTATCACAGTAGAACTGACCAAAACCAATCTCTGGCCTGGTTTTTTATGTTGATTCATGAATTTCCATTGGCCTGGATGCAGAAAAAAGTACATTATTCTCAGACCAGGATATATGGCTAGGAAAACCACTCCAGAGAGATTTTGTCCTTGTTTGCAGTGAGAAAAGAACTGCAAAGCAATGAAGCAGTTGGGGTAGACCTTTTGTATCTTCTCAAATCTCAAGGAAATCCAGTAGCTATGACTGAATTATACCTCCTGCCAGAGGTGTTGCAAACCAGCTTCCTACCCTATGCACTGATCTCTGGTCCATGTTAATACATGACATATTTCACCCACTGATTAAAGAAAACAGCTAACATGTAACACTAACAGCTAACACCCTGCCTAAGGATGATTTTTTTTCATTCATTTTATATCAGTTTTAATGACAGGGCTGTGTTCAGGGTGTGATGATGACATGGTGTTGGATTGTATATTTTGGGAATAAAGCAAGTCGGTGCATATAGCTATGGTACCGGTTTTGATTGTGGATCCAAGACAAGACTGAAATGAAATACTTGGGTTTGACAGTCTGAAATTTAATAGATTGGATTGGAATTTGTGTTTGTATGCCAGGGATGAGAAGCACCAAAATATGATAAAAGCCCCAATTACTTGAATAAAAGTTATCCTTTGCCTCCCAATTGTCTCACTGATGGGCTAATTCACGAGAGCTGTGTCTCATTTGTAACTTTGAAATGGGAGGGTACTTGATGTCTTTAACACAGAGTATCACAACATTTTGTTTAGAGATGAAAGAGTGGACTGAAACTTCAGTAGTTTTCACATCTAGTAACCTGCTCATCCTATAAACAAACTGGGATATTTTTTGTGTATGTTTGCTTGAGTTAGTACCATCACCTCAGGCTCATACTTACTTTCATGCTCTAATTTGTATATAATGTGAAGCTGAGTACTGTTACAGACTGACAAGAGGCAGTTGGGCACATAATGGGTTTTTTTATGGTATCTTTTCAGTATCTTTTCACTTCGTTAGAAAAAAAAAGAGACTTTTTTAAAAGGTGTAACTGGAGAGCTTGAAATAATAAAAGAACATGCTGTACTAGTTGCACGATCCCTTTAGGGTTTTGTTAAAGGCTTTACCGTTCCATTATGCTATCATTTTGTAGTGTAAGCGTTTTATATGGCATGTGTGACTTCATTGCCCTTAAGTGACCTTGGTAAATTCCTTATTTCCCCTGAAGCACATGCCTAATTGAAAATCTCCATCTGCAGAGCTCTAAGCAAGAACTCGAAGAATAATGCAAGAGGGAGATGGGTGTCCAGAGAGTGGGGCAAGAGCACTTCTTCTGTAGCATTCACTGTATTGCATGAGATTAAATCATTACTTTGATGATGAATGGTCAGGAATTACATGAAGGACATCTTTGCCCAGTTCATCAGCCTAATGCTGCTATTGAAAGATCATGTGGTCCACAAAAAGGATGTGTAACTTGATTAGTTGATTTCTAATTGTTCATTTTAACTTGTCTGTTAGGTAAATGTCTCTATAGCCTAAAAGTATCATTCCAAATCTGAGCTGTGCTTTCCAGTCCAGCTGCTTATACTATGTACCTCATACCACAGTGCCTCTCTTGGCAATGATGCGCTACTGGGTTTGAGGATATGGTTATGATGATCACAGTCTGCAACCACAGCCTAAAAATGAAACATTCTGTTCCCTGCAAGAATCCTCTAGCATAACATTGCATTACAGCTCCTGTGAGCATACATACTTACGGAAGCAAAAAGCTGAGGAATGGCTTAAGAAAGATGCTTCCTCAGATGAAAAGACATTAAACTGTGTCCTGGGCTAGAAAAAGAAGTTGGTAACATCTGTATATTTATTCACTAATGTGTAATGTAATTGTTTAGGACAAGAAAAATGCAAGTATTTTAATTAAAAAGGGTTGAGAAACATAAAGCATAAAAAGCCTGATGGAGCTGTGAAGCTACAGTTCTGTCACACTTTCTTGCATGATTATTCAGGCTGAGAGATTCAAACTACCAGGCTGAAATTTAAGCCAACCAAATTATCTAGCCTTGTTCTATCTAGTAAAGAGTTTTATTTATTAACTTTATAATTTATGTGTTTCAGTGGTAATTCCACGTTACATTTCCAAACTATTTATCAGAATTAGGGTTTTGGAATGCATGCTACTTCGAGATTTAGACAGAGAGGTATTGAAAACATGCAACATGTGTTAGGGCTGGGTTTTACCAAGCGCTTACAATATATTTCCCTACTCTTTCTCTTTATTCTTTCATTATTAATATTAAATCTAGCTTTTGATGGTGTAGCAGGTAATTAAGGGAATGCATAAACATTCCCTTAAAATTGTCAGATTCCATATTTTAATTGTTTCATGTTAAATGTATATGTTCAGCCAGCTATTTAATACTTGAGACCGAAAGTCTATACACAAGCAGATGCATGTCTCCCCACATAGCTCTATCTGGGCTTGTAACACATGTTCTGTTTCATGTAAGTCTAAATTCTCTGAGGTTTATTTTTTTAGCAAGGAGTTCCTATTCTGACATGATTGTGTGCACAGAAACTGCTGTATTAAGTTGCACTTCCTTTCTTTTACTTCGGTAGTTTCACTTAATAGTGGATGTTGTTCCTCCGGATGTCACATTTAAGTTGCTTCTGTTAGATGCCATCATAGTGCATTCAGTATTTAGGATGTAGTCACCACTCAGTGTCATGAATGAAATGCCACTTTTGACGCCTCGTACGTAGTTCCAGTCATTCCAACTGGCTGAAAGCACACTCATTGGATTACAGAGAAGCTCAGGGTATCAGCTTGGAAGCGTCACAAGTAGTCTACTGTGCTCCTGTAGCAATGCATTTGTTCCTGCTGCTGAGTTTCTAACACTGCTGTTTTGTAGCTGCCTAGCCTGGAAACTTCAGGTCCCCTGAGATGGATTTTTTTGGTTCCGTTTAATTTTGCTACCTATAACACCACAGTAGTGTTCCTGCCATGCTAATTGTGTAAAATGAGCACTTGTTTCCCGACACCTCTTAGTTTGTTTCCTTCACAAGAAATTCCCCTCCATTTTAGCTGAGGAGTTTAGGTATTAGCAGTTGATTATGAATTATGACCTCAAGTGAGACAACACACCCCAAGGTGGTTTGGGATATCCTATGGGTTGTGAGTTCAAAGTTAAGTAGCTGTGCTTAACACATCAGTGGGTGAGTCTGGCTATGTGGCATGTTGCCTGTGATGTTACCATACCACCAACATTAACACAGTGCTTACACTGCAGACGTCTATTTGCTTTTACTGCACATGTGTTGCTTAGGATGATTTGCTTTTACATGATGTAAATCACTGGAGTCAACCAGCATGTACGATTTGTTTACCAAATAAACCTTGAATTGTGTCAATAAAATGTTTGACCTATGGGATGATGCATATGACACATGTGCAAGGGAAAACTGACAAGTTAATGTCTGGGTTTGTCAATATTTCATATTTCAGTGAGGGTTTTAATGGTTCTGAGGGAGTCATGTCAATGTACAGAACGCTGCAGTGAATTGGTGTGTATCAATATATCAGACAACTATGATGGGAACAGAGAAAAGCTCTTGATGTTAGAAAACAAAATGATAATCTCTGTATCCTTCACTCTAGAATCTCACTATATTCATGGCATGAAATGAAACAAACACATATCAAGAGTTATCTGTTTTATTATGTCACTGTATATAGTCTACAGGGCTCTCTTAAATAGTACTTCTTCACAGAAAGGTTGATCAGACACTGGCATGGACTGCCCAGGGCACTGGTGGAGTCCCCATCCCTGAGGGTGTTTAAGGGCAGACTGGCTGCGGCACTTAGTTCCCTGGTCTAGCTGTTGTGGTGATGTTAGGTCATAAGCTGGACTGGATAATTTCTGAGGTCTTTTCCAGCCTCAATAATTCTGTGACTCTGTGAAAGGTTACCTGCATTTATAAATAAGTGTAGCTGTTGATCCTTGCAGCAGTACCATGTAGGTATTTTGATATTTCAGAGACCTGACATACGGGCTGTATGATTTTCCATTGCTGGAATGTACAACAGGATTGGTTTGGTTTAGGTGAATGAACATTAATTCAGTAAAATGACTTACAGTTGTTAGCTTGCATTTTAATTTTGGATGTTAATGTACCTTGAAGCTCTTAGTACTTGTGTTTCTGTTCAATGAAGATTTCAATGAAGATTCTGCTCAATCTTCATTTGGATATTTTCTCTGGCACGTGAGAATTAAACGGAAGGTTGCAGATGAGCAGGAGCATCAGCTGAATAGACATTTATTCACGATTTATACAGAATTGCTGTAATATAATGAAATGCCCTCTCTAGAAAGGGCTTGCAAAACAGAAGTGTAATTTATGGAGTCAGTCTCCTTTGCCAAGTTTCCAGTACATCACCCGGGCTGAGTGAGCTAGAACTAAATTTGAAGGTACTTTTGACTAGCTGGCAAACTTGTCTGGAATCAAGAAGATATAAAGGAACCAATGGAAGTCCAAGCTGCTATAGTCAGAGGACAAAATATAATTCATCTGTAGCAATAGCTCAGTCAGCAGGAGTATCTGTGGGCTACCACAAATTAGAAGATGGTTGTGAGTCACTGATGTGACAAAATGTTGACATCAAAGCCGTTCTGGGAGTTGTTGGTGAAGGTAAGGTATACAAGAGGATAAGAAGTTGTTACAGTGAAATGGAGTGAAGTAACAAGCCTGGATCTTTCATCCAGTTTTAGACATGATACTTTAAGGAATAAACCAAGTGGAGAAAGATCAATGCAAAGCAAGCAGCCTGTTGATTGCAGCATCTGAGTATGTTTTATGAAAAAACCTTGGATTCCCAGAGTGTCCTGTACAAGGATTCTTACGACCGAACATTCTGCCTAGCTGCTTTCAATCAGAGGAACAAGAAGGAGCTGAGCTCTCCCAGCTGCCTGCTGTTGCCTTCATGTGAGAGCAAAAAAGTGAGCGTGCCAGAGCAGTGCTGCTGCAACTGCCAACTCATTGGTTTTACTACTAAAGTGCTACTTGCTCAAATTCAGCTTGGTGATTTAGTAAAGAGAATAAACTGCTGTAATCCGCAGACACGGTTATCAATATGACAGCAAGCGTTCCTCATCTCTGATGATGAAACAAAAGACAATTTGCAGCAGTGTTGGTTTTCATTAGATTCTAGAAAGAGCTGTATAGCTACAATGGTATTTAGGCACTGGAATGGATTATCCAAAGAAGCTGCCAGACCTGTCTTTGGAGGTTTCTCACAGACTGAGCAAATACCTGTTCTGTATGGTCTGGGTATCCTCTCTGTGAGCAGGGAAATGACCCTAAACTTTCCCAGACTAACAGTTTTCTGATTGCTTCTCTTAATCTGCCTGTGTCCCTAGCATGAAATCCATGTTTCCCCATTTCAGACCCAGTATGTCACATGGCTATGCCCCAATGCCATAGGAGCTCCTAAGCTGGGCTTATCTCCACTTTGTCCTCAGTTTCCATATTCTAACCAGGTGTTAATAGATCAGTGCAAGTGACACTCTCTAGTGCCTCAGAGGTGTCAGAAACAAGCAGGGCTTAGCTTCAGACTGGTTTTATATTGACTGTGTACAAGAAAGAGTATGCCTACTGCTGCCCTCTTCACTTATTCTAATACTGTAGACTCCTGGGTTTGAAATTTGGGAATTTCAAATAACTGTTTTACTTTTGGCTTCCAGTCAGTAGACTCAAGGGTTATTGCCAAGATTTCTGGTTTAACGTTAGCATTTACTAACAACAAATACAGAAATTCCACGAGGAAAAACACAACAAAATAATGGCAAAAGTATCTGGGAATAGTTATGTGTGTGAAACCATTGCCATATAGTCCACAAAATACATGCCTCTTCTTCTACAGAGCATGTGAGATCTGTAGATGTAAAGCAAGTACTACTGTGTCTGTTACTAACACAGTGTTACTACTGTGTTAGTGCAGGAGAGGAGACTGGTGTCCCTAACACTTTAAGTCCAGAGAATGACAACAAAGCCCCACACATGTCTAGAACACAGGTTTGAGGAGGAATGGCTGTGGGGACTGGAGAAAAGAAGGGTCAAAGGAGACATTATCAATCTCTACATCTATCTGGAAGGAAACTGGAGTGAGGAGGGGATCTGTCTCTTTTCCCTAGTAGCAAGCAATAGGACTGAGAGGAAACAGCCACAGTCAGTGCTGGGAACGTTCAGATTGGACATTAGGAAGAATATCTGCACTGAAAAGTTGGTTACACGTCACAACAGACTACCCAGGGCAGTGGTGGAGTCCCCATTCCTTAAGGCATTAAAGGAAATGTAGACATGGTGCTTAGGGACCTGGTGTTTATTTGTCAGTACTGGGTTAATGGCTGGATTTGATGATCTTCAGTCTTACAACCTTAGGGATTCTGTAATTAGAAGGTAGATACATGACAGGGCTCCTCTTGAAGAGCCAAGTGAAATGTTTGGTTTGTTGTGTGTTATTGATGGACTATGGGCAGCAAATTAATACCTCTCCCATTTATGTAGCAGTACTGAGCCGCTGATTACTGTCGATCAATGCTGTACACCACAGTGCTGTACCCATTAAGCTCACTGTGAGAATATGAGGCATAGCTTTCAATAAGCCAGGTCGCAGATTCAAGTCAATGATCCAAGAGAAGGAGAATGTGAAAAGAGGGGGTGGGGACACAAAAGAACAACATGGAACTGGAAGTGAGATTAATTTCTTCATCTCGATACTTCTCCTAACCTCATTCTCACAACTCAGTATTTCTGAGGTCAGTGTTTTGTGAGACTGGGTAAAGTAAATTCCCAAATTAGTTGTTAGTGTCTAGGTCATTAAATATCAAACACTGAACTTCTGACCTTCTTAAAATTATATTACGTCATATTATCGATTTTTAAAGATAAGTTTTTACTAATAAAGGTATTAACCTTTTTTTATCATCACAAACATCCATTTGACCCAGTCCATCTATTCACTTGTCTGTGAATATTTTACACTCATGGTGAGGGTGCAAAGGGTTGCAGAAGGGTATATGTTAACAGAGTAGGATGACTTCTACCACCCTGTTCAAAGTTTTCTCACAACAGCACAGACTATGTTCCCCTCTTGCTTCTGTAGGCAAGGGGGGTTATTCACACCAGTATTTACCCCAAGTGCTGAGGTGACTACAGTGAACTTCATAGCTTTCTTGGTAAGCCCATATGATGGCCAGCATCCCATCTTGCAAAAGGGATACAGCAATGCATTCTGTTCATTCCTCTTGGCAAGTTATCTTCCATGGCACTTTCTGACTTAATCCAATCCTTGTCCTGAATGCACAGGACGGGAACTCTGTCTCGGGCAACCAATATTTAGTTTTTGGAAAATATTTCTTTTGTGAAGGCAATAGTTGCTCTCACTTTCCATTACTGTCTTTTAGGCTAGAAGCATACTACGTTTTGTATTCATAGGCAGCTTCACTATCTGATACTCATTTCTGATGCCTAGAAGTTCCTCATCTATAAATATTTTGCAGAATTTAAATTGAAACAGGCTACTAAAATATGTTGTAATTCTAGGCAACTGCGGAGCCATATGTCTATTCAAAACCAGCTCTTAATATTTTGCCTAGAGGAAAACCCTCTTTAAAATGCTTGGACAAGCTATATCTAAAGCTAAAACATGTTTGAAAGATGTCATTTTCCCCAGCAAGGTTCAATAATTCTCCTAGATCAGGACCACATCAATGGCCTCTCATGGATTTATATTCTGTAGCTAGATGTCAAAGTAAAAGTCTAATGAAACATCTGTCAAGGTTTCAAAGCCAGCACCATGCAGCTGCTTGCAAAAACCTACTCTTGAGGCAGGAGAAGGCACAAACAGTTTGAGAGCTGAGGCAAAGGGCAGGAAGGTCTTTCCTCCATGGTTTTACAGGCACTGGTTTCTGTGCTCAACAAGGGCCATCAGTTTCTCCTCTCACCACAAGCTGCAAGGCGATGTCTCGCCATCCCTGGAGGTGTTCAAGGTTAGACTGGATGAAGTGCTGAGTGGCATGATCTAGATGTTAGATGCTAGGATACTTATTTTATTTGGATTTAGGTTGGACTGGATGATCTTTTCCAACCTTATCATTACTGTGATACTGTAATGTCTGCTCAGGCAGGTCTTCCCCTGCCCTGCCGCCTCCTCATCTTTGTTGATCTGGTGGCTGCATCTTTCTCCCCTCAAACAAAAGGGAACTCCCAAACAAAAGGCCCCAAAACAGCAGGAAACAAGAACAGGAGCTTGCCAGACAGGTTTTCCCCCCTCCAAAATGTTTATTCACAGAGGTACTAATTGGTTCAGCCAGAGTTGGTCCAACCTAGAGCTGTGGGGAATCTTTCTTCCAGGAGTCAGCCAGCAGCTCCCTTCCCCCACTACTGATTCCCCTCCCCAGGCTAAAGCCACCACATTGTGATGATCTCTTGTACAGTACTGTGCAAATAAGGTACCTATAGTCGACAAAAAACAACCTGGTCTTTCTGAAGAGCTGGGCCTCAGAATCCTGAAGCACTGGATGGAGGACTCTTTCCTCCCACAGGAAGGTTGCAAATACTTGGGAGATAGAAAACTAAGATTAAATTGAAATAGCCTTTCAGTAGCCTTCAAAGCTTCATGTAAATTCAGGCACCTCCATCAGCTTCTGGCACCTGCATTAATTTGGGGCTCATGAGTTGCTAATAGGTAAAGACACTGGAGAGGGCTGCCTGCGGGGGTTTGTGGAGTCTCCTTCTCTGGAGACATTTGAAACCTGCTTGGACTTGGTGTGAGTGATCCTGCTGTGGCAGGGGGACTGAACTTTGGAGGTCCCTTCTGATCCCTGATGATTCTATGACTTCCTTTCTCAGAATCACCAATGGGTTCAAAGGAGTCATAGCCTGTCTGTAGTTTTGATGGAAGAAATAAATAATTCTTGAACTACTGGGAGCAGAGAGACCCGTGTCCATGGGACCAGAAGAATTCAGGTGCTGAAAACATGAATGAACAGGTTAATCCAAGAAAAGTGAAACTATCCTTGCTTTTTAAAATCTGCACTTGCATAATATGTTAGAAAAAGCCTCATCAACAGTAGCAAGAGCCTTGAAGAGCTGAGGGCAGTTATTCTCTTGTTTCCTATGTTCTCTTTTTTTACACCTGCCTCCGCTTTCTCGTGCTCTCATATGGGCAGTAGTTGCTGGCTCACATTGCAGGCTGTGTTGAGTATTTATGCCCAAAGCATGACTTCTCTTTTCTGAATTGCACTCGTTTAGTTTGGCTTTTAAGTTTCTGTGAAACTGTGAGAAGAAAGAGGCTTTTAAGATATCGTAAAAAGAGAAAAGGTCTTGACTTTTTATGTCATGCCTTGTTAGAAGCTCACACTTGGTTTTGGACAAAAGCATTCCAGACAGCTGGCCTCTCTCCAGAGTGACTTATGGCTTTTCTCATAGGTGGAGATATCCTAGGTGCAGGAGACTAAAATAACAGAAGATTTAACGTTAAGACTGCTGTTTTTTCTAAATCGTTTTTCTTCCCCCTTAATGCAAGAGAGGTATAGATCCAATCCAGTAAACAGTCACAGTCTTAAATACATATTCCTTGTGAGTCTTCAGGTGACAAACACCACTGTGCCAAACCCCTCTGTTCATGTCATCCTGTGGAATGTAAGATTAGTCATTCTTCTGCCTTCCCAGAGAAAACACAAAACATCTCTTTCTGCGTCAAGAGATATTTTTCACCATATATGTTGTTCTAAAATGGAACTGTGAGCTAACAAACTGAGACAATAACGATCAAGACTTCCTTTTTCAGTATGGTGTGGCTTTCCAGTGCAGAGTTTATCTGCTTTGTATTTAAAATAGCGGCTATAAACAACAGAACTGTCTGAAAATATTCCAAAGGCGTGAAGGACAGGAATTGTTTACAGATTTCACCAACAAAGGATGTTGAATATCTCTTAACAGAAGCACTCAAACTTCGCTGATCAACATACATAAGTTAATATATGTTGTGTGGTAGGTTTTGGAGGAGATCTGTATCTAATTACAAATCTCTCTATGGTTTATGAGTAATATTGGTGTGGAATAGGCTTCAAGGGAAGTGGCGAAGCGGTGTGTACTAAGCTATTGGCAAAGGAACTGTATAAAGTGTTTGAAGGCTCTTCAGAGAGCAGACCTGAAAAGAGTGGTGCTGTGGATGTGATGACAGAGTGGGGTTCCCATGTATCAGCTCTGACATGCGTTTTGACAGTTGTATAAGCCAGAAGGTGCTGTCTCAGAAACATCAGGATGTGACATATTTATAGTGTTCCTGTACTCCTCTTGTTAGAGGATTTTTTGACTGAACAGTGTTTTATTTGGAACTAATGTATGTATTGGAGGCTCCAGAGAAGTCTGTGCTAGTGAGAATAACAGCGGAGTCTCTGTACAAAGCAGAAGTAACTAACAGAAATATCGAATGCCCCACCAGTTTGATCACTAGTAAAGAGGAAAAAAGGTAATACACTGGGGTCTTTCTATTTCGTGGAGTTTTGTTAGGAAGAATAATATCCTAGCCACTTACACAGAAATGTAGGAACTTCAGCAAACGTGGCTGTCTACAAGATGTGCGGCATAGCTCTGCACATAGTTCAAAGAAATTTTGGCTAATGCCTGTGAACATGACACTCGATCATAGCATCATTGGGGATCGAAAGGGACCTCAAAAGATCATCCAGTCCAATCCCCCTGCCACTGCAGGATCACCTAGACCAAGTTGCACAGGAACAGATCCAGGCAGATCTTGAATCTCTCCAGAGAGAGAGACTCCACAACCTCCCTGGGCAGCCTGTTCCAAGGCTCCGTTACCCTCACTATGAAGAAGTTCCTTCTGATATTGATATGGAACCTCCTCTGTTCCAGCTTGCACCCATTGCCCCTTGTGATATCACCAGATGACACTGAGAAGAGCCTGGCTCCATCCTCCTGACACCCACTCCTCACCTATTTATAGACATGAATGAGGCCACCCCTCAGCCTCCTCTTTTCCAAGCTCAAGAGACCCAGCTCCCTCAGCCTTTCCTCATAAGGGAGCTGTTCTACTTCCTCCATCAATGTTGTATTCTGGAATTAGCTTAATTCTACTTTAGTAGCAATGGAAAATGAATTAGTTATATATTTTAAGTTTGTTGTTTATTTTTTCATTAGCTGGTTTTGATGGAAGACATGAGTTGATCCAAGCAGCTTTTTGGCAGGAGTTGTTGATTTTTTTACTACATGTGCTCTATTAAAAGGCTCTTTAATTTTAAAAGTAGCCACTAACATGTGGGATATGAAGGCCAAATGTAGAATCTAGTTTCAAAAGTGCAGATATGTTTGTTTTCAGCTGTCTGATACAGATTCTTACAAAGTCATATCAACTTACTAACAGAGTCAGATCTTCACTCTGAAGCTGTCATGTCTTAGATGACAGGTCTTGGCTGCTCTGGATTACTCCCAACAGCTCATGCTGTTCTAATTTGTATAATAACATTTGTACCCCTTTTTTTCAGAAGGGATGGGAGTACCTACTTCAGGTCAGTGTCATAAGCATTTCAGGAGGGTCTGCAGTGAATGAGCCTTTCTGTCATCTTTCTCTGGTTAGACCACGCTGTACGTTTACTTAGGTTTATAATGAGACATTTCTGAAAGGAAAATGTGTGTTGCCTAGTTTGGGCTTTGCCAATATAAAGGATTTTATCCCCACTGTATTTCTTCCTGTGACTCCTTGCCATGTAGTGACTTCGAAGAAATCCCACTCTGTTGGAATTGCTGGCAAATTTAGTCCTGTAAGGAAAATGCTTCTGCACTCTATAAGGGAAGTTGAAGCAACCTTGTTTTATGTCAGACCAGTGCAACTGGCAGCTTCTTATACAAAGCTTTATGTTCTTGGAACAAGTTTGAATAGCTTTTCGTGTGGGGCCACTTAACCGTGTGAGCCACCAGCTTGACTCTTAGGATGCACCATTCCAGTGTGACTGGGTTAAAAATAGGGCACCCGTGCTTTTTGTGAGCCCCCCCTTGGAAAGCATGGCTAGCTTGTCTCCTTGTCCAGGGCCCTGAATGTTTGTCCCCACTGTTGCAGATGTGCTTGCCCCATCTCAGAAATTTAATCGCTCCTTGCTGAGAGACTGTTTGTTTGGTAAATTAAAGCTTGGGCTAAGCAAGGCTTGCTGCTTGTTAGGAACAACTCTACAGCTTCACTTATTTTTGTCTGTGTGCCTGTATGGTCACACTAAGGAAACTGCTCCGTTGCTCTCTGTAATAGAGTGCTGTAGCCTACAGTATGGGTGGCTGTACCAGCAGTGGGATGAGTTCATCTCACTGGGCAGTTACACTGCGCTGAAGGGCCTCATCTCTGAATCATAGAATCCTTAGGGATCGCAAGAGACCTCAGAAGATCATCCAGTCCAATCCCCCTGCCACAGCAGGATCACCTTGACCAAGTTGCACAGGAACACATCCAGGTGGGTCTGGAATATCTCCAGAGAAGGAGACCCCAGAACCCCCTTGGCAACGTGTTCCAGTGCTTCGTTACCCTCACGGTGTAGAAGTTCCTTCTGAATCAAGTGGTGTAAAGGCACTGCACATCTCACACGCAAGTGTTCAATGTTTAAACAATTAAAAAGGGCTAATGGAAGCATAGCAGATTTGCATATATGCAAATACAGCAGATTTGCATATAGTTCAAACTGTGGTTTGAAGAAGCTGAAGCATCGTTCCCGTGGGAAATGAAGGAGATGGAAGTAGAAGGAATTGAATTTATTGTAGATATTTTCTTGCTTTGTTAGGTGGGCTAGAACAAGGATCTAAGGCCCTGAAGCTGCAAACACTGACACACTGGCTTAACTTTACTAGGTAGGGTAGTGCCATGCAAGTTAGCAGGGCTGGTAATGGCAATGCAAATAAACATGGAAGAGAACTTTGTTACAACTGAAGCCTCGTATTGGATTCTCAGTACATCCGAAAAGCCGTGAAGGGTTTTGTGGGATGTATTAACAGACCGTACTGGTAGCTAGGTCACTTTTTTCATCTGAATTTTAAACAGATGGCAAGAAGCCTATACCTTATCCAGTGAAAACACCGGTAATACCTCCTGTACGTTGTAGCAGTGAATGATGTCTCACTGTAAGGATGCAGAAAGAGTGCAGTATGAAATATTTTACAGATACTACCTTTTCCTTTTGCTCTTCCCCCAGTTTTTCTGAGGTTGGCTCTACAATGTTTTGACAGTGTTAAAAGCTATTCTGTTCCCTTTACCTATCACAGTTTGCTAAACAGAACTTTTATACAAGATTTGAAGTGGAATGTTGTAAAGTTATATGCTTTTAGTCTGTAAAACTTTGGACACTGTCCAGCAGACCATTTTTACATGGCCTGGATCCTTTTCAGACAAACGGGATCTGTAGTAGGGTGCAAAATTTTAGACAACTGATGCATTCTTTAAAATAACTGCACGTTGGCCCGCTGCCTCTTACAGGAGTTTGTTAAGACTCCCCCACTGCTGCCTAGGAATATATTTGTAGAGACAGGAATTATGAGTGCCCACAAAATAACAAATTTAAAGGTAGGTTTTCTTAACTCTGGCACGCTGAGAATTTGTTTGTGATTTATTAGCCATCTAAGCAAGGTGGGTAAGGGCACTTAACACTTCTGGATCAACACGCCTATAAATATGGAATAAATATCTTATGATTTATTCAAGGCAAATGTGTCTCAGATGCTTCCTCCCCACCTTTAGCAATAGGCTAACTTCCCAACTCTGTTACTTCATTCCCAGCAGAAAAGAGATCCTTGATACAAGGCTCCTGCAGACATGTTCTGCTGCGTTTAGCAGCTCCTGTGAGCCCATCTGGGGAAAACTCCCATTTCCTTGCACAAATTTTAGTTGTATTGTCTCCCTGCTCCTTCACAACTGGGCTTGTATTGTTAAGCCTAGAACTTCTGGATCTTCATTTTTCTTTGTCCCTCTACCTGATGCAATCACCTCTAACTCCTACTGATTTTCTGTCACCATAGCTGTGGTGGTAGCAGATAAAACGTTTTACTGGTCTCCACTGTTGGATTCAGCTAGGAGATACTTTATCAAAGCAGAAAAGCAGCTGTGCTGGTGTTAGAATGGTCAAAAGAGGGATGGATGTGATCCTTTCTGTCTCCAAGGTGAATGGGCAGGTCTCCCTTATCTGTTGGTGAGAAAGGGAAGGTTCATAGGTTCTCTCTACAAGAGAATAGTAACAACAATGTTTCTCCTCATAAGTTAGTAAGAAAACACAAGTCCAGACAATCTCCTATTGACATGGCTTTTTAGACTTCAGATAGGAAATTTGGTAAGAGTTCTACACGTATGAGCTGCTTCTCCATGAAGTAGCAGTTTGGCTGACTCTCAATCTTTCTTGCTAGCAATCCTAGAAATTAATGTCTTCTGTATGTCAGCAAGGTTGGATGTGAGTAACTAGAAGGTCTGTCACACTTAAACTCAAGCCAGTTGTTAATTCCAAGCTTGCCTCACAAGTGAATTGCATGAATTCATGCAGACTTTTGTCCTGAGGCTGGCATGGAGAAGGGTGGGGTCTTTGGTGCTGCAGATGCTTTGTATATGAGTGCTGTGACAGCTACAAAGTCTTAAGGTGTATTTTATCAAACTTTCTCACAACTAGGAAAAGTTATCTCTGACTAAGCCTTCTTTGAATTCTTTGTGATGTGCACCATGGTCCTTGAAAGAGGTGTGAGCTCTGCCTTTATAAGTTTGCCTTTAAAATTCTGGAGGAATGGTGTAGCCGAGCTGAACTTCTGCAGAGGTGTCTATGTGCTCTGGTCCCTCTGAATTTATAATGAACACTACGACCCACTGCTGAAAAACTGAGAAATACAACAACCCAGCTGCCTGCAGGGGTTTGTTATGGCTTGGGACACAGTCGGTTCTTTCCTTCAGAGGAAGCTGGGTCCGATCACAATAGCTGTACCTCTGTACTGGGTCTGACTAGGGTAGCTTCTTTTATAGCAGCTGCTATGGTGCTATGCTTTAGATTTTTGACTGAAATCAAACTGATAACATGCTAATAGTCTAGCTGTTGCTGGACAGTGTGTGTTCAGCATCACTGTTTCTCACTCAGCCATACCAGTGAATAAAACAGGGATGGAGGGGATGCAACTAGGCAGCAGAACTAAACTAACCAAGAAATATTCCATGTCATACAATTTCATGTTTGGTAATAAAGGGGAAAAGAAGGGGCTTTAGAGCTATCTTCTGCTCAGGAGCTGTGTGGACATCAGCCAACCCAGGGGAAGTTGTGAAGTGATTGCTTTTGCATTGCTTGTTTTGTTTTCTTTCCTCTTCTGTGTACTAAGCAAATATTTATTTTTGCTTGGTTTATCTCGACCTTGAAGTTTTCTTGTTTTTATTCTTCCTTTCTTCTTCCCCCACCTCATTTATGGTGGTGAGGGGAGCAGCGAGCAAGCAACTGTGTGGTGCTTATCTGCCCTTTGGTGTTAACCCACAACAGCCATACTTTGCAGGTTTGAGCTACACACCCTCAGAAAATTTAGCACACCCAAATCTTCCCAAATTCATGCTTGCTATAAAAATGCATGCAAATGTGACTACACATGTCAGGGTGTACATCAGTGAGAGAGAAGGAAACCAGTTGCTGTAGTAGAGCCCAACTGAACAATCTCTGAGTGATAAGCAGCTCTTTTCCATTCATAAACTTTTAGATGACTATCTCTAACAAAGGGAAAAACAACTGTAGAAGCTCATTTTAAAATGAAAATGAGACTAATATTTATTGAACTAACTTTGGACTCTTTAAAGTCAAATGGTGCCTCATGTCCTACTGGCTCACAGTGTATTTATTTCCATAATTATTGTCTCCCTTTCTAATTATTACCTTTTATTTTTGAAAAGTAGATAGACCTGGGTAGTATCCACATTCTCTGAGTGAGAACACTCAGGTTAGTAGGGCTGAATAGAATAGTTTCTATGGATGAGTATGAGATAAGCAGATTCAGGAGGTTTAGACTTGATATTAGGAAAAGGTTTTTCATCGAACAAGTGATCCAATTTTGGAACGGGCTGCCCACGGAGGTGGTTGAGTCACTGTTTCTGGAGGTGTTCAAGGTTAGTCTGGGTGAAATGCTGAGTGGCATGAGCTAGATGTCAGACGTTAGGTTTACTTGGTTTAGTTAGATTTAGGTTGGATGATCTCTAAGGTCTTTTCCAGCCTCATCATTACTGCGATACTGTGAATATTTGTTGCTGGGTAGGCATATTTGGTTTTGACCTTTCTGTAGTGGAACCATAAGAAAGCCAACAAGGGCTCAAAGCATTGAAAGCATTTTATTTGGTGTTGCAGTATGAGTTGGCTCATGATCACTCTTTCTGGGCAATGCTGTCTTTTAGAGCCTGAAAGATAAACATGTCAATTCTTTTCATGGTTTACAGGGGTGCAGAGGAAAAAATTAGGCTTGGAATTATGCTTGAATAGTATCTTAGAATCATTAAACAGTGGTGTGATTTGCTCCTCAGCTCCACTGAGTATAAAGAGAAGAATTGCATATGCAATGAAATAGAGTTTTACTCTACAAATTCTATTTAGGGTACAGTATTCATTCTAGGAGGTGCTCTATGTTTCCTTAGGCAGTGAAGATAACTGCTGAGAAATAAAATGTGACTTAATCAATAGGAGATTCCTGAAGTAATCAACATGACAAATGCAATATTACTTTGACAGATTTGAAATAGCTTTGTTATTAAAGTGCACACTCGCCCCAACTGTCGAAAACGCTCCTTTAAATTTAAATATTAAAGACAGGCATAGTTAGTGGTATAAAGACATTTCTGGCACAAAGACAAAGCTGTATTTTTTTTTCCTGACAATTACCCACTATATTAAGCAAACAAAATGTAAGAACATTTCTTTTTGCAGTGTTTCAGCAGGAAATATGTAGCTTTGGCTCTATGAAATGACAGTGCTCAGGAAGGTAAATGTATTGAATTACTCCACTAATAGAAAGGAGATGGTGGTACAGTAGTTTTCCCCCAGGCACTGAGTTTCACAGGTGCTGTAACCCTGGTGGGCTACAATGATAGTACTGTAAATGCAAAAACAACAGTTCGCAATTAGATGCATTTTTGTGTGAAACGTGATAAATCAAGGGGTGGAATTTGTCAGGTATCAATTTCCTAACGGCAAGAATGTTTATCTAAAATACTAAAACTTCACAGCTGAAATCACTATTTCCTCATGTTTTCACTCAGTTCACAGGAGACATAGTACAGCAGTTCCTAGAAGGAAGCTGCTCGGTTTCTTTTTCGTTCCTTTGAAGGCGTTTGGTAGGCAGGCATACCCACACCTTTATCTCCATACTTTCTAAATTCTGTCACTTAGTCAGGGAGGGTGGCACTGTGTTAGTGCTGCCTGTCACCTCCCTTCCCAAGTATTGTTGATATTTAAGGGTGCTCTTGAAAAGAATTCTGCACACCCACCGCTCTTGTCAAGTGAAAAGTGTTTCTTCCTGTGAGAGAATGCTGCCACTAACTGCAGCTTACTGGCCAGGTATCACTGAATCCATAATGTTGAGAAAATTATTGAAACCCTCTGAGAAACTGTAGGTCCACTGTGATAAATAAGTTACTTTATCCTTTACATATAACTGGGAATTAAAACTTTCTTGGGAATCTCACTTCTCATGTCAACAGAAATATTGCAGGTCTTTAGGTTCTTTGCTGGAGGGAGGGTGTTTGTGTTTAGGTCTGGATAACGCACATAGAGAAATGTGTCATGAAAGAGCTGATCTGGCTTCTCTGAAGTGAGATCTGTCCATAAGGAGGTGCCCTAGAAGTATCAGATAAGTGGAAGAAGGAATAGCAGCAAGATTGTGATGAGGTAGCTGGACCTGTCATCTGTCTCTGAGACCATTCCTGCACCCATGCGGATGCTTCTGGCCCTGATATGACCCTTCAGATGTGGGGATGACCCTTCAGATCTGGGGATGAGGAGCACCTGTCCTCTCTCTGGGAGCACATAGGTTCTAAGTCTGACCTGTGTGAGCACTTCTTCTGGTGTGATTGAAATTGTCCAAGATGTGACTCTGTCCCAGTTTCCTATGAGGTATTTACTCAGTGGAATGTCAACTGGACATGACCACTGCGTTAACAAGAGGACCGTAAGTATGCGTGAGGCACGCTGCTTAGTAACAGTAATATGTTTTGGAGCAATGCTATTGTTTAGAGACCTCCACATTTTTGTCACGTTTGGGCTACAAAGTTCACCCTTTTTTCCTTTGTTTCTCAATTTTTTGACTTGGTTCCCACTGAAAAGTGAATGATTAAACTGCTCTGGAAATTCTCCCTATCAAAACACCAGATAGGGCTTCTCTCATTTGCTTTCTCTCTTCATGGAAGTGTGTGAGTCATCCACCTACACAGCATTCATTTTCTTATCCTAGTGAGTGCTCTCTGGATCCAGTGTTGAAATATGGGGTATGTATAAAGCTTGGGGTTATGTTCTCTGTTCCTGTGGCCCACCCAGGGAGCCTGGGTTGTGGAGGACAAGATGATGCAGATCCCCAGAGTCTGCATGATGCCAAAAGCAGAATTCAGATCCAGGTCTCCTAAGTATAGTGCTCTTGGGTTATTCACTCCAAGCATCTGCAAGGTGTGAGACCAACCCCATGGTTGACCGACCTGGCTGTAGGAGTGGTTGACCTTGGGGCAAGGTTTACTACTTTGTATGTTCCTGTAGCCTGAAAGTGTTTGATTTACTGGAATGCAATAAAATGCTAGTGCTTGAACATAAAATGTAGGTGAAGAAGAGTGGTTAATGTGTTAAGTGTTAACCAGAGGCAGGCAACAAAAGGCTGTGGTGGGTGCAGAAGTCTCCTGCCAGCCTCTGCAGTAGAAATATGTTTCTATTCACTGTGGCTTGGAGTGATAGCCAGGACACAAAAGGAAAACAAGCAGTAATCATTATCTTCTAGCTGAAGCAGATCCAAAGTGAATATAAACACTGATTGTTTGGAGACCATCAATTAAGCAAAGAAGTATTTTGAGCAGGTGCAGAAGAGATAATGAATGAAAAGAGAACCTTTATAGTCTTGTATGTTTGAAACAGTTTGGCTTTTTGATGTTGTGTTTACTGGGAAAAGTATTGAATTGCTTGTTGGAGCCCGTGGTTCATTTATGAATGGGTTTTAGTTTAATAAACACACTGCAAACATCAAGAGGGAAGGTCCCAATGATGGGAAATATAGAGCTGGAGGATGTTTTATTTATGACTACAACAATACCAAAAGAACATTTGAACTTATGGATAGAAGTTTATGGACTTTCTTGTTAACCTCGGATTTATTAAAGCGTAGTTATGTGAGCTTTCATATACTCCCCAGTGGCGTCTGGAGAAATTGCCGCAGATGCGGCTTTCTTGTATTAGTCACTTTGTAGAGATGTGATTCCTGAGAACTTGAAAAGCCGTGTCAGACAAAGGGTCAGAGGAAAGGAAGCATTCATTATCTTCACTTTGCAGAAGAGAATCTGAGAAAGAGAAGGGCAAGGGACAGAAATTTTTACAAAGAGGCACACTGCCTCTACCAAAAGAAAATTTAATTGGCTTTTCATACAAATTCTGCAGACAAAACAAGGAGCTGAGCGCTCATCTCCCAGGAGTAATTGAGGATAAATATGGATCAATGTAGCCTTTTCATCTCCAATCTTGGCAAAGTCTTACATGTCCATTCCTAAAATAAATACCTGCATGAATGTGTCATCTTGTTTGTTTTTAACAACTCTTGCCCTTTGTTCTGCCAGGGTTTGACAGTTAGCATTCTGCACTTTCATGCTCTCCACACTTTGTTCTCTCACAGAAATTTGAATCAGTTTGTAATTGATTCCTTAGCTTCTTTGCTTTCTGTTCTGGAAAGACAGCTTTACTATTCAGGGCTAAAGGTGGTAGAAGAAAACACTTAATGTGTTAATCAGAAGTGCAGAACTGGTTTACTGAGTAGCCTAGGGAAAACTTTTTGATCCTTCTGGCTGGTTTAGTTGTTAAACTGGTGAATAGAAATGTGTCTCCATGACCACTGGATGCTCCATCCAAGCTGCACATGGTAAATATATTACCATGTGAAAACTAACTACTAAAGACACAGCGAAGCTACCTTATAAGCAATGAGCTTGTGAGTTGCCATGGCATGCAGAGAACACTCGTGTTGCAATGGGAAGGCACCGATGTGAAGGAAAGGTCTGCACCCCAGGGGTGGTAAAAAAACCAGAGGAGTAGTTGTGCCTTTGAGGCAGCATATGGCATGAGGGTGCAATATAAGATTCATAAAAGGGCACCTTCTACACCTGTACAACTCTGCACTATGGCTGAGCTGTTTAGGGGAGAGGTCTGGCAGAGATGCTTATGGTACAACCTATTTCATGCTACTTTTATCCTGTGCAGAGTGAATTGATGGCATCATTTAGGGAAGAGGTGGAGCTGAGTTAAGGAGACTAATGCTGAGAAAGGGTCACTGATTTTATACTGTATTTTTTTTGTCCCTCCATTGATGATCTCTTTGAAAAATCCCTACAAGATAACTGTTTAGTCCTAATTCCTGAAAAGAAAGGAACCCCTTTGGTATGGGAAGGGGGTTTAAAAAAAAAACACAAACCACTGCTGATATCAGCAATGAAGCAAATGAAGCCATAACCTCATCCCATGTCATGTTGGAAAGAAAAGCCTTCAGAGGCAGCTGGTTTCCTGGGAACCCCTGTGTAGACCAAGGATGCTGTGAGGATGAGTCTTAAGGCAAACAGAAGCAGAAACATTATGGACTGGTTAACTGACATAAACATCACCTTACCTGTAATGCAAACCGGAATGCATCAAAACGCTTGGGAACATACAGGATTTACTATGACTAAACATCTGCCTTCATCAATGTAAAAAAGGCAGGGCTCTATTTCAGTCAAGCATGATTTTGCTGTTAAATTCACAGTTAGGCTGACCATGGATTTGTACATTTGGTTTTCGTTTATCTCAAACTGTCTTGCCATTTGTTTTCTCTTGATCTCAAACTGCCTTGCCTTAAATATTTATAAAATATAGAGAACTCCCTCCTTCTTTCAAAGAACAGAATGACTCACTGAGGCTTATCTAGTATATTTTTATAAAACACATAGCATGTTTTACATAAAATTGAGTCCAAACTCTCTGCTAATGAGGAACCCTGTAACAACAGATCAATTTTCTCATATATGAAAAAGGAAGAAAACAGCAGTGAAACGTTTAGGTTTGCACTGTCAGTGTGTTACAAACACGAGATATGAAACCGCACAAGCAACACAAGGTTTGATGTGTGCTGGTACTTGCTCTGAGCTTGCTTTCGAATGGAAATATGAATTTAATTAGCCCCTGAACACAATGCGGGGCAGAAACATATAATCACTGCACATCAAGTTTCCCTTTGAAATAAAAAGCCATTTCTTAAGCTTTTGAGAAGGATGTGCCAGCCTAAATGTGGATTACAAATTAGACATATATGCTAATAGAACTATATATATCTTGCCAGATGAATATAAGAAACACTCTTCTAACTGCCATGAGGGCATTATTCACTTTTAAAATTCAAGCATTACTTATTTTGCTTCCCCAAGTCCCAAATTGGGTTTCCCCATGCAGATGTACTTTAAATCCTCAAACACTACAACAATTAGGAAAGTAAAGCTAAGATTAAAATTGTCTCAAAATTAGTTTCCTGGCATGACTTTAATTAAATTATAGAGGAATTTTTAATGGCTCTTCCATTGAGAAAAGTTTATTGCTCATGCTTTTTTGTGTGTTTGTCGTACAACAGTTCAACATTATTTTAATTTGCATAATTAACTTAGACTTGTATTGCTTTCTCAAGATACTTTTCTAAGCCTTGAGGATTTTTGAATACAAATGCCATTCTAATTTGTTTAATCTGTTGAAAATGTAGGCATAGTTTCCTTTTATTTTCTTTCTTCCCCCCTTCACTCTCTATTTTTTAACCAACCACAGTTAAAAATCACTGTGATATTTCTCCACCAGCCCTCCTCCCAGTATTTGACATTATCTGGGTTAGCCTCAAGAAGTCATCATGTAAGGACTTTTTATTTCCTCTTCCTTTTTGCTTTGTTTCCTGAAGTAGCATTGCAAAGCATGGTGGAGCAGGCAAGAGCCCTAAGAGACAGCCGGTGGTGGAGCACCAGGTGCTGCCATTGCTGCGCAGGATGGCTGACTTTGGGGGTGGGAACAGCCCTGAAGCTTAATTTTCTTCCTCTTTCTGTAGGTCATGGCACGTGTCCTTTTGGGATTGAGTTGCTAACAGGTAGAGGTGTTCTTCTGGCTGGTACCCAGCCATCAGGCACTCTAGAAAACTCTACCAACTGCCTTTGCTGCAATTTCAGGTGATGTCTGCTTCCAAAATGTCAACAGTTGGAGGACAGGCTCTTTTCAGCAGGAATTTTCTTAGCTGAAGAACTCCTGGTCTAGTTGTATCTTGACGTATGTGGAGGTTTTACATCTCACTCTTTGGATGCTCAAATTACACAAGGTGGTTTCTCCATTAGATGGCACTGCTCGTTGCAGTGGTGCCTTCAGTCACTCCTGATGTGTTAAATTGCAAGTAATTAACTTTTAGGAGGTGTGTTTGTAATAAAAGGCAGTTTTCCATGTGGGTGTTTGTTCTTAACAGACTGAGGAAAACTGTCTTTCTTGCCCTTTTTTTTTCCTCTGAGTAACAGTACTGGAAGTGCAGAGTAGTACAAATCCACAGAGGATGCAGGTGAGAACAAAAACTACAAAGTCCTCTCTCCCTTCACTCAGAAATCAAGTTGCCTTCACAGAGGTGATTTAATTTGGGTCCCTGTGATTTGAGGAGCCAAACATCTGGACAAAGTTTTTTCATTATTAATAGCAATGTTTAAAAAAATCCCCACCTTTGTTCTCAAATTTGGAAGCACACAAAATTAGAGCTGGCTGTGGCTCTCAGACCTATGAAAAAGGTGTGGATAAATACCTGGTTCCTTTGTGACAGCCAGGGAATCAAGCTATTACATCGACACAGATGCAAGTGGTTCAAAAAAGAGAGATCAAGGGAAATGGTCTTTCTTTAGCTTCAACAGAGATTGACTTCTGAATAAGGGGCTAGCAGGAGGCCAGGGCATGTCTCTGCTAATGGGGGAGGTGCTGGAGTGTGACTGGGAAGGTCCCAGGCGTGATTCTGACCTGGCAAGCCAGCACTATCTTCCCTGTTCCCAGGCATGGTTTGGGCACTAGGATGAGCCAGGGATAACCCCTGTAAGGGTTTATGACTGTGGCCACTCTGTTTCAAAGAGCAGGAGAATTTAACAGTGTGAATGTGAGTCATTCCATGCCTGTTGGCCTCAGTGCCAGAGAACACTCCCAGGCTCATTTAATTCACTCATGTAAGTGTAGGCACCTTGTACCAACAAATCATGAAGCAAAGGGGAGGAGGAGATTTACCCATTTAGGACTTTCCAGCCCTGGCGAGGCAATGAATAGCAGTGTTGTACCTGCTGAATATTTTGCTATGTGGATCTTTTGAAAGCATCACTGCTCTTGGCTGCACCTACAGCGCTTGTGTTATCAGAGGCTGTGAAAGCTAACTTAGTCAAGGAGAATAACAGCAAATGGGATCCGGGCTCAATATTGTATTTAGCTGAGAAGATAATATGACACTGCAGGCTGGATTGGGGAGAGGGAAACACAGATGACTACCTGGCTGCATTATTGACTCTCAGGGTGGCTTTGAGCCAAATACTTCATCTTTTAGTTTCCAGAAGTGACTAATGCATTTTCCTGCTAGCTACATGCACACTTCTTTATGGTGTCATAATTCAGTCATTAAAATGGTGGCCTTCTGTACACCTAAGGCTGTAACTTTTTCAGGTCTGATTTTATAACATAGGAAAAATAATAATGGAACTTTTCCCTATCCAATTTCTGTTTGTTTTAATGTGCTTTTAAGTTTCTTGTAACCAGAACTGCTTCTTACTCTGTACCTGGTAGACAATAATGATTTTAAATATAATTTCCCAGCCATGCTTGCATTACGTTCTGGCTGATAGAGCATGCTTGGGCATGAACAACCACAGGTACTGGTATAGGCTGGGGACTGACCTGTTGGAGAGCAGTGTAGGAGAAAGGGACCTGGAGGTCCTAGTGGAGCAATGTGCTTTTCTGGCCAAGAGGGCCAACAGCATCTGGGGGTGGGGGATCAAAAGGGAGGTGGCTAGCAGATTGAGAGAGGTTCTTCTCCCNAAGGGGAAATGGGTGCAAGCTGGAACAGAGGAGGTTCCATATCAATATCAGAAGGAACTTCTTCCCAGAGAGGGTAACAGAGCATTGGAACAGGCTGCCCAGGGGAGTTGTGGAGTCTCCTTCTCTGGAGACGTTCAGCATCCACCTGGATGTGTTCCTGTGCAACTTGGTCTAGGTGATCGTCTTGTGGCAGGGGGATTGGACTTGATGATCTTTCGAGGTCCCTTCTGATCCTTAAAGTAGTTCTCATGTTATCTATATTAACCATGCAGTGTAAGTTCAAATGACCTATTTATATAAATTGATATACAAGTAATGAGAAATAAAGTTTGCATCTGTAACACAAGCTTCACAGGCATAGAAAAATCCAAAGGTTTTAATAATACAGTTTACACAACACTAAACTGTTAACAGCTTAGCTTTTATAGAGGTTTAGAAAGGAATTCAAGCAGGTGTGGTAAATGATCAGTTGAAAGGAAAAAAACTCTATAAAAACCACAGACTTGTAATTTAATTTATGCTAAATTTCCAAAAGTTCAGTTAAGGCTCAATTTACTTTTTCATTATAAGCAAGATTTTATTAAAAAACTTAAGGTTATAAGTTAGCAAGTAAGCTATAGGCAGATATAACATTAATTTTGTAAATTTAAATGAGAAATGTCTGGGCAGTAAAATCCTCTGCAAACCAAGGACTTTGATAACCTTTAAACATCTTAAGGATTACATTTTTGGTTGGATTTTTTGAGTTAATAACAGGGATTTTTTTTTTGTTGTTAAATTTTGACTAGAATTCAAGTGCATTTTTGCTGCCTTAGTAACTGTCAGACATCACGTGTTTGTGTGTGTAAGAACCCTGCATGGTACCCAGAGTGTAAGAGACTGGTGGGTGACTGCTAACTCTTCAGGAGCTTGGAAACACTAGCTGGTTATTTGCAACACTAAAAGCCTATTTTTATGTAGCCTGGAAAAAAGTGTCTATTTTTGTTTCAGCTCAGTGTGATACTTATTATTTTGAGGGTATTTAATTTCAAAATTACTTGTTGCAGTGGCTCGCTTAGGGTCAGCCACAGAATTGGTCATCTGTAGCTCTTTAGTGATGAAGCAGCGTTGCCTATTACAGTTTTGGATGCAATGCCAGTTGGTCTGATTTAA
The DNA here is from genome assembly GCA_013397515.1 of Upupa epops. Taxonomy (NCBI): domain Eukaryota; kingdom Metazoa; phylum Chordata; class Aves; order Bucerotiformes; family Upupidae; genus Upupa; species Upupa epops. The sequence continues at coordinate 78,491 of VZRI01002458.1, read as the reverse complement.
AATGTAATCTTTAGAAATGTGAGGGCTCTGCTCTTGGATGTTTTGGAGCCTCATTTACATTCTCCATCTAACAGCAAGCACTAAAATGTGCAACTAAAATGCTCTACAAGAAAAATAAGGAAGAGAGAGTGTCCGAGGTTAATCAGAGTAGGTCCATGTGGAACCCTTTAATAGAGATGGGCAGTCAGCAGAAGCACTGAGACAAAACACTGAGCACAGCAGAAGGACAGAGACAAAACAGGGATAAGTCTCTACCTGGCAACACCTCTAAGATGCTAGCTAACCAGTGTTATTACCTATCCTGATTACGTAGCAAAGGTGTCTTTGTAGAAGAACATTTCCTTTGCATGGTTATATCTAGAACTCTGTCACTATTAACTGAGGTTAGGACAGAGTTGTACCTCTTTCTACAGGTAAAAAGAAGTATGGGCTAGGTTTTGTATATAAACAGAAAATATTAAAAGGTTTTCCTGAACCAATTTACATCATTCTGCCTATGCCTCAGTCCTGCATAATCACACAAGGAGGCAGAGCACACACTGTGCTTGTGCTGCTGAGCAGTCTGTGTCTGCAGACCTTCTGCCAGTACTCTGATAGGGAAGTATCATGTCCATGTGTGATTCTTATTGCAAAAACAAGATCAGCTTGGGCTGTCACTTCCTTGTTATTATTGCAAGGATATTTGACAGCTTGTATTAAACTAGCTTAAGTGAGAACCCAAATAGCACCCTTGAAACAAACACAGAGGCTGATGGCAACTGCATATTAGAGTCAAAATTGCCCCGTTATCAAAAGCAAATCAGTCTTTCTCATTCACAGCGTTTCTTCCCAATGTTTTCTAGGTGTTGTGTTGTCTTGGTTTGGGTTTTTATGATAAGTTTTCTTATATATGAAGACTTGATAACTGATAACGAAAATCATTTATAGTTCAGGCTGCCTGGAGAATAAGAGTGAGACAAAGCTGGGCAGAGTTTAGGAGTTCAGCATTTTGGGAGGGAATGATGATCAAACACTTGGATCAAGTGCACACTGCTCAAAAATTGAGTTTTAGAAGAAACAGGAGTCTTTTAAGAACCTTTTATTGGTGGTTATGTGTCACATCACAAGGTGGTGCCAGCTCAGTACAGATGTTGTGTAAAATGATCACCGATGATAACTGATGATTAGTGGAAACTGAAATATTCATAAATAGTCAAATGTTAATGGGAAGCTGAGACTTCTGTTTTTCAAAGCAGAAGTACTAGTCTTATAAACATAGCCTTTCTGAGTAATTTCTCTTAAATGGCATTGTTGTGGTATGAGGTGAGAAAACTACTCTTGCAGGTAAAGTATTGCCAGAGTGGGAGGTTTTTTTGTGCTTGAACCCTTCATTACAAGGGGTGTTGTCATTTCTGTTACACCAGGCAATGCTGAGCTTTTATAGAGAAATCTAAACGGGGTGGCATCAAGGCCCATGGAATAAATGTGGAAAATATATTTCCTGTCTTGGTAAGGACTGTGAATAATAGTTGTAGATTGTTAGGCTAAACATTGCTGTTCTTTGTGCAATGTAAAAGAGAAAAGCCACTCAAGAAGGTAAAACGTTAGGTGGGAGGAGAGGTCCTGTATGGGCAGTGTGTTGCTGTGCTTGGTGTTATCCAACAGTCACCTCACCTCCAACAGCTTGGTTCTCAGTGGGAATGTGCTCTGACCTGGCTATATGGAATTGCTCTCCTGAAGGATTTATACCCTTTGGGGAAATATGTGGGTGTACACGGTGTCAACCTGCTCACATCACATGTAAAGCAGCTCTGAGATGCAGTAGAGAAAAAGAAGGGTAGAATTATGTGGAAGAATATTAGTGCTCTGGACAACATGGGATTTGGAGAGCTGGAATAACTTTATGCACAAGTTTATGGTGGCTGCACTCCTGCTTCTTCCTTCATGTGTCTGTTGCCTTCATCATCTCTTCTCACTGGATTAGGATGAAACAGAGCAGGTTACTGCTTTACTACTCCATCCATCTGACACACTCCTATGTTTGATGTGGGACTTTCCATTAGCATCACTTAATCCCTCCCTACAGGGATGCAGAAAATGTGCCTCTGAAATACAGTTTCCAGAGAAGTGGGGAGCCTCCTTGTCCCCCAGTGAAGCATTCCATGTTCTGAAATCTATGGTCTCTGACATGAGAAACACTGAAATGTTTTTATTATCACTGCTTTGGGCAAATTGGCCCAGATAACCTTATGGCCTAAACCCAGGTACTGGATGGAAATGTGTCCAGAGGACAGCAACAAAGCTGGGGAAGGGACTAGAGGGAGAGTCTTAAGATGAGAGGCTGAGGAATCTGGGTTGGTGTAGCCTGGAGAAAAGGAAACTCAGAGGGGACCTTATCATGCTCTATAACTACCTGAAGGGAAGTTGTGGTCTGGTGGTGGTCAGGCTCTTCTCCAGGGAACTAGTGATAGGGTATGGCCTGAAGTTGAGCCAGCTGAGGGTTAGGTTGGATGTTAGGAACCTCTTCCTAATGAAAGAGTGGTTAGACATTGGAATGGACTGCCCAGGGAGGTGGAGTCCCCATCCCTGGAGGTGTTTAAGANAGGGGACCTTATCATGCTCTATAACTACCTGAAGGGAAGTTGTGGTCTGGTGGGGGTCAGGCTCTTCTCCAGGAAACTAGTGATAGGTAGTGATAGGGTATGGCCTGAAGTTGAGCCAGCTGAGGGTTAGGTTGGATGTTAGGAACCTCTTCCTAATGAAAGAGTGGTTAGACATTGGAATGGACTGCCCAGGGAGGTGGAGTCCCCATCCCTGGAGGTGTTTAAGAAAAGATTGGATGTGGCACTTAGCGCCATGGTCTAGCTGATGTGGTAATGTTAGGTCATAGGCTGGGCTTGATTATCTCAGATGTCTTTTCCAGAGTCAATAATTCTGTGATTCCATGGTAGGTGTTGGGAGGGGGGGGAAAAAACACAACTGAGCCTGTAAAACAAGATAGAAATGCATGAAAGATAAGGAGACAGAATTTGCAGCTGTTGAGCATTAATGTGATGAGAGAGGACTGTTGCTGCAGTGCTTTCCTGGGGCATCATAACACTCCTGTGTGGAGCCTGTGGTGGGAAGCTTACCCAGCATCTCAGGCATTACTCCTGAGACACTTATGATTTGATTATTCTCACAATTTCAGCCACACTGTACTGCTTAATTGAAAAAGGTAACCATAGGCAAGGGCTGCACCCACCATTGGCCAAGGCTTTTTCAAGTGGAGAGTGCTTGAAGCACCAGTCAGTGCAAATTCTAAACATGAACTAGGAAAGAGGTCACTCTTCTAAAACATCTGCAATCATTTCTGATTTAATTAGCTGTGTATGAGTTTTAAGCAGTTGACTCCTTTTCTGTAAAGGTTCAGACACATTTCATACTTTGCATTCCTGAAACCTTTCTAATTTTCCTACAGTTTGTAGAAACAAAAACCTGGAATACATCTACATTATGTGCAAGATTCAGTACCATAACCATTAGCTAATACCTGCCTGAATCTTTCCCCCTTTTTTTAATAATTCTGATTAAATAAGAAAAGGACATCAACATACGTTACCAGCTCACATACTAACTGTAGAGTTTTAGCTAATGTTATGAAAATTAGTGGAAAAGCATCCTTCATTTCCCCTGCACAGGCAACAAGTCTGTGCACGCAAGTAAGCAGTCCAACCAGAACAGTAGAGAGTTTACCAACCAGTGTGAATTTGCTCTAGCACTTGAGGTCAAATGAAGCAAAATAAAGACCTTATGTTATTAAACAGGACTTCAAAAACGAGTTTTGATACATAAACTCAATTTATGTTGAAATTATAGGTCTTAGTAACTGAGAAGGGTATTTGTGCGGACAAGACTAGAACTTGTCTTTCATCCTTTCAGTTTGTTTATGGTCATTAGTAATATTTATTCCTAGGTGTTAAAATACTTTCTTAATCCTCACTCCAGTTCCTATTCTTACTGGTTTTCTTTTTTGTCTGCCTATAATCCTGTGCTGGCTGTGGTGAATGAGGATGTCTTCAGCTGTGCCACTTTAGGTTTCTTAAATCCTTTCCCTTGAGCAGCAAGATAATTGATTCCTTCTCTTAAAATCTAAACCTCACAGCTTTCCTCATATCAATCTCCAGATATCTACTGTCATTCAAAATAGAATAAAATCTGTCCTACCTTGGAGCAGTCTTATCTCCTTCCTGGGCCTCTTCTGTTTGTGTTTTAGCTGGCAGTAATCTGAAACGGAACAGTCATTTATGCATTGTGGGGATATGGGATATACGCACATAGGTTTATGTAGTCTGGGAACTTGATTGTAATCAACATCAAACTGTAAAACATCAACAGGAAGAAAAAGCCCTGACAACTAAGAGCCTTAGGTGAAGTCAAGAAAGAAAACCTTTCATTGTAGGTTTTTCAGCTCCTATCAATACAGATCTACAACAATAATAAACAGATTCCTGTGTGGTGGCTTGGGTGTAATATGCAGTTATGAGCATTTTGCGCCATTGCTTCTGGCTGGCTCTTGTGTTATGGCAATGAAAAGGCAATGAGCCTAGGTACGATCCTGCAATAGGTCTCTGGCATGGTAGCTGCAAGGTGTTGGAGGGTCTCTGCTGTTGCTTATCTGACTAGGCAGATTGAAAGGACAATTAATTTCACTGTGTTGCATCTCTGGCCTCTTCCCTGGGTGCCTCCAGGTAGGTTTCTTCACTTACTCTAAAAATAAGTTAGAAAAAAAGCACCCTTTTTAAGTAGTGAACATCTGCTAATTTCATGGGCATTCAAACTGATCCAGTTGGATGCATAAATCTGAGCTGACTTTTGGTTAGGCCCCTGTTTGGTCTCTCTATCAGTTTCTGTTCTGCATGAAATCAGATTCTACCTGACATTCAGAATGGGAATATAATCATCAGACCTTCTGGTGATACTGTGAGATATTAGATACTGCAATCTTGAAGTTTTCTTCGTTAGTTTGTTGAGTTTTTAAATGAATGTTTTAATGGATTATATGTAAGAATGATGATTAACTAAACTCCTGATACGCTGTAAATCACATCTGCTGCTGAACAGCTGAAATTATGAGCAGCTGACCTGGGTCTTCTTGCAGCCTTGTAATTGATTTGAAATACCGTATCTGCCACCAAATGTTTGTATTCTCTGAGGTGTTTGATGACTTTGTGTCTGGTAAGAGGAAAAAATCAGCCATCCGAAACATTTTGAACTATTAGCTAGAATTAGTGATTAGCCTCTGCAAAAGCATAGCAGTAAAACTGCTCTATTCCTCCTTGGTCTTTGTGACAGCTAGCATCTGAGAGACCCTAAGTGTAATTGTTACAACTAGTGTCTCTCTGTCTTTTCTTTCTGCTATTTTCAGGACAGATTAGCTCTGTCTCTCACAGAGATTGGTTAAATGCTGCAGCTTTCAGTATCTTAATGTTTGTCTTTCTCATGTCAGCGCTTGAAGCTTTCGCATTCTGTTCCGGTTATTAGCTCCGCTGAGAGTGTATTCTCAGTTAATCCTTGGAATGCCTGCCTAAATTAATATTGCTTTCAGTATGACTATTAATACAGTATTTTAATTTAGTTGACATAAGAAGCCCTACCAATTGCATCTATGAATATTTTTTTTGCTGTAAGCAACCGTTTTTGAAATGCCAAATACTTTATACATTATGAATTGAATCTTTTTTGTAGGCATCATAAATGACAATCATAATGAGGCGAGTGAGGGACATCATTCTGGAGTTCAGGCTGATTACAGAGATGAGATGCATTTGTAGAAAGTAACTGTTGTGTCTCAATCATGTGTGATGTTCTATACATCCAAAGCAAAAGGAAGTAGTAAATGATAACAGACTGATAATAGATTTTATTTGCTTGAGTTTGTAAGATGTTTAGCAACTGATGTAAGAATTCCAGGATACAAAGAGCCATTAGTAATGCTGTGCAAAACTATCGTTTCAACAAAGTGATATTGCATAAATCCATGGAAAGATTAAAAACCAGTTTTCATTCTGTGGCATAGCAATGCTGTTTTGATAGGAAGCCTGTCGCTCAGTAGCATCCTGTGAAGGTTCTATTAGTTTTTCCAGATTTGGGGTTTATTGTATTAGAAATATTCGTTGGTGTCAAACAGTGGGAAATGCAAATTGGGGGCCTCCAGTCAAAGAATTCAATGAAGAATTTCGACTTCTTTACCGAAACACGTGTTGACTCCCCCTTGCAAAGCTTTTCACGTGCAATCCATCACAGAAGGTTCAAAGGGGCTGCAGTTTGTGCAATATTTTGAAGGATTTATAATCTGCTCAGGAAAGATTTTAAGTGCTTACTTGAACTATAGGACTTTACTATGAATAACATGTTATGCATGTAATGTGGTTGTGTGTAATGTGCTGAGTTCTCAGAGGTGTGTATTATTGTTCTGCATTACTTCAACAATCTTTTCCCCTTATAAACTCAATGTTATAGTTAAGAAAGTGCTGCTTCTCCTACTCAAAAAACCCAAACAAATCTCAAACCTTAGGGTGGGTATTTGCTTCTGCTCGATCAAATATACAGTTCTCATAGATTCATAGAATGCCAAGTTGGGGATGGAAGGGATCTTATGGGTCCAACCTCTGCTTTCTCGTAATTTCAATGATTACTGAAAGGCAATAAAACAGATGCTTTCCCTAGCATGTCTCTCTAGTGCTATCTTTAGCTTGCCATTGGAAGACATTAACATGGGGGTAGTTCCTTACCATAGTGCAATGGAATTTATAGAGCTTATTTGATGCATCTGATGATCTACTCTTTTCAAAAGGGGCGACACACTTGTGACAGAACTGGAAGCTCTAGTCGCAGGGCCTTATTTCAGTACCTGCATCCTACACTGGGCTTATTTTCACATTCTCACTGGTGAATATGCTTACAAATATCTTTATATTTAGTACCCTTGGAAGAGAGATGGAATTTTGAGAGGTTTTGGAATTCCTACAGTGGAGTCAGAACTACTGGAGAGGACTATCATTCATAATTAATTTATTCACATATAAAAGCCATTCTGGTTAAAATAAACACATAAGCACACATGAATATGTTGATCTTGTTGATTAAATAGATGTATTTCTAGGTTTATTGTAGAAAACCTATTGACTTGGAGACCTTTAGGGATAAAAGGCAGATGTAGATTTTTAGCTGCATCTTATACTAAAAAATGCAGTTTAATATTCTGATTCAATATTCTTGAAAAATGAAATGCATGGTTCATTGCCTTTTTCATTATGAGCTTGATAGTAGACTAGAAAAGGAGTTGCCTTTCTGCACCCCTTTCCTATACTGATTGTGGCTGCTGATCTGAATTACAGGCATACATTTTATAATGAAGGCTATTTGTTTGTGTTCTGAAGATTTACTTAGCCTTTATGGGAAAAGCTACTAGAATGGAATAAATTGAAAGCCTCACTTTTTCTGTTCCTGGTCATTGGAAGGAAATTTTGCAGTTGCATTAACGCTTTCAGGAATTCATGTGGGGTGGGGGGAAAAGCCTCATCTAATTAGGGCGAATACACAGAAAGTTTTCTTTCAGTTCACGTTCTTTTTATTAGTAATTAAACACAAGCATTAGGAGAAGAATGTCACAATGTTTAGTTTCTTTGAGAATGTTGGCACTAGAATAGAGTACACGTTTATGACGGCTGGAGATGAGACTGACCACAATAGCTGCAAAGGAACAATTATACTTTATTAGTTCAATAATTTTGCTAAGAAGCAAATATCCATTGTAGCTCTGTGGATGAATAACATTCACCAGATCACAGCTTCAGGGGGCCATCAGTATTCACATCAGCAAACATCCAGAAAAAAGAGCTTCACTCTTTGTAGCCACTATATTCTAGAAAAAAATCACTGGCATGGGGTAGAGCAGTGCAGGAAAAAGACTCTGCAAAGGCAAGCGTGCAAGAGAACTTTAAAGATGCTGTTTTGCATGGAAAAACAGTGGGAGTAGCATGGGTTAGCTTTTGTTCTGCAAGCAGCTTACTCCCTTGACTAGAGTTAAGTTGCATAAATGTCATACATAAGCAACAGTGTGTATCTGTGTACTATGTTTGGGTAACCCTACTCAGATTTGATCGGATAAGGAGCTATAAGGGGTTTAAACTAAAAGAGGTGATTTAGACTAGACATAGAGGAAGAATTGGAAAATTGCTTTTGTTGGAAGAAACCTTTAAAATCAGGTCCATCTGTTAACTCAGCTTTGCCAAGTTACCACTAAACCATGTCACTCAGCACCACATCTATGTCTTTTAAATACGTTCACAGGTGATGACTCCACTGCTTCTGTGGAGGAAAGCCTGTCCCAATGTTTGATAATACATTCACTGAAGTAATTCTTCCTAATAGACAACTTAAACCTCTAATGCAACTTAATGACATTTCCTCTAGCCCTAACACTTGTGTTTGGGAGCAGAGAGTGAACCCCAGCTTGCTTACAACCGCCTTTCAGGTAGTCAGAGAACAATAAGATCTTCCCCAATTCTCCTTTTCTAGTGACTAAACAACCCCAGTTCCTTCAGCTACTCCTAATAATACTTGTGTTCTTCATCAGCTTTGTTGCCCTTTGGACAATGTCCAGCACCTCCACATCCTCCTTGCACTCAGGGACCCAAAACCCAACACAGTACTGAAGGATTGGATTCACCAGTGCTGAGTACATGGATCTGTGAAAGACAGGTCCTGCTTGACTAACCAGATCTCCTTCCACGACAAGGTCACATACTTAGAGGGAAGGCTGTGGATATTGTCTAACTGGACTTTCATAAACTTTCTGATGCTTTCCCACAACATTACTGTTTAGGAACTGGCCGTGAGTGCAATTAATGCTACCACATTGTAGCTGTGTACTACTCTGGTGACTGGTTTCAGTTAGTCATGTAGTGGCTTTTTGTAGCCAGAGGATAAATGCTTTCAGATGCTGATGGCTGAAGGCTTTCTTTTGAATGGCTGGTTACTGAGCACAGCTCCTGGACTGAGTATTGTGGATGCTCAGACAGAATAAATTTTGAGAATCAGGGAGAAGCAATGGAAGAAGAGAGAGAAGGAATACGTTACTTGAGGGGGAATAATGCATCAAAAATACTTTGGAGTGAAAGAACTGCAGGGACAGTGCTACCCATTGTCCTTATGATATTCCTGAGATGCTGGCAGGGGTTTTGTGAAACCTTTAAGTGCATCTATGAAGTCCTACATGGATATTTCTGTGTTAGTGTTTTGGTTTTCATATCCTGAATCTGGCAAATGTTGAAATAACTTGCCTGTTTGGTGATTCCAGTGTTAGGTGAATACATGTGAAGCCCAAAGCTGGCTTTTTCTTAGAAGGACTCTGCCAGTTAAATGCTTATCGTAGATTCCTGGTATTTTGTCATCCGAGCATCGCATAAAACCCTTGTCGTGGACTTATCAAGCTTTTAACGATTGCTTTCCTTCACAGGCTTCGGTGTTGTGGAAGCTTGTATTATTGATCATAAGATAAGGATTAATATCAGCAAATTAGCATCAGAGATGTCACTTAGTACTTGGAGTTTGCTTATGTAACTTTAAAGCATATGAAGGATTAATACATGAAAAGGGTGTTAATCTCCAGATCTTGTGTCCCTTATTTTCTTCTATTCAGGCATTTGTGCACTTTAACTTACAACGAGGGGCCTCCTCTGCTATTATTATGGTATTTTACCATCAGTCAATGACAGGCCTTATTGGCACGTAGAGATACGCTTCACATTCTCTCCCTGCAAAGCCTTCATTGCATGCCATTAGATAACAGCACGTCTTCAGTAGCTGTGGTCTCTTAGCAACTAACTCTCTGTTTCTTTTGAATTTTCCTTTTGTGACCCAGACACAGGTCTTAGACATAAACCTCAGCTCACTTTTTTTTATTCCTAAGACAGTGAGCACTGGAATGTTTTGGCGTGGTTAGATAAAGTCTCTGTAGTGTAAGGATTTATCCGTCTCAATCTATTGTGAGTGGACTGCCACAAATGGTGGTAACCTTGTATTTTTCCAATAAATTTATTTTTAGGATCCTGCCAGCCTCCAGTAGTGTTGGTTGTGACATGCCAGTGCATTTTAATATTACATTTAATGTTAACCAAATACCTAGGTAAAATCTGCAGATGTGGGAGTATTATGTTGATGTGGAAAATGGGCAACCTCTGTCACTGGTGGCAATTTCATTGTACGTATTTGGGGAGGTGGTCTGTTGGGGCTTTCCTTTGTTACAGATCTGTATTGGAAACAAGGTTGGACAAAGAGGAGCATTCCTTCTAGGCAGGAGATTAGGGGCTAAGCTTTCAAAAACTTAGTAACTGAAATTCAGATCTTTGTGTGTGTGTGTGTGTGTTCTAAAATCACTGGATGTTTTCCTTACTGGAGATTTTATTTGCCTTTCAATGGCCGTGAGCACTGGAAAATCCATTCATTCCTAAAGAAAACTGCAGGATCAAAAAATATTTTATAGGTTTATTCATTCCGTTAAGGAACTTAAAACAGTTAGTCCGGTGTGGTGTTGACTTGGTGTAATGAATCATTTTTCTCAAGTGCTTTTTTTAGAAACCAAGGCATGTATGTTGTTTACAAAACTTTCTGAAGTGACGACTCTGGTCGACTCTTCTATGTTAAGCTGATTAAGTGTTTCTGACCTTTCAAAGTATGTCGTATATAATCTTAGGAGACCACCAGAGTTGAAACTGTTGTTAGTTTTGACGTTCCCATCAGGCTTTCTGCCTGTATCACAAGCAATCCTAATTCACTCGGTTTTAGTTAACTTGACAGGTCATTGTTCACATCATTACCAATAGCAAACTGCTACAAGTTACACGTGTTTTGACAAGAAGAGTCTTCAAGATGTGGAAATACCAGTTAATTAGAAGAGAAGGAAAGTGCTTATTGCTTTTGTCCATGAACTGGATATCATATTAACATTTTTTGACTAGTGGGAAAGAGAGTGCCTTTACTTCAGGAGCTAACTTATTTCTGGGTGGTTAAAACCAAGGAAGGACTGAGATGGAAACTATCCTGGCACTGTCATGAACTTCATCACATCGACAGACTTTCTCTTTCTGGTAGCTATTTGCCAAGTAGATTCTGAGTGAATCATTACTCCTGTAGTTACATCTGCTGCTACTTTATCTAGTATCTTGTAAGCAAAATTCTTGAAGTTATCATTGAATGTGGAATAAGAGCTTGTCTGCTGAGCTCTTTCCCCTCTGCAGAGGCAAAAAGTTAAGAGTCTGTATCCCCAATACACACAACGGAACCCAAATGTGAGCTTCTTAAAGAGATTCTAAGACCATCCCTGAAAAGTGTGTCAGGTGAAGCATCGTTTAAGCAGTCATTGGAGTGGATAAGTGTTTCATAGCTTAAGGTACTGGCATTTGTAAACAGTAAAACCTGGTAGGAGGGTGTGATTACCTGTGGTTTAGGCAGGAACAAATTTCAACTGGGAAGAGGAAATATGGCACTGGTTTTGAGAAGCTTGTACAGACACTCCTTTCTATTTCTACTCACCAACCAAGTAAGCATGCAACTGATAGACTGGTCTGAAGCCTCATAAAATCCAGTATCTGATCAGTAAAAAGGGGACCTGTCCTGCTTTGAGTTTCCTCTTTCAGTTTAAAGCTTACCAGTTATAATGTGGGGAATAATTTGGCTTTAAAACAGGAGTGGAGGAAATTATAGACTCATCAGGGATCAGAAGGGAGAATCATAGAATCATCAGGGATTGGAAATGACCTTGAAAGATCATCTGGTCCAATCCCCCTGCCACAGCAGCAGCACCCAGAACTGGACTCAGTACTCCAGGTGGGGTCTCACCAGAGCAGAGTAGAGGGGGAGAATCCCCTCCCTCAACCTGCTGGCTACACTTCCCCTGATGCAGCCCAGGGTCTGGTTTGCAAATCTTCAGAAGTAATGAAATCCGTTTGGTTCTGTGCTTGGAACAAACATCTGAGTCAGTCTTAAAGTTTAGTCTCTGGAAAAGGTGCTGAGTCAAAGGCACATCCCATGAAATATTAATCCTTTCCCGAGTAAACAAATGCATTTGAAGTTCATTCTGACCATAGCTGCTTTCTGTAAAGGTAGTAAGACCCCAAGGCTGTACTTTAAGGTCTGACTTGTGTTCAGATAATGTGGGCCACGGAATGCACAGCAACTCCCTTGATGCCTTACGTGCTTTCCACTGGAAATCTCTACATGTGTGTGGAAGAGAACTGGTGCCTATAACCCTAAAAGGTACTGGTAAAACCAAATACCATTTTCTTTTCTGTTCATCACAAGTAGTTTTCACCAATGCTAAGTGATGGCTCTTGTGCCTGACCCACTGTGCCTCTAGGAACTTGATGGAGGTAAGGATCCTGCCGCACAAGTAGAGAGCGAACTGGTGTGGAAAGCAACTGGGAGGAGATTTGGAAGCTGTGGGTCCAAGCACATCAACCTATAAGGAGTAAACATTGCACTGGCTTTGGTTCTGTCTGCTCTGGAAAGAGAGAGCAAACATCTCTGGTTGTAGCTGCTTTGTTTGGTTTCTTAAAGCATTTTCCACAGAAATTCTATTGTGACAGTAAGACAAATAGCAAGTTCATTGTTGCAAAACTAGGTGCTTCCAAACTGTTATTTGAACTGCAAGAAAATTATCCTTCTAAGTCACTCATGGGAGAAATAATAATAGTGGTTGGCTTTGCTATGCACTAGGGCATGTTTTAACCCTGACATGAGCTAGAGAGTGCTGTAGCTTATTCTATTCCCCTTCTCCTGCCCCTTCCTAAGCCTCATGTTTTTGCAATAGGATTGCTTTGGAGTCTCTCATGCCTTAATGCTGTACTTTCTCATGTGATTTATGGTATTTTCAGTAACAGTTGTATTAGATGATACACCTTGATAATATTATATAGCTTTTGAAGCTCTATATACCTATAATATTACCCTATAATATTTTTCTTTGTAAAAAGAGATAATGAGGAAATGACCTCTTTTATTGCAGAGCAAATAAGGAGGACAGTCACCAATAGTAGTCTAGGTCCAGAAATTGTGCTGTAATTTGGCATTTAAAGAAAAGAATGACTGTGAGGGTGCTTTACTTAAGCAGTAAAGAAAATATCAGTGCAGCAGTTTCTCTAATCACAAGGATTGAGATTTGCTTTGAGATTGAGACTGCCTGTTTGCTAATTAGAGTGGCGGAGTCACATTGCACTGAGCCCTGCATCTCAGCAGGCCCCCACTGCAAGATTTACATTTCACAGGGAGAAACAGCCTTGATAATGAAATGATGCTTTGCAGAGATATGTGCGGAGGAGCACAGCTGGATTATGTAAATGTGATTTATCCAAAGCCGTAGCTCACAGGTCCTGCTAGTCAGATGCTGACCTCTAACTCACGGATGGCTCTTGTGCTTTCACACATATGTGCTCAGTGACTGGTATTAACTGTTAAGATCATTTGTTTTTATGTATGTCATAAAAGGCTTACATCAAAGTTAGTATGTGTCTTCAATATCTCCCCTAGCAGAGTTTTGTAATGTTTATCCACTCCAGCTTTGTCATCAGCCACAGACATTTTCAGAGGAGGAAGCCTCCTTCTGAATGCATCATATTTAGCACCAAAATTAAGGGAGAGATGCATAGGACCCCCAGTGTAACACGCAGTACCTCTGGCTCAGTGACAGCGTCAGTGTTTCCCTTTCATTTGGAAGAACTTTTTTGACTTGTTATTTGGAAAGAAGCAGAAGGATGGGAAGCCAAGTTATGCAGAAAGCTTTAGTGATATCCATGCAGTAGCTGGAGTTTCTGAGCTGGCTGCAAAGTACCAGATAGCCATTGCCTTTGCTGGGATTTGCCACTGACTCGTTTGACACACATTGCATTCCTTGGGCTTTAGCAGTTACCTGTGAAAATGAGGATTTAAAGCCTCCTCATACACTTTGCCATTTCCCCTGCAATATCTTCAAAACATGGCAGCCTGCTCCAGTAAGTCTTGGCACGAAGGTACAGACCTCTGAGGAGATTAATTTCTACGGGGGGTTGTTCTGCTCTACTCAGTGCTGGTCAAACAACACATTGAGTACTGTGTTCAATTTTGGTCCCCGCTAGACAAAAAGGATGCAGACAGACTGGAGAGGGTTCAGAGGAGGGTGAAAAGGATGCAGACAGAACTGGAAGACCTCCCATATGGACAAGGGCTGGGGGAGCTGGGTTTGCTCAGCCTTGAGAGAGAAGGGTTAGGGGGCATCTTATTGTGATGCTGCAGTCCATCAAGGGTGGCTCCCAGGATGATGGAGACTCCCTTTCACAAGGAGTCCTGTAGCAAGGACAAGGGGGAACGGTTACAAGTTGTTTAGGAGAGATTGTGACTGGATTAAAGAGTGAAGTTTTTCCTGATGACAGCTGTGACCCAGTGGAATGGTCTTCCAAGGAAAGGAGTGGATTGCTCAACCTTAGACAGTGTTAAGGCTCAGCTTGATAGGGTTCTGGGCCAGCTCATTTCAACTGGATCCTGCTTGAAGAAGTTGGACTAGATGACCCCTGAGGTCCCTTCCAACTTGCAAACCTGTGAACTTTTACTGAGCAGAAGAGATGGGCCTGTGCCTCTGCCCCAGCAAAGGGCCAAGAGGCTGCTATCAGCTGATGTGTGCTCCTGCTCATTCAATTCTTTCAGTTCTCTGGCACAGGGATCCCCTCTCTGTCTGGGGTAGCAGCAGGGAAATGGGGCAGGGCCACAGTTAACGTGCCTGTTTGGAGGAGCACGAAGGGAACAAAATGAAATCCCTGAGAAAATCATCTTCAGTAATCAGCTGGTAAATAACTGCTGATAAAACAAATGCTCTTCCAAGAAAACCCTGCATGCTCATAACACACAAATGAATCATAGAATCCTTAGGGATCAGAGGGGACCTTGAAAGATCATCCAGTCCAATCTCCCTGCCACAGCAGGATCACCTAGAGCAAGTCACACAAGAACACATCCAGGCGTGCCCTGAATGTGTCCAGAGAAGGAGACTCCGTAATATGTTAATACAAATAACATCTCTGTTTCATTAAAGTAATCTGTGAGGGAGAAACAAGAGAATCAGATCCTCTGTTTTTAGGCTTATCACTTTTGGGAGTTTCCTGGAAGTGATTGAATCTCTTAAGTTCAAACAGACAGAAAAACACACTGACAGCATGTTGCCTTTTAATTCTGCTTTGCCAAGTAAGTAGATTTCAGTATCTAAAATCCCTGTTGTATTTTAGGAATCCAAAATAGGGCCAGGAATTGTAGGAACAGAAGTTGCCATTGTTAGTCATTGACCTGGGAGCCTCTTCTGCTGACTTTTTTTGAACAAGTGGGCAGGCACTAAGGCATTGAAAGGAGAAATTTGCAGAGGGTTGGGAAAATATGGCCAGAGGTAGAGACAGCAGAACGAGTGAGGCTCATCAACATATAAATAACTCCAGAATGAAAATGAGTATTTAACTGATACTTGTGTGCTTATTTCGAATTGGAAAACTGTCATCTGCATGGAGTGATTTCAAATAACAGTATTTATAAACTTCGTAAGCTCTGGTCTCTACGTGGTTTAAAATTTTTAAAATAAATTAAATACAACTAATTGAGTTTTTTAATAAAACAGGATGAGATTTCAGCTTCTTCCAAACCTTAAAACTTTCTTCAGGTTTTAATAGGAAAACAAATGCATTTGAGAGTGAAAACTCTTAAAGCTTGGATTGCATGTCAGGGCTATAGAAATACATAAAAACAGGGTCAGACCAGCTCCAGCTCTCATAATCCTGACTTCACACATGATAACAGGAAGGTTAGGCATAGCTTTGGTATTACCTGTGCAGTTTTTAGAGGAGCAGAGACCCCCAGACAGCCTCAGGATATCCAGGTAGTCCCAGGCTGGCTCTCTGGGGAATCCCTCTTTGTCCATTTCCTAAGTAGATAAATGAAGTCGTCCTTCTTTTCCTTTGAACTTGAGACATGTTTCAGTTTGAAATTCTTTCCTTGGAGAAAAACCTCAACTCTGTAAGCCCTTCAGTGATTAGTTCCTCCATGGAAAATGCCAATAGGGCTAAATTACAATGATATTTTAGTGGGCTGAAGGGCTGAACTCACAAGGGAAGGTTTACGCTACTGTAAATTCCACTTAAGTCTGAAAGAAATTTGCTTCGACTGCTTATTGACTGTAGGATAACAGAGACATTCCGCTTGCCCTTCTTACTTCTGAGTAGTGAACAGACTTTGTGGTTCAGCCTCTCTGCTTTCTGGGAGATTGCGTAAATGCTGCTGGGCCAGGGACGTTTTCCCCATACATTTATGGAGAATCGGCTTCACTTCTGCATAACTATTCATAGGTTTTCTCATTCCTCCCTTCTTGGTCTTTCTCCTGAAAGAGCAAAGTAATTTTGCCGAATGGCAAATGGAAATCTGAACCCTTTTTTCTTCAAAGGGAATAATGCAGTATTCAACCAAGCTGATTTTCATTTATGGGTCCTCATGCTCTTATTCTTCCCAGACTACTAAAAGGTTGGTATTTCACACGTGATGCCAGAGGCAGGAGCTGTTGTGCCATACCACTCCCTCCTCTAGTACGTTTGTCTGATGTTTCCCTTCTCTCAGTTTCTGGTTATACTTCTTGCTAGCAGGTTAGGTAGCTGACAGTATTGGTTTCCAACAATTAATAGTACATTGCTAGGCAAATACGAATGGAACCTCAAGTTATTCTTAAGTGATTCATGGTGATCACTTTACAGCGTTCTAGTGAATGCTTGGAGGTGACTACAACAGTGTTTTGCTTCAATTAAGTTCTTTATTTTCTTCATCTGTATTTAATCTTGAGACATTTGCTTTTTTAAAACACAAAACAACACTTGAATACTGCAAAGCTATCTGCAGGGTATCGGTTAGAGGGTGCTGTCATCGTTCTTATCTCCATTTAAATTTCTTCCTCTGCTCCAATCTTGTTTTTGCACAAGATTTATACTCAGTGACACTGCACTGAAGAAGTTGCCTAATGCCACATCGATATTCTGAGGGAGGAACTGAGCTCAAACACACCCCATTACCATAGAACTATAATTTCTCGGGTTTCTTACTGTGCATTATTATGTGTATGCTTTCAAATTAACTCAGTGTCATGAATCATCCAAAAGTGACCACATCTGAAATGCATGATTGACTGTCCTTGGCACAGTGTGCAGATCATTCAGAGGCTCCATTCACCTGCCACCCAAGTTTCTGTTAAGATTGTAATGTACTTTACTATGACCTGAAGCAGGCTTCAGGACTCAAAGTGTATCCTGTCCATTTGAAGTAGCACTGCAGTCAAACTAAAGCAGCTAGACAGTTATTTAAATCATGGAAGAAAATTAGTAGTAGAGGCTTTTGTGCTAAATATCCATTGGTGTTTAATTTACAATAAAGAAACTAAGCTATTGTCTCTGGAAATCTGTAAGTAACAGTTAAAGACTCTGAAGAGACACAGATACAGATATAGATGTATAAAATTTCCACTATTTCCTGCAGAGCAAACCCCAAAGTCCTGAATAATGTGTTTAGGATATTCCACCAGAAAAAACATAATTCAGATGAACTCAAACTGCATAAAATTATAAAAATATTTAACATCTGTAACAGTTTGTTGTGTGTTTTGGAATAGAAAGCTACACTAAATGAGAAACATTTAGCTGAAACACATGTCTCACAAGTCATTAGGATTTTGGCTAAGCTGAAGCCTGGAATCCAGACATCAAAACTTGACAGATAAAATGTCTTGTCTGGTTTTGCACAGTTCTTGGTCATACTTTTGATTCCATGCAAGTCAATAATAGAACTCTTGTTCCTGCCACTGGGAGATGGCTGGGCACAGCTATGAAGTTGGCATCTGAAATTCTACTAAGAATATATGATCAACGCTTCCAGGGGTGAAGGAATTCAGGACAAAATGGAATGTAATGATTTTTTTGTGTGCTTTTGCATTTTGAAGCACCCGAAATGTCCATCCAAATGATTTGTAGTAGTGTCTGAAAACCATGATGCTTCTGTTTGGCACACGGGGTGCACTGAAACATTGAGCCTTGCAGCGTGCTCTGTGATTACAGCTGGGAAGGCATCAGATACCTCACGCTGTGAAAAATATTTTTATGTTGGTTTTAGAAGGTAGTAAAAAGCATATAGAGAGAAAATACATTTAAGTAGTGGTGCTCCTTGCTTTTGCATTGCTTTAATGACCTGCTGGTGAAATATAAGATGACCTTCACCAGACAAACTGCTGCTGTAGTCAGCTTTCGACTGATCAGCGCTGCATGATTCTGTATGCTTGCAAGAGCTGGACTCCAGCTTTCTGCTGCCAACTTGAATCTCAGAAGTAATGTGAAAATAAAACTACTTCTGTTCTTTATGCATGCTTTATCATGAACGTTTTCTTCAAATATTGTTAAGAACCGTTTATTATCTGACAGAAAAAAGAAAACATTTCTGGAGACCGCTCTAGGGAGTGGAGAGAAACAGCTCCTCTTTAAACTGTATTTAAACCTTTGAAACTGTGAGCATTAAGTGGCCATAGATGTTGTAGTAGCTCTGGGAGCTGCAATCTGTTTCATTCTGAACACGAAGTATTCAGGTCAGAAAAAATGTTCAGAAATCTAGGCATCCAACATATTGCCTGAACAATAGCCAAGAGCAAAAAAAAGTCATATCAGACTGGAATTTGAATTCATTAGTATCAGTTATCAGCTTGTTGATAATAATTAGAAGAGATCAGCAGGAATGCCTTAGTGAGCATGTTTGGGAAGTACATACAGGTGCTCTGTCTCACTGGCTTTCCTCTGTGTTTTGGAATAAAAGGTAAAATTTGAGGACTCCTTTATGCAATGTAAGGCGTGACACGGCTTCTAGGTTTTAGATAGAGATGTGCACAGACACTATAGTGCTCATAAAATAAGGACCACTTGTGACAGACGTATATTTCTCTTCACTTAAATTATGATCTGATGTGAACCGCCTTACGTTTCAGGAACCTTAGTTTTTTGAAGCATAAGAAACATAGGCTTCACCAACTCTTAGCTATTTCAACTGCATTTCTCTTTAATCTGTGGTTATTCAAGACTTCTACAGAGAATAAAATATTATTCTTTCTATTCTCCTAACCCTTTCCTCAGAGTTGTATGGCATTGTTACCATTCTTGCTTTAATTAGATCACTTCAGAGCACTGCACACTCTGAATAAAAGCAGTCCAAGTGACAGAACACAACATTGGAAATTTTAGTACTGCAGCAACTTTTTCTTCTCATTACACAAAGTGCTATAGAGCAATGAAGATGATGAAGGAAGTAGAACAGCTCCCTTATGAGGAAAGGCTGAGGGAGCTGGGTTTTTTCAGCTTGTAAAAGAGGAGGTTGAGCAGAGACCTCATTCATGTCTATAAATCTGTGAGAGGTGGGCGTCAAGAGGATGGAGCCAGGCTCCTCTCAAGGTCATCTGGTGATAGGACAAGGGGCAATGGGTGCCAGCTGGGACAGAGGAGGTTCCATATCAATATCAGAAGGAACTTCTTCCCAGTGAGGATAACTGAGCGTTGGAACAGGCTGCCCAGGGGGGGTTGTGGAGTCTCCTTCTCTGAAGACGTTCAAGACAGGAGGTTTTGTTCCTGAAGTGGTTATAAAAAGGACTTTGGTTGTTGAATCAGATCGAGTACTTATCCCTGCAGTCCTAAACATATTGTCCAGACAGCCTGGGAGTTGGAGAGGAGCAGCATTCTCTTTCTTCGTGTTTCTCTCTTTGGCAATTCTTCTGGTGCATGGTGGAAACACCGAAAAGAGTCATCTTCCAAATTATACTCTCAGCTCAGCCAAAAAAAAAAATCAGAAAGAAGAGAAAGGAAATTCAGTAGATTAAAGGAAGTGACTATTTATCAGTACTACAAATTATTCCATTAGAATTTTAGCAAAGTTTAGTTTTTAAAGGCTTAAGGAATGACTGTTAATAACTTCCAGCACTGCTCTGGAAATTAGAAAGATTTCGAAGATTAAGTGGATAAGAGGTCATCTAGCAGATGAGTGAAAGCTTTAAAAGATTTATTTCCACTCTGGGGTCCTGACATCACATTTGGCATGAAACTTTTTAAATTTGCTCCAAAAGATACAGGTTCATCCAAGCATGTGCTAACCCATTTAGTACTTAAAAATTTAGAACAAATTTGTAGATAACCTTGAAGCTGTGGGAGTTCAGCTCTCATCTCATAACTGTTGGCAGACAGCTTTCTTAAAGTGAAATACTTTCAGTTGTAAATGCCTTCTGGTCAAGCTACAATCTACTGCAATGTATTAGTTTAACAGGAGTTTTAATTTGGAAAGAACAGGATTCCTGGTCAAAATTGGAGAGCAATGTTTCCCACAGTAGCTAGTCTCGCACCTGTGTCATTGCAGGTAAGGCTGGAGTCGTGGCCATGCCTGTTTTGAACAACAGCTCCCTTATGAGGAAAGGTTGAGGGAGCTGGGTCTCTTGAGCTTGGAGAAGAGGAGGCTGAGGAGTGACCCATTAATGTCTATAATTAGGTGAGGGATGGATGTCAGGAGGATGGAGCCAGGCTCTTCTCAAGGTCACCTAGTGATAGGACAAGGGGCAATGGGTGCAAGCTGGAACGGAGGAGGTTCCATATCAATATCAGAAGGAACTTCTTCCCAGTGAGGGTAGTGGAGCATTGGAACAGGCTGCCCAGGGAGGTTGTGGAGCCTCCTTCTCTGGAGACATTCAAGGCCCCCCTGGATGTTTTTCTTTCCAGGTCCCTTCTGATCCCTAATGATTCTATGATACTCCTTGTGTCTATGTTTATGCAGTAGCCACTTGTGGCACAAAGACAGCAAGGTCAGAAGTCATGCATTACATTTTTTTTCCAATTTATTTTTGCATTTACAACTTTGGAAAACTGTTTGGAGGAAATCGAGGAGTCTGTGGCAAATGTGGGAAGAAAAGTCTGATCTCTCTGCTGTAAATCATATGCCACAAATTTTTCCTTCTCAGAAAATCCAATTTTGCCCTGGCTTGTGTCTTTGATTATTGGTTGGGTTTGGGGTGGCGGTGGTGCTGTGGGTTTGTCTTGCTTTTTGGTGAAGAAATTGCAGATTTGGGTTTGGTTTGCGCGGTGTCATAGGATATTTCAGAATAGCATCTCAGCTGAAAAATCTTGGAATAGTGAAAGACAGAATTTTAGCTTTCTTCAGCGGTTGTTGCCTGGGATGTGCCTTATTCCGTGATTGCTGGTTCGTTTTAACGCTCACAAGTTTTTTGAATGGAATAGAGGTATTTGATTATGGACAAACACTCCTCTAGCTACGATTTAGATTTGTTATGAGTGTAAGCTTGTGTAGGCAATGAAAGATGTGGAAGAGAAGAAGCCAAGGAAGTTTTTATTTGCATTGAATTGTTTGGTTCTGTTTTCTTTTCTAGAGGAACTACTTCTCTGGGCTGTTGTTGTTACCTTACGAGCAGTATGTCTTCCGTGAAATGTAGGAAAGTACTTTGATGCAATCTTCTTTCTAGGTGTTTTGCTCCTAAAGTCATAAAATCATTAGGGATAGGAAAGAACCTCGAAAGATCACCCAGTCCAATCCCCCTGCCACAGCAGGATCACCTAGACCAAGACCCACAGGAACACATCCAGGAGGGTCCTGAACGTCTTCAGAGAAGGAGACTCCACAACACCCCTGGGCAGCCTGTTCCAATGCTCCATTACCCAACCTGGGAAGAAGTTCCTTCTGATATTGATATGGAACCTCCTCTTGTTCTAGCTTGCACCCATTGCCCCTTGTCCTTTCACCAGATGACCTTGAGAAGAGCCTGGCTCCATCCTCCTGACACCCACCCCTCACAGATTTATAGAAATGAATGAGGTCACCCCTCAGCCTCCTATCTGTCTTGTCTTTTCATCAAGTAAACGAAGGGACAAAGGAGCAGCAAAGCAAAATACGTTTCAGTTAAGGTGTAGATGCAAAATACAGGCCCTGTGGTGGGGATTAGAGAAGAATGTAAATTGTGCAGAACAGCTGCTCAATAGGTTTTCTGTGCCTGCTTGTCCTGTTTATGTTTTATTTAACTTTTGTTTAGTTTTAACAAAACCTGCTGTAATTACAGGAACACGGGTTTTAATATACAGGCGCAAGGATCAAACAAGGGCTGATAGGATTCTGTTAACAACTTTTAATTCTGTGTTTTAATTCATACTTCACATTTTAATTGAGGGTAGGGGAGAAACGTGGAGGAGGCAAAATTACATAAAGGAGATGAAAGAAGCCTTCCTGATGCAGTATTACTTTCTGGTTATTTTTCCAGTGCCACGTACAGGGGAGCCTCTTTAGAAAGCTTTCTACTGTAGCAGACAAAAAGCTACCGCATTTTGGCTTCAGTCTTGTTCAAACTATTTTATAAAGTGTGAGTTTATTCAAACAAGAAACAGTTATCTCATAGTTACTAAGCTTTTTCTCATTCAGTGGAATGCTTTTGTGGTTATTGTTAAATTAGTTTATTAATTCCTATTCTTAATTTTCCACATGTAAGAGCAAAGAGACCTGTCTGCTCTATCATATAAAATCCTGCCTACATTAAAAAGTCTCTTCTGCAAGTCATTTTGCATCCAGAAATATGAATAAGGTCATCCCTCAGCCTCCTCTTCTCCAAGCTCAAGAGACCCAGCTCCCTCAGCCTTTCCTCATAAGGGAGCTGTTCTACTTCCTTCATCGTCTTTGTTGCTCTACGCTGGACACCCTCCAGCAGCTGTGCCCTTCTTGAGCTGAGCGACCCAGAACCGGACTCCAGATGCAGTCTCACTAGTGCAGAGTAGAGGGGGAAAAAGAACCTCTTTTGATCTGCTTACCACCCCCCTTCTGATTCCTCCCCTCCCCCCACACCCCAGATGCTGTTGGCCCTCTTGGCCACAAGAGCACATTGCTGGCTCATGGTCATCCTGTTGTCCACTAGGACCCCCAGGTCCTTTTCTCCTACACTGCTCTCCAACAGGTCAGTCCCCAGCCTATACTGGCCCCTGGGGTTGTTCTTGCCCAGAAGCCAGACTCTACACTGACTCTTGTTGTACCTCATTCCATTTCTCTCTGCTTGGCTCTCTAGCCTGTCTAAGCAGACCCTTTGCTTAGTTATAAGTTACAAACTACACAAAAAAGTTCTTTATTTTCTTTTAAAGTACTTATTTTTGCTGGATGTTAACTGATGACATAAAGCACCTTATATAAGCATACAAAAAAACCCTTCATCTTTTTCCCATATCTATAAAATCTCTGAGTGTGTGACTTAGTAAAGCTGACAACCACACGTTCGTGATATTTGTTTCATCTGCTTCTTGATCTTTTATTCAAACTATAATATTTTGTGTCTGATAGCACCATTAGAGAAAGAATAATAAGGCATTGCTTTGAAAAGCATATTCTATTGCACAATGATGTGAAAACAGTTATATTAATCATTAGCTTCAGGAACGTGGTGAGACACGTATAAATTACACTTAAAGTAACAGATTTTTAGAAGGCGAGATGACTGGAGGGTAGACATACGTTGCTTTTGATGTTGAATCTGTAGCTCTTTCTTTAGATGTGTTTTCTTTTACGTAAAATGATTTTCCACTGAATTATGCTGCTAACTGTTAGGTAATGCTCCTCCTAACAGCAGCTTTACTGTAGAAGCACATATTTGTATGTTCAGAAAGGCATGAGCAGTGCCTTTTGATTCTACTTTTTGTTAAGTATCAGTATCTCTGGAGGACAGTTCAGGGATGTTCTTTGCCTTCCTGCATCTGAATGTTTATCTCTAAAGACAGTGAAGCACAGATCATTACACATCTATGTTAATTACAGTGTGAATAATTCATCTCTCTGTTAATTTAGTGTGTGATGTGCCATGTTCTGTGATGGTCCCATAACTCTGTTAGTGCCAGATGCCTGTCCTGGAGTTTGGAAGAACTCTCTTTACTGATGCTTGAAGTATCTGATGCATCCACGACCACATTTCATGGATTTGCCAAGTGCAGTGATTGAATCCAGCTGTTTGCATTCTGTGTCTGCTATCATTTGCCAGCCACTCACCATGAGAGCTGGGCAGGAAACTATTTTCCCATCCCATTAAAATTTTCAAGGAGTTAAAAAAAAAAAAGATTATTTTAAAGCTATTTCCCAGAAAGGGAAAAAAACCCCTTGATTTGCCCCCAAAATATCTTGTCCTTACCACAGTCACTTCAGATGAGGAGATTCAAAATTCAAGTTGGATGTCTTAATCAAGTTGATCTTTTTGAATAAATCTTTACAATTTCCTGAAGAAAAGCTTCCAGTGTCCCAAATTCGTGACTCTTTCTATGCAGCAAAGCCCCTCTCTGCACGTAGATAATGTGTTTGTATTGCAAAGCCCCTCTCTGCACATAGATAATGTGTTTGTATTGCAAAGCCCCTCTCTGCACATAGATGTTGCGTTTGTATTGCAAAGCCACTCTCTGCACGCAGATGATGGTTGTTTTCTTTTAATCTGAGTGATTGTCAAGGCTTTGGGAAAAGGTGGACATCGCACACTGATTTTTTTCCTTTCATCAACCACATCATCCATGTTTCATATAATATCAGTTAATTTTTTTGCTGAGAGTGTGACTTTTACTGTCTTTTCTCTGTAGTCGCTGTGAGTGACACAAATCTAATAGGAGTAGCAGGTAGACTTCGATGTCAATTTTGTCTCTAATTTTAGTGCTTTATTATTCGTAGTATTATACTGAAGAACATGCTATTATTTTTATATTGTACTTGAAAAGTAAATTATTCTAGACACTGTACCAGCATAGTGGATGACTGCATTTCACAGCCTAAATCTCAGGATCTAAGGTTTTACAGTCCTTCTGTACCTAAGCTAAAGCACTACTGCAGTGTATAACTTAATAGGTCTACTCACTGGAAACTTTGACCTAACACATTTCTGCAGCCACGGAGGTGTTGGCTCTTAAGGGAAAGGGGAAGAAAGGGAAAGTATTTTTCTCACCCAAGCTGGGGGTTGAAGGCTAAGAAGGTCTAGAATGAATTGTGGAGGAACGAGAAATAGCAGCATACTCATACACCAGATAACTATGACCCTTACAAATCCTCACAATGCAGATCAGCAAGTGGCTCATCCCTATACCTGCTGCAATGAACAGCTAATGCTGCTTCAGCATGTCCATGCATGCAAGATCAGTTTTGATGCATAGAATCACAGAATCATTAAGGCTGGAAAGGGCTGCCAGGATCATTGAGTCCAACCCTCCTTCCAACAGCTCCCTAGCCCATGGCCTCAATTGCTCTATCTACTTTTTTTTTTAAACACTTCCAGGGATGGTGACTCCACCACCTCCCTGGGCAGCCTGTTCCAGTGCCCAACCACTCTCGCAGCAAAGAACTTCTTTCTAAGATCCAATCTAAACCTCCCCTGATGCACCTTGAGGCCATTTCCCCTTGTCCTATCATTATTAATGTGGGAGAAAAGATCAGCACCAGCCTCATTACAACCTCTTTTCAAGTAGTTGTAGTAGTTGTGCATGTGCCATATGCTTACACTGGCACAGAATATAACGCTGTCCTTGATGAAAGCAATAATGAGTCTTCCAGCTGTTTTTCCCATAGCTAAGATTTTATATGTAGGCTCTCAGGCATCTGCTTAAAGTGAATACTGCAGAGGGGGTGTGATGTTTGTCAAGAAGCTGGCAGTACTTGGCTAGTTTGTGTGGAGAAATGGTACTGGCACATGTGGCTCTTGGGCATCTGGCATATTGCAAAGGGTGGGAGATCACCAGTCTGTTCTACCAGTTCAGCTCTTGGCTGTTGAACACATCACCTTTCTTCATTACTGGAGCCAGTATGATTTGTTGAATACGATTTGAATGTCTTATTAAATTGTAAGTCAATGCTTCAAAAATGAAGTTCTGTGTAGGGAAAATGACTGGATGCTTTCTGCATACCATAAATCTCTTCTGATATACGGTTATTTCTGCTCATTGTGGGAGAAGATCTGCAGTAAAAGGAACATACCAACAAAGAGCTGCTTTTTATGCTTTCATTGACTACCAATGTATAAATAATTGCTGAAGCATACTGTTACCTTTCCTGGTTGGACAATAAAATGGCTAAATAATTCAAGAGACTGGAAATAGCCCTACCTAGCGTTTTATTTTTGATAATATCAATAATAGGGCTGCTAGCTTTATTATTATTTTCCTTAAATAATCCCAAATCAAATAAATATTTCAAAAAAACAAGGTATAACTGTAAGCAATAGACCTCGTAAAGGAATATTCTCTCATCCATATCTTTTATTTATATATTCTGAGGCATTTTATGACATTTCTCTACAGCACAGCTAGGTATCTCATAAAGTTTAATGGCTTTTTCTTAAAAAATATCTTCATTTATAGGACAGGTTAAGGAAAGAACGGTGAGCTCAGGGTTAGCCAAGGTTACAGTGGCAGCACAAAATAGCAACAGAGGTGGAGTGCAAACCTCAGAATTGCATCGAAATGCCTTTTCTCTCTCTTCACAATATCCTTTCCGCTGCCACACACTGCTTATTTATAAGGAGCATCATCACATATTGTGTGATTTAGTTTGGTGGTAATGGCAAGGCACCCACAATTATTTCTCCTCTTCCAGTGTGTTCTGAAAGTGTGTTGTTAGTAGCCAAAAATGTTGCCTTGAGCCATTCTTGCTATTCAAATGTCAGAAACACATAGATGAAAGATTTGCTTGTATGAAAGTGTCCCCACCATGGAAAGTGACCTCCAGCTGTCAGACATGTCAAGCTGGTTCGCTGCATGATCCAGCATAAGCAGGGATGACTTCCAGCCTCCAAGCACAATGCATGGTGTGTGGGGTCACCCTCTGTCTCCCCTTCCCCTGTTTTCAGATCACAGGGCTGACCTCCTCCCTTAGGGAGCATGACCCCTGCCAGCCCAGCTGAAATGGTCTCAGTGCAAGGCTCAGAGCCCATCTTTCAGAGGCTGAAATGGTATTAAGAGAAAACACTAGTCTTCGGAGGCACCTCTACCACCAGAGCACATTCACCACCATTCTTATTTAAATAAGGTGCATATTCAAGACCCCACTTATCTGAAAAGCTCTGTGAGATCTCTGAGGCACAAGAAATAGAAGCAAGCTGTCAGGCTTCTTTAACAATTAAAAGAAAAAGAAAGGGATGCTCATTCTGCTGTGACTTCGAGTCGTGTATGCACACATAAGCACTTGCATATATGTTTGTGCTGAATATGTCCATGTATGCAGATTAAAACAATACCAGTTGCTAGTTCATCATCAATAGAAAAAAGATGTCTGAGTTACTTGATAAAATTGGAACAATAAGGTCTCACGTGTGATTAATCTGAATTCACTCGAGTAACCTTGTTGAACTCAGCACTACTATTTGTATGAATAAGTGAGATCTCCTTGTGTCCTTGAGTTAGCCCCAGCACACAGTTACTGTGTGGGTTGATGTTGTACACAACTGAATAACAGCACATTTTGCATATTTTATATATAACTTCAACCACTTCCAAATTATTTTCAACTACCTTAGGTGGGAACTACATCAATTAGCTGTGTGGTGTACAACTGCACGCTTCCCAGGTACGATGCTTACAATGTTGTTATTTCTTACTCTGTAGCTATGCATCGTAGTTACTGTTCAAATTTAATTTCACTCAAACAAGATTCAGTCTGAGGATTAGATTAGTTTGTTCTTCACATTGTTGAATGAGGGAGGGCATGGATGAAGGACCAAAAGGCCTTGAAAGGTAGTGTAGTGCACTTCTGGATATGAAGAGTTCTATACAGCAGGGTACTTGTGGCTCTGTGTAATTTTGCACATCTCTTTTTCAACCTCTGCTCACATGCAGAGACCACTGAGAATCAATTTGGTTATCAAGATGGAAAAAAGAGATGTAGCACCTCATAAGAGAGGTAAATCATAAAGGAGATGAGGAAAAGGTCCACACATGAATACTTTCATATCATAGAATCCTAGAATCATTAGGGATCAGAAGGGACCTTGAAAGATCATCCAGTCCAATCCCCCTGCCACAGCAGGATCACCTAGACCAAGTCGCACAGGAATACATCCAGGTGGGTCTGGAACGCCTCCAGAGAAGGAGACTCCACAACCCCCCTGGACAGCCTGTTCCAATGCTCCATTAGACTCCCTGGGAAGAAGTTCCTTCTGATATTGATATGGAACCTCCTCTTGTTCCAGCTTGCACCCAGTGCCCCTTGTCCTATCACCAGATGACCTTGAGAAGAGCCTGGCTCCATCCTCCTGACACCCACTCCTCACATAGTTATAGACATGAATGAGGTCACCCCTCTTGGTCTAGGTGATTCTGCTGTGGCAGGGGGATTGGACTAGGTGATCTTTCGAGATCCCTTCCAATCCCTAGTGATACTATGGTACTATGCCTCAGAGAACTGTGTGTGTGTCAGGCTGTTTTGTATCGTAGAGCTTAATTGCTGGAAAGGATGATCTATCTGCCAGGATCTGTGTTCACATTTATAATCTCTCTTGATAGTTACATAAACATTTACTGTAGTCCATTAATGAAAAGTGTGCTAGGGCAGGTGTTGAGCGTACCACAATAAAATTTTATCAGTCAAGAGGTTGTTTATTGTAGTCAGTCACATATTCTGTTTTACTCCCAGGTATTGAGATTGAAACAGAATGAATAAAAAAACCCCCAAGATTAGATGCTTTTAAAAATAGGGAATAAAATAAAGGAAAAAGTTTTTGGACACTGTCTTTTTTTTCACTTGCAGAACAATACAATATTAATTTAGAGGAAACAATATTATTTCTCCAAGCAGACTATTATTTTTTAGGCTTTTTTATATAATAAATACTGTTGCCATAAAAACAATGGAAACCAAGAGCTCTTGACAATTCATTTCAGGTCTGGTAGGCTTGAACGTAAACTGAGCTGCCCGGAGAGAGTTGGTGAGGGTTTATTTGCTGCAATTGAAATAAAGGAAATTTAAAAACCACAATCTGTTTCAAGTCAAAAAGAACAACTGAATGTTGTCTTTAAACATTGTTCCCCCTGTTCGTGGCACATCTCTGTTCTCTAGGCAAGTGGCATTACTGCACTCGGGATACGTGCTGTTTATTTTAGATAAATAAAGCTGCATTGTTCCTGAACCCTTCGGTCCTTTAATTCAAGGTTTGTGTTTAACACAATATTTGCTTTACAGTGTAAGAAACAAAGCAGGAGCTAGGGATAAGTCATAAGCAGATGTCAGTTCACATAATGGTTTTGTTTCTGGTGTTACACTTCATTTGCTAAACTTCACACTCTTAATGGATTTTATACAACGTTAAATGCACTCGGTTACTTTGTACTGCGTGTCTTCATTAATTTCTTTATCTACTAATTACCTCAGAAAGGTGGCTCTCCTCTGGCTGGCAGGCCATTTGAGCTATCAAAATATTTCAAAGGCATAATGAACCGTTTGCAAAAGAATTTCTGTGGGAGGATGTGAACACTTGTGGCTGGCATTAAGCTTTCGTCTGAAAACAAAGATTATTACCATTCTTATAGAATTCATATCATTTTTGGTGTAAAAGAAGTACTGTTTTCTCTCCCCGTTTCCAGATGCCTCTCATATGTAATAGAGGGGGTTTCTTTATAGTTTTATTTCTTATGGTTGTGTGCTGGCTTGTGTATCTACCAAGTGGCTGTCAGAAGTATCGGTGCTTACAGTTTTACACGGTTTAACCATAGGAGGGAGCCTCTCCTCTTTCAAAGTTGCCCAGGACATTGCAATCATGGGCTTTTGGGAGGTATCTTCCTACCCGTCTGCATCTGCTTCTTTTTCTCTTATGAAGCTGATCCACTTTAGTCTGACAGGCAGGTACATCTTCATGGGAGTCGAGTCAGCTAGTTCCAGAAACAGCAGAAATCATTAGTCTGTGCTCCCAATGGAGCTGTGATCATGGTTAAACATGAAGGGGATTCAGTCTTTGTTAGAAAATGCTGGGCCACAGAAGTATCTGCCAGCATCAGTGCAGCTGCTGCAGGAAGGAGGACTTGTTTGCTTGATGCTGAGTATGTTTCACTCAAAGCTCTTCCATGGCATCTTTGTCTTAATTTCAAATAGTCTTTACTAGAAGAGTAAATAGTTTGGCTGTTGTTCATTTATTACAATCAAGTTAGGTTTGGCCTTAGCATAAAGTTCAAAATATACTTTGAGTTTAAATTAGGAGTCAAGTGGAAGGAAATCTGTGAGAGAGTATAGTTTAGTACCTGTGTTTGTGGCTCCATTCACTGAATTGGATCAATAATCTGATAAAAGACAAATTAATCTGTCAAATTAAAAACCACAAAACAAATGCAGAAGAGAAACAGAATGGTTAGAGAAGCTTGAGGGAGATAATAATATAAAATGATTGATTATTTGAGCTTAATCACAGAATCATTGAGGCTAGGAAAGACCTCTGAGAGATCATCAAATCCACCCTATGACCTGACATCACCACAACCTAGACCAGGGCACTAAGTGTCACAGCCAGTATTTTCATAGACGTCTCCAGGGATAGGGACTGCATCACCGACCTGGGCAGTGTATTCCAGGATCTGATCCCCCTTTCTCTGAGGAACGTTTTCCTAACATCCAACCTAACCCTCCCCTGGTGCAGCTTCAGGCCCTGCCCTCTCATCCTGTCACTAGTTGCCTGGGAGAAGAGCCTGACCCCCACCTGAGTGCAACCTCCCTTCACATAGTTATAGAGCAATCATTTTTTAAACCATATAAATGACATCTAAAGGAAACTACCCTTAGAGTTTGTGTGTGGTCAGAAATTATTTCACAGGCTACTTGGGCTTGGTGATTCAGTTTGAGTCTCCCCTTTGTGAGGAGTAAAGGTTTCTCTGATGTTTGACCACCAGGCCTGCCATTCTCTTCCTTATTTTAAAGGTCTGAGCTGGAGCAGTCTCTTAAGTGAGTGATAGTGATGGTTGCTGAGACACCCTAGAGAAGCATAGTGCTTCCAGTGCTGGAATGAGAGCTCACAGTAGACTCAAAAGTAGAGCTTCCCAAGCCTCACAAAGCTATTTTTCCAAGATTCTCCTTGTTACTCCAGTTCTGGGTCTTAGTATTGCTTTCTGAATGCTCTGCCCACTCGAAGTACACACAGAAATCTGTCCTGGATAGCACCAGGTTTATCTTACACTGTACTACACAAATAAAAAGAAATCCTACGTTTTCTCACAGCAAGAACAGAGCGTGGTATTAACTTAGGCATTTCTCACACCTAATAGTCTACTAGTTTTCTTCTGTACGTTATTGGATAATGTCCAGATAGAGTCATATGTTGTTTTTTCTTGTCATGCGAATGTGATGATAACTCCTAGGAGGAATCTTTAACGAGGGGCTAAATCTGCAACAGTGCTTATGTTACAGCTCGGTACTACAAATTCTTGTTCATATAAGCAGATTTCTTGTATGGAGTCTGATTAACTGCAAGACATTGATGATGGTTGTGTTTGCAGTAGTTTGCAGGGCACTTTCCCATAAGTTATTTAGACCATATGTCACTTTATTCCTTCTTCCCAATACAACGAAGTTAACAATATTAATTTCTCTTTGTTTTGGAAAAATGGGCAAGAATACCGCTCTGTAAATCATTGTGTATATGTTTTTACTGTAGTAATATCCAAAAGTTGGAATTCCAGCTGAGCTGCAAACGTCTGAACTGCAGAGAAAATAGCTGTGTCTCCTCTGTAGAACTTAACAGCTTGAAGCCTCAAGTCTAGGAATTTTTTATGCAGATGTTTGTCTTTAAATCCTGAAGAGGTTACCAAAATCTTGACCACTGGGCTTTTGAAGACCTTCCAGTCTTCTCCGTGCTTGTGTCTGCATGCCTGATCCCATCAGTCTGTCTGTAGCGCAGTTGTGATGACAATAGCTGATCATTAAAAAATGCTATGGAATATCTTTAGCATGGGTGTCTTCCAGTCCAAGAATTCCTACTCGTACTCAGGGGACGAGGCAGCAGAGGATGGGTTGTATCCTGGTTGCAAAAAAGCAGTAGTCCACTGTCCAAAATGACAGTGTTAGCTCATCTCTGACCAGTCCTCCTTTGACCAGATTGCCATGTATGCCAGAGCCTCTGAAAAGCTACTTGGAAGGTGTTTTCTATTGAATTTCTAGAAAGCAGAATCTTTCTTGCTCCTTTATGAAAGGAATGAGGATGAAGATTTAACCCTTTACAAAACACAGGCTGTACTTTCCACTCATTATTTCAGTTCTGCTCTTCTGTCTCACTTCAGGAAGACTGACACGTTCACTGAAGTTCAGAGGCTGCATGAACCAGCATGGCCGATGCGCTTTGAAGTTGCGAAGCAGATATCCTCAGTTTCACACACGCGGCCCTAATGCAAACCCAGCTGCACTGCTGAATCCTTGCTGTCATCCAAATCAGAAAGAAAAGCAGAGACAGAATGGGTTTAGATGAGCCCATGGAGATCAAATCCAAAGGAAATGCTATTAGAAAACCCTTGTCAAACACTGACTTGAGTAACCTTCTTGCTAGACTGGCACTCTCTAATGATCTGAATTTGGTATTTCTTTTCATCTTCTGAGCTATGATTTTCTGCTGTGTTCTTCCCTCATTGCCAGTAGTTATCCGTGCTTCTTGTACGGCCACTCCTCTTCCAGACTGTGGAATAGCCGTAAAGCTGCTTTCTCAAAACCTATATCCTGTGAAGTAGCTAAAAAATATCCCTGAAATTCACCACACGGATGTTACAGGCTGGCCAAGCACAGAGCATTAAACAACCTGTCCCTTGCACAGCAAGCTTTTAATATTAATTTCCTTTGTTAAGGAGTCAGTTAAAATGTGCACTCCCGAGAGCATCTACCAGCTGCTTGTGGCATTTAAGCTCCTTGATCGAATTCTTAGAAGTCAGATGAAAAGTGTGCCCATAAATTGTGTAATTTATATTTACAAAGATGTAGAATCATAGAATCACTAGGGATCAGAAGAGACCTCGAAAAATCATCTAGTCTGATCCCCCTACCACAGCAGGATCACCTAGACCAGGTCCAGACGGGTTTCAAATGACTCCAGAGAAGGAGACTCCACAAACTCCCCAGGCAGCCCCCTCCAGTGCCCCATC